>CP092863.1:161377656-161454288 GCA_030710605.1 Cordylochernes scorpioides
TTCGCCGAAGCTCCTTCTAACATCAAGGATGAGAATTCAACATTTTTACTAATTATTGACGAGGCTACAAGGGTGGTTCAAGCAAAGGCAATCAAACAACATGGCCGTGATCTAATGAAATATTTCAATGGACATGAGGATCTGAAATCAGTGAGAACTATAGTCTCCGATCAAGGGAGATCATTTGTGTATGGAGAATTCCCTAGGTGGGCAGCCTCCAAAGACATCCTATTAATAACTACTTCTCCTTATCACCCTGCAGAAAATGGTTTAGCGGAACGAGCTATACGAGATATAAAGACCTTCCCTTTTGTGCTATCCTCACTTAAAGGGTGGATGGAAAAATGCCTTAGAAGCGGCAGTACGCTAACATAATAGATCCTACAACTCCTACCTGGGTTACTCCCCTTTATTCAAACTTACAAAAACTTCCGCTGTTTTACCTGCCGATAAAGAACTTAATCTTCACTGTCCCCTTTATGAAACAGAAAAAACTCAAATTGAGCAAAACCTCTACCGACAAAGTGTTAGGACACCTCTTGACCATATCATGCCAAAATCACCCAGAACTCCACCTAACCTAACCATGTTCCACCTTTACCATCTAAGCTACAAACCTCTGGTGATTGCGAGGTGTAGAGATGAAGCCTGAGGCCACCTTTGGCCTTGAACCAAAGCCAGAGTCCAGGATAGACTTAGACACCCCTTCCTGTTGTCAAGCCACCTGACCTGTGGTCGATGACCTGGCCTACCAAGCTCGTCTGAGATGGACTCAGACACCCCTTCCTGGTGGTCGAGCCACATAGCCACAGGTCCAATGGTGGCCAACTTGACCTCAAGCCAGAGTCCAAGATGGACTCAGATGCCCCTTCCCTGTAGTCAAGCCACTCAGCTATGGTGCTTGACTTGACTCCACCAGTACCAAGGCAGACTCCAGCATGCCTATGGGCAAGCCACTGGCTTTAGGTGAAGGTTCTTCAGACAGAACACCAGCTCCACCACGAGCCCTGAACCTCTTCCAAACTTACCCCAAGATGCCCAGATCCAACAATATTAATTATATTTTAAAATTATTTTTTAATTCAATATTTTATAGTTTTTATTTATTTTTTCTGTGAATTTTTTAAAATAATTTTTATATTTGATTTAATTTTTTATACAGTATAACCTCGTTAATTCGACACACCCCAATTCGACACTCTGCGATAATTCGACCATGTTCTGATGTCCCGACCTCTGGCCTATCAAATAACAAACCGTAATTCGACATATCGATAATACAACACTTCCGATAGTTTGACCATTTTAAAATTCGAATTTCGACAGTTGAATGTTTTTTACTCACAACTTTCCGCTAAAAAGGTATTATGGCGGCGATCGGCGGGCGCCGATAGGATCGCGCGCGCACTTTTGGTTCCTTGTTAGTTTAAGTTGCACTTTGCAGTGGCATTGCGCAATGTCGCGAGTGTTATTGTTTTTTGTTTTTTTTAAGCTGGGATTTAGGCATCGTGCGCTAATTAACAATAATATTTTATTTTTAAATTTCAGCACTGAAATATTTTATTTATTTTAAAATTTTAAAAAATTTCCTTTTAAATGTGAATAAATCTTTATAAAATGTAGCCACAATGATTATGATAACATTTTATCTCAATATTCCATTTCTGTGTTATTATAAAAGATTTTGTTAGAGGTGATCATCTTTTCATTAAATGTAAGACACTTTAATATTTGTAAATTATATTATTTAAATAATTTGTATTTTTAAATTTTATTGTAAAAAATTTGTAAATTTATATATGTAAATTCTTGTGCAAAATTAATCAATAATAGAGGATTTGCATATGTCTAGTTAGTTAAAAAAGAAAATAGTTTTTGTTTGGGCAGAGAAGCTAGATGCTCTCAGGTTAGTTTTTTCTTATTGTAAATCCTTATATATATAAAAATGAAATGCGAAATTGATGTTTGTTATCGCATCACGCAAAATCTACTGACTCAATCATTATGGAATTTCGCATGTAGGTAGCTGAAGATTTCGTTTAACATATAGGCTATTCAAAAAACTAAAAAAGTTAATGTGCTTTTTTTTTTAAATAAAAAACCAAAAAGCGTTCCAGTCTTTTACCGCTAGGGCGCAGCACTGGTCGCGACGATAAATGAATTTGATTTTTTTAAAGCATTGGTGGTTCAGTGGTAGAATGCTCGCCTGCCACGCGGGCGGCCAGGGTTCGATTCCCGGCCGATGCATTTTTTTTTAACAATTTTTAAAACTCATTTATATTATATCTTCTATATAAATGGAAATTTCATAAGTGGTGTTCGCTAAAAACTTTTGTTACAATGCATCAATTTCGACCAAATTTTCAACATTTATGTAAAACGAGATGGAGCAGGTTTTGCTTAACATCAAAATATTTTTCCTAACTTTAAAATACATAACTTTGCTGTTATCGATAAAATACAAAAAAAATTCAACAGAGTTAATTTTATTTATATATAAATACAAAAAAAAATTCAGCAATTCATTCAACTCAATCTAAAAAATATTCAAAACAAGCAATTTTAAGATAACACCATATGTAAAACAGTCTGCCAAGAAAACAACAACGATATTACATCTTTCTCACATATTCACATACAATCTTGATTAATAATTAAAACTAATCTTTAGCATTGTTTATTATACTTCATAATATATAATATTCGTTAGGCAAACTTTCACTCGGATAAAACCCGGGCGAAGCCGGGTACACATCCGCTAGTATGTTTTTATATAATTTCTTAAAATTCTCTACTTTAATTTTATTGTTAAGATAAATATAATTTCTTCATAGGGGTATATTTGTTTTTTTCCTCTTTAAGAGCTTCAAACATTAATAGAAAATATTTTTAAAAAAGTACCATCTCTATTTTCCTTGCACCCAACATAGGTTATGGGCTTACTTGCAAGCTTTTAGCTGAATACTATAGCTATTTAAGAAAAGAATTGGCTAAGCTTTTGGGGCCGTATTAAAAGTTTAAAAATGAATGATTCAAATTTCACTTTTCCAAAGCTGAATGCTTTTAACTATAATATCTGGAAAGTGGATATGAAGGTCCTTCTAATTGATAGAGGAAGCTGGGATTTTATCATAGAAGATGAACATGATCTTCCAGCTGAGGCAACAGCCAAAGATATAAGAGAATTCAAATGGAGGAAGGATAGGGCTTTTACTACTATTTACCAAGGAGTAGAAAGAAAATACCAAACGTTGATTGCCAATGCTGCTGATGGAAAAGAAGCTTGGAATATATTAAAGCAGAATTTTGAGCCAAATTCAAGGACCAGACTGGTTGGATTGATTGACGAATTTTATGAACTGAAATTTACTCTTGATGAAGAAACTATTGGAATATTTATAAAAAGAGTCCAAGAGAAAAAATAACTGATTAAAGAAGCTGGATTTGATCTACCTGAAGTACTTGTGTGTTTTCAGTTGATAAGGAAGTTACCTCAAGATTATGATGGCATTGTCCAAGTTCTATACAGACTAAAAGAAAAACAATTCAATGTTGAAAACATTGAAGCCCACTTAATAACTGAATCGGGAAGAGTTCAACAAAAGAAAAAAGATGATGGACTTGATAGGATGTACCAAGGAAATAAAAAGAAAAATTATTTTTCTGCAAAAGCACAGTATAGCAGTGGAAGCATGCTGGAGCCAACAGTGCATCCAAGAACAGCAAGAACCCATGATATAAGGAATTGCTCCTTCTGTGGGAAAACTGGCCATCTTTTAAAAGACTGTTTTCTTAGAAACAAAAACTCTCAATGGCAACACTACAGAAAGGATCAGAACTACAAGGGAAAATCTGCATTTCACTCAGAAATTCTAAGCTTCCACCACATTTATGAAAGAGCAAGTGATCCAACTAGTGAATGGGGAGAATGGCTGATATACAGTGCAGCTACATCTCATTTTTGCAAAGAAAAGGATTGGTTTGTGAACTACCAGGATATCCCCCCGATGGACGCTTTGATTGGAGATGTCGACTGCAAGTCAACAATCTTAGGTAAGGGAGATATCAACTTTGTTTTAAGAGACATAAATAACACCTTTATAGAGGTAACTCTACTTAATGTTTTATATGCACCAAACATGAGAAGGAATCTCATTAGTGGATCATGCATAGACATAGCAGGAAATAAGATTATATGGAAAAATGGTAAAATGACAATCGTTAAAAATAATGGGGAATATTTATTTACAGCAAGACGAGTAGATAAATTATATATTGTAAATGGATACCCTAATAAAGCCAAAGCTCAAAATTATTCAGTTTTTTATAACTCAAATCTTAATTTTCTCCATAAGAGATTTTGTCAATATTAACTCAGAAATACTTAATTCTATGAGTAAAAAGAATACTGTCAAAGGATTAGAAAAAGTTCAGGGTAATCCAACCACATGTGATATATGTAAAGTAGCTAAGATCACCAGATCATCATTTAAATTTAGCTATGCAATTCTGACTAGATAACCTTTAGAAAAAGTGCATATGGATATCTGGGGTCCTGCACCAGTGAGATCACTTGGTGGCAGTAGATATTTTCTTTCTATCATAGATGACTACTCTAGAAAGGTTAATGTTTATTTCCTAAAAGAAAAGTCAGAAGTTTTTAACTATTTTAAGCAATACTTGCATGAGTCTGAGAGGGCATTAAAAGCCAAATTAAAATGTATTAGGACAGATAATGGATTAGAATTCTGTAACAAAGAATTTGAAAATGTTCTAGTAAATTTGGGTATTAAAATAGAAAGAACATCAACTTATAGTCCTGAACAAAATGGAATTGCTGAAAGGTTTAGTCGAACTGCTATTGAAGGTGTTCGAGCAATGCTTTTAGATTGTGGGTTACAACCCAGATTCTGGGCAGAAGCCCTAAATACCTTTATATATACTAAAAATAGATGTGAACATGCTCTAACGAAAGGAGTAAGTCCAATGGAATTATGGTTAGGACATACACCATCTGTAAGACATTTTAAAATTTTTGGCTCATTAGCTTATGTACATGTCCCTAAAATAAAAAAAAATAAGTTACAACCTAAGGCCAATTCAGGCATAATGGTAGGTTATGCAACCAAAACAAAAGGTTATAGAATCTGGTTACCAGCAGATAGAAAAGTAATAGAAACCACATTCACACACACATGTATATATTGATGAAGCTGGAGTAGATACTTTATTTGGTACTGCTTCTAGAGTACAATATGTTTTTTATCCACAGGATGATAACTACCCTTATGAAAATAATGATAGTGATAACCATAATTTACATACACTTACCCCAATAGACATAACTAAATGGAAAAGACTAGAAGTACCTAGAAAGACAGGACCACGAGTAGATGTATACTACTATCCACCTTCTAGTGATCAAAAATTAAGATCATTTAATGATGTACAAAAATATTGTGAAGCACAAAAGCTTGAATTTAATTCTGAAATGTTTTCATTTAGACCACAAAAACCAGATATAAGCGAGGAAAATGAAGTTAAAATAGAAACAAACTGTTTAGAAGATGATTTGTACGAAAGTATTTTCCATAAGGAAATCTATAATGTAGAACTTCCTAAAAACTTTAATGATGTACAACAATCGCAGGAAAAAAGGAATTGGATTAGAGGTCGGCAAGTGAATCGAGAATCGATTCTTTTGATTCACTCATTCGAAAGAGCGCTCTTCGATTCGATTCCCGAAGAAGAATCACGGTTCTTCTGACTCCCACTCCTTTCAATTCTCGGGAATCGAAAGAATCGAAGATTGGAAGACGATTCATTCGGGAATCGAATCGGTAGCAAGTTCCCGATCTGATTCTGAACTGATTCATTTCGTTCTTTGATTCTTTTAACTCCTCGATTCTCCTGTTCACGAGTCACGCATGTTATCAATATAAATAATTGGATATTTTAAACATTAAATTTATTTGATGCGTGTTATTTATTGATAGTATATCTATATATGTTATATAAAAGTATTATTTAAAATGTTATATTAAGATATTATTTAAAATGTTAAGATATTGATTTATTTAAAAAAATATATTTCATAGATATAAATACTCTGTTTAAATCGACCGCCAGAGGTCACGCTTCCACTATATAAACTCATTGTTGTTCTATCCCAATGGCCGACCCAAAACATTTGTACATTATGTAAATAATTTTTTGTTTTCCTTATTTTATTCGCCTTAAGCCAGGCATTACTTTTTACAAAATTATATTTTTATATATTCCTTAAGCACAATAAAAGCAATATCTGATCAAAACCATTATTATTGTTCTTTCAATATTTATGCCACGACTGCTCAAACAGAAATAATATCTTTTTTTTATATATTATAATATTAGCCGACAGGATATCTGAAACTTGTGTGAACAATATCCCAAAAGCAATTTTTTTCAAATTCAACTATGCAAATTCTTCAACTAAAAATAGCTTATTCACTGATATGCAAATTTTTCTTCAATCAAAAATAGCTTTCCTAATAAAAAATAGTTCATTTCAATCAAAAATAGTTCATTTCAATCAAAAATAGTTCATTTCAATCAAAAATAGTTCATTTCAATCAAAAATAGCTCATTTCAACCAAAAATAACCTATTTTAAAAAGACATAGCTCTCCACAACCAAACATAGCTCATTTTTAATTATGCAAATCAAACATAACCTACCCCAAACAAAAATAGCCTTCTCCAACGAAAAATAGTCACCTACAAACAACCATAGTCATCCTCAATCAAACATAGACTAATTCAAGCCAACATAGCCATCTCCAAACAAACATAGCCATCTCCACAAGCAAACATAGCCATCTCCACAAGCAAACATAGCCTTCTCCACAAGCAAACGTAGCCATCTCCGTCTCAAGAATTTCCGGGCAGCCTTCTCCCATCTCCAGCCATTACATCTTCCGTCCAACACCAGCCATCTCCCGAAGTCTTCAAATCCACCCCATCCTCCATTTCAAGGTACTTTGTATAGCTCTTTTTGCCATTTTAATACCATCACACCCTTTAATCCTCGTAATCCTTATTTTTCTTTGTATAATTAGTTCCCAAAATATCTATTTCCATACTTCACCATTAAATATTTACAATTAAGTTGAACCATTAACACCATATGCAAAACGGTCGACCAAGAAAACAACAACAAAATATTACTGGTTTTTCACATCTTCAATATTTTATTAAACTATAACATTGTTAATCATATTCCCACTATATTTTTTCGTTAATGACAACAATACCTTATTGCTTCACGTTTCAATAAATTTTAAATTCCCAAACTTTTAATAATTTGATATTTTATCATCTAATCTCATTTCACAATATGTTTTTATTTTTGAAATTTTGCATTATTTTAAAAATTTTGATTTTATTCTTATTTCCTGTGTTAATATCTGAAAGCGACCTAACCAAT
Organism: Cordylochernes scorpioides; assembly: GCA_030710605.1. Classification (NCBI taxonomy): domain Eukaryota; kingdom Metazoa; phylum Arthropoda; class Arachnida; order Pseudoscorpiones; family Chernetidae; genus Cordylochernes; species Cordylochernes scorpioides. The sequence goes on from CP092863.1 coordinate 161,385,124, forward strand.
ATGTAAATTTAGCGAGACCAACATATGTAAATTTTAGCTCTTATTTTTATCCACCTTGATTCTTTTTCTTCAAATGACCATTTTCTATTCTTGCCATTAATTCATTTATCTTTAACATTATAATCATTTAATCTTTATGTTCATTCCTTGTTTTCACATTTGCCTTTTGTACATATAAACTTTTGTCTCAACCTTTTGTTTTTTTTTATAAAAGCCTTTTATCATCAAATGTTTTTAGCATTGCCATATATCTTTTGCCAATTATTTTTCATATTGTTTTCAATGTTCTTCATATTTTTTTTTTTTTTTTTCATTTTATACTTTTGTAAATATAATTCATTTTATTTTTCTTCCTCAATATGTGTATTTTCTTGTCTATTTCCAATCTATTGGTTCACAAGAAGCCAATACGATTATGGAAAACCATCTTTTAATTTCACTTTTGTAAATATCATGCATTTTTATTATTTTTAATAATGTCATTTTTCTCATATTTTTCCCAATCTATTGGCTCACAACAAGCCAATATGATCAAGGGATATCACCCTTTTATTTTTCACTTTTTTAATATGCATTCATTTTATTTTCCTTCCTCATTTTTAATATAATATGTGTATTTTATTTTTGTCTATTTCCAATCTATTGGTTCACAATAAGCCAATACGATTATGGAACACTTTTTTTTTCTCTTTACATTTTCACTCTTTACCATATTTTTATTATTATTCATATTATGTATCATTTTGTATTTCCTGTCTATTGGTTACCATCCAAAAACCAATATGATAGTGAATATCACCTCACCTTATCTTTCCATCAATCATTTTATCTTTTTTTAAACTATATTCTTTTATCACTTTTCTCTGTACCCATATTATTTTCTTCACAGGGGGGAAATGTTATATAAAAGTATTATTTAAAATGTTATATTAAGATATTATTTAAAATGTTAAGATATTGATTTATTTAAAAAAATATATTTCATAGATATAAATACTCTGTTTAAATCGACCACCAGAGGTCACGCTTCCACTATATAAACTCATTGTTGTTCTATCCCAATGGCCGACCCAAAACATTTGTACATTATGTAAATAATCTTTTGTTTTCCTTATTTTATTCGCCTTAAGCCAGGCATTACTTTTTACCAAATTATATTTTTATATATTCCTTAAGCACAATAAAAGCAATATCTGATCAAAACCATTATTATTGTTCTTTCAATATTTATGCCACGACTGCTCAAACAGAAATAATATCTTTTTTTTATATATTATAATATATATATATATTTTACTTACAAAACATTAAAAACAATAATTGAACATTTAAAAAAAATCCATTTTAACTTTTCGAATTTGTAGATTGTATAGGAAATATATTCTTTAATATTATAATATATTTCCTATACAATCTACAAATTTGAAAAGTTAAAATGAATTTTTTAAAAATATATTCTTTATATTCTGAATATATCTGTTATATATATGTTTAAATATCTTATTATTTTTTAAAGCTCAATACTCAATTTTAAACGCCAATCTTTTGTATACATATTACATTTTGTACCGGAATTATTCAATTATCCTCAAAAATATATTTAAAAATCGAAAAATAGCGCAATTAGTTCGACGTTAGTATCATGCTCGGCCATTAATTAAATTATTTTAAAAAGCAATTTTTCAATTTATATTTATATTAGACGCTCAAATTTGAAGTTTTATATTTCAAAATATATGTGAGGCAATATATTAGCCACATAATTTGATAATATAAATATACATAATTTACTTTCGAAATTTGGTTATTTATATATTTTTCTCTCTCTCTCTACTCTGGTCGCCATCTTTATTAATATCCACACACATTTTTACAATTAAATGGTACATTGTGTAAACATACATTATTAATAAAGGGTTGGATGGATTGCGCCTTACAAATCACATTATTCTATATACAGTGTACTGGAAAAATAGTGGATGGGTATTGTCCTTTGCAAATTACATCACTTTTTATACAGTATTCTAGAAGAATGGTGGATGGGTATTGTCCTTTGCAATTTACATCACTTTTTATACAGTATTCTACTAGTGTGGTGAGGGGATATAGTTCTTTATATTATTACATATATATTTCTACACTAAAGATTTTAATGGGCTATATAAAACCATTCATTTGTACATTGTGGATATAAGACCAAACTAAACAATGTATAGTGTATATACCTTAATACATATTTTGAATCCTGAGCATCATAGCTAAGTGGCTGCATTATATATATATTTTTTTAAAAGACTTTCCTAATTATAAGGAAACAAAATCGGCAAAATTTACATTGTCTTTTGTAGCCCTAGTCGATGAAAAGTTGCAACGGTCGGTGGATAACCCTATACATATATAAAAAATGCTTTTATTTAAGTCAGTAAATATTTCTATATAAATATCTAGATTAATTAATTTATCGATCGGTGCATATTTCCTTTAAATCGATTTATTTGGTTATTTAGCTGTACAAGCGTACAAGGAAATAAAATCCTATTTATTCAATACACAAATAAAACACTATTTTTGGAATGGAAATTTTTGTTTTTTGCTTTTTTTTATGATTAAACCCTTCTCATAAATTAACAAAAATAGGTAAAAGTATAGCATTTTGCCAATTAATATATAATGAAGTGTAAAAAAAACGTTGTACACATTGGGACTATTTTAATACCGTGCATAACTGGAGTACACAAAGGGACTATTTTTTTGGCGGAGGCATACACAATCCGGTCGAGTTCCGGTAGATGAGTATCTCACCCAAACGAATTATAATGTATTGAATATATAGATATTGTATAAACATAACTCAATAAACATTTTTAATATTAATTTTACACCTGACCCGCGAGCATCACGCTACATTATCCAACTGGTAAGTATTGCAGATTAATATTTTTGTTTATTAATTATATAATTATTTGAATAAGTAAAATAAATGGTAATATTCCTTAATTGTAAAGCATTTCAACAATTCAAACAAGCGAGATTATGACTCGAGTTTTAAACTTTAGTTTAACTTTTTGGGCAAATCAACATCACCGTGGCCCCAGATTTGAAAATGTTTGATATTATGTTAAATTGAAAGTTTGATATTGTGTTAAATTTGTTCGGTTAGCGTAAAAAGTAAATATGTTAAATCATTATTATTATGTTTACAGAAATGGGAAGTCCTTCCAGTTCACGGTCAGATATATGGTATCATTTTGAGAAGGTTAAAACTAAAACGGGTACCAAAGGAAAATGTCGTTATTGCCAGAACGAAATAGCAATTACAGGTGGAGCAACGAGTAACTTGAAGAGGCACCTATCCAAGAAGCACGTTACGGTTCCTATAGAGCGTCACGAAGCCCAACAAGAAAACAGGTCTCGATCTCGCTCGGTATTCGCATCCATTTCAGAAGAGGAAGTAGATAATACTTTTAAACAACCACTCGTGCATGATTCGCCTTCTCTTGCCAGTACCTCATCATTGTCAAGCTCTCCAACTATTTCTCTGTCACCTTCTGCACTTTCTACTCCAGTCCCTCAGAGGCAGAACTCTCAAGCCTCTATGACAAGTTTTGTGGATGTATCAATGCCCATACCACTAAATAGGAGCCGACAAATAGATATTCAACTATTGAAAATGATTTGTTCGGAATATCATCCTTTTAGTTTAATTGAAGATAAAGAATTTAAAGCCTTTGTAAATATGCTATGCCCAACATACAAATTACCCAGCCGGAAATCTCTATCAAACGGACTTCTGATTTCGATTCACGACTCCCTTGTCGTAAAAATTACAGGAATGTTGGAAGAAGCATATGCTGTATGCCTGACATGTGATGGCTGGACTAACATAAATACCACCAGTTTTTATGCCATTACTGCATACTTCATAGACTACACAACAAAATTAAATTCCATTCTTCTCGAATGTTCAGAGTTTCCTCAAAAACATACTGCAGAAAATATATCATCGTGGATTCTTGGTGTAACCAAAAATTTCAAACTTTATTTTAAAACGGTCGCTGTGGTGACTGACAATGCCCCTAATATCAAAGCTGCAATAAAAACCTTGGGGCTACCTCACCTATCTTGTTTTGCCCACAGTCTTAACTTGGTGGTTCAGAGGTCCATTAATGAGAGTATAAAATCCGCGGTAGATAAGGTAAAATCTATCGTCCAATTTTTTAAACAGAGTTCCCACGCAATGGCCAAATTAAGAGAAATGCAAGCTAATCTCTCCACAAAACCATTGAAGTTAAAACAAGACATTCCAACACGTTGGAATTCAACGTATGAGATGTTAGACCGCATCATGAAAAATCGAGAGCCACTGATATCCGTCTTGGCTTTGCTCAATCCTAAAATTTTGCTGGGGGATAGTGACTGGAAAGTGATAGAGGAATCTATTTCCATATTAATTTTTTTTTTAAGTCACTGAGGAAGTTTCCTCAGAACAAAATTTCCTTGTCAAAAACATGTATTCTGGCCCAGGGACTGGCAAGGTCTGTGAGGCGGACTATTGAAAATGTACCTACCCGAGGAAACAACCTCTCCGAAGAAGTCCTACGATTAGGAAAAAATCTATTAGAAGCCTTATCGAATAGATTTGGGGATAGGTTAAATGTTGAGTTAATCAATCAGGCTATCTTCTTGGATCCACGCTTCAAAAAGCACGGCTTTGGAGAGAACACGAGTCGTTTCTTGGAAGTAAAAAATAAAATTATAGAAAAGATACAGTCATCTATTCCCGCAACCACAGTCGGCCCTGTGGCACCTGAAGTTCGACCAGTATCAGCTTCATCAATTTGGGAAGACTTCGATGCTGCTGTAAATCAATTTACAGCAGCACAAAATCCAAAAGCAAATGCGACAATACAAGTGGACAAGTACCTAGCCGAGCCAATAATCGATAGAAGAATGGACCCCCTAGTTTGGTGGCAAGAAAGGAAGACAATTTTCCCCGATTTGTTTCTTTTGATGCAAAAGCGGCTCTGTATTCCGGCCACATCTGTTCCTTGTGAGAGGTTGTTTTCTAAAGCAGGCAATATTTGCACCCAGAAACGGTCTTGCCTAACTTTGTCTAAGATATCAAAAATTATTTTTTTAAACCACAATTTCGTGTAATGTAAATTTTTTGTATTTTTTTGTATAATTTTTGAATATTTTTTTTGGCAATTATATTTCATTCATTTTGTAAGCTTTTTGGTTCATTTTGTTTATTTTCCTTATTAATAAAACTGTTATTTTAAGATAATGTTATGTGTATGTTACTTTTAAAATATCCGAAGATCAATAAAATTTGTGTTAGGTAAATTAACCTTTTTTTTTTCCTTGCTACTATTATTGTTTATTGTGTTTATGAAACAACTGATTTGGTGATTTTAATTTTGTTTAGAATAATTTATTCTTCCGGATGCACAAACACCATACAAACGTTAATCTTTTAAATTTTTATTTATAAAGAATCGAAGAATCGATAATAAGAATCGATTCTTTTTGCGGAGTGAATCGATTCTGAATCATTCACTTAAAAGAATCGTTTTGCCCACCTCTAAATTGGATTAAAGCAATGGAGGGTGAACTTAAGGTGATGAAAGATAGGAAAGTATGGAAATTAGTAGATCCCCCACCTCAAGGTGTGAAAATATTAGGTAATAAATGGATATATAGCGTAAAAAGGGATGATAAAAATAATATAAATAGATATAAAGCTAGGCTTGTGGCACAAAGTTATAGACAAATATGGAATAGATTACACTGAAATTTTTCACCAGTTGTAAATTTTTCAATAATTAGATTCCTGTTTATAATATTAGTATCTTTGCTAAGATGGAAGCATGTCCAGTTAGATGTTGAATCAGCCTATCTTTATGGAAATTTAAAGGAAAAAATTTACATGCAACAACCTGATGGATTCAAACTAAAAGGTAGTGAAGATAAAGTTTGTCTTTTAGAAAAGACTATTTATGGGTTACATCAGAGTGGAAGAGAATGGAATAAAGAATTGGATTCAATTTTGAATTCAATAGGATTTGAGACCATTAAATGGTACAATTGTGTATATAAAATGAATAATAGTGTTATCCTGATAGTATATGTTGATTATATCTTGTTATTTGGAATAGAAACATCTGTAATTGGAAAAACTATTCAAATTATTAAAGAAAAGTTAGATATTGAGGAATTAAGAAAGGTCAAATATCTGTTAGGAGTTAACTTTGAAACTACAGACAAGGGCATATGCTTACATCAAGAAACATATATAAACAGACTTATAACTAGTTTTACAGATCTACCTAAGACATTGGTAAATTTACCTTTTAAAATAGGGTGCTGGTTACCACCAAAAATTAAGGAAGATGAAATTATTGAGACTGAACTCATGAGAAAATACCCATATAGATAAACATATAGTAAATACAATGGTTCAATTCTGCAATGGATACACATATCAGCATTGGAAAATCGTTGTAGATCTAATGAATTATGTCTTTAGGACAAAACATTATAGAATAAACCTATCAAATGTTAATAGAGGCATCTTAAATGCATATTCTGATGCAAACTGGGGAAGTCATTTGACCAATAGACACTCTACAAGTGGATACATACTATATCTAGATGATACCCCATTCACATGGAAATCGAGAAAACAAAAGTGTATTGCATTAAGTTCTATGGAATCTGAATTTATAGCCTTAACTGAAAGTGTAAAAGAAACAATATGGTATATTAATATATTAAAAGAAATAGACGTAATACCTAATGTGGGAAAACCTATTCAATTTTGTGACAATCAGTCAGCTATATATTTCTGTAAGAATAGTGTAGAAAATATTAAAACCAAGCACATTGATATCAGACTACAATTCATTCGAAAACTTGTTGAGAAGGAAGAATTCACTTTAAAATTTGTTAATAGTAATTTAAACTTAGCTGACTTCTCCTAACTAAAGGGCTGTAGAAGGGCTGCTTGCGCCCGAAAGCTCGAAACGGTTATTACCAATAAAGAAAATCATCCTTTATGATTTTATTCGTATTATAATATATTGAAAGGATTACTCGTCTTAAATCTCAAAAAAGTTATATTTTGCTCTATAAAAATGAATACCGAAACTTACGATTCCGAAACCCGTCAATACATGAATTTAATACGAAGAAATTCCTTAAAACTTGCAAAGTGGAGAAAGCACCTTATATTTAATAGGATTTGTGAAGTTAATAGTTTTATACCACCTACCCTCAGAATCAAAGACCCTGTTAAAAACCATTTTTCAACTTCAATTATAAAAGATACCCAAATGAAACTCCTCAGATCCGGAACAAAAGGATGTTACTCAAACATAAGACTCATTTCAAAAACCATAAAAGATCTAATAAATATAGTATCTCTCAAAGAATCCCCCCATTGGAAATGCTGCAATTTATCATCAGCATTACTGAGGACATCAAAACCTTAAACTTCGCCATAGAGAACAAACACCAAAAGAAACTTTAATTCTGGTCTAAAAAATACAACATCCAACTCATACCTCCTTAAAACCAGGTTAATATTCTCAACTTATCAAGCTATGATCTCTCATCCTATGAAATTAATTATTTATCAAAAGGGACCAAACACAGATTCCCTATGAAAACGGATAATTATAAAATCATTGCAGGAGTTGAATCAGCAATATCTAACCTAACATATGAAAAATCCAAAATCAGAAGCTTAGTCACTTCCTCCTTAGTAGAATCTTCAAGCTCATCTATCGTTAAACCCAAACACCAATATATAGCCAATTCACTAAAAAGCAGAAAAGAAATAGTAATAACAAAAGCAGATAAAGGATCCCAAACAGTTATTATGAACACTCAAGATTATATATCAAAAATGAATGAAACCCTAAACAACTCCAAAGTATTCAAACCTATATCCACCAATGAAAAATCTCAATCATATGCCCTATATACAAAAGATCTTAGGAATTTATGCAGAAATAATACTATTACTACAGAAAACTTAAAATCGTTCCTAGAAAATATAAAAAGTGTCGCTTATATCTACGGCCAACCCAAGACCCATAAACAAGGTATCCCTATTCGACCTATTATAGCATATCATATGTCTCCTATAGCCCCCTTAGCTAAATTCCTAGCAAGCTTTCTTATTCCCATTCTAAAAGACAACCCCACTACAACATCCATCACATCCATACCAAAATTTATAGAAAATATACACATCCTCCCTCCCTCTCCTAATAGCACCATGATATCTTTTGACGTTGTTAATATGAACCCAAGTTTACCACACCATCTAATAATAGATAACACAATAGAATTTTTAGCATTAAATAATATTCCTTCAGATGCCTCTTCTAAAATTATTTCATTAATTAAGCTTAGTTTACGATACAATATATTTTCCTTCAATAGCAATTTTTATAAACAAACCAAGGGCTCCCCCATGGGAAGCCCCCTCTCTTCACCTTTAGCAGAAATTGCAATGAGAAAAATAGATAAAACGATAACCAACCTTTTTCCCACAGACATTATCATCTGGCAAAGATACATAGATGATATCTTTTGTATCTCCAATTCTAACAAAATAGATTCCGTTTTTACCCAACTAAAGTCTATACATAATGACATTGATTTTACTATAGAAACTGAAAACAATAAGACCTTACCATTCCTAGATGTACTCATATTAAAAACACAAAATCAATACACAACAGAAATATATCACAAGCCGAACTCCACTCCGAATTATATACATATATAATTATATACAAATTGTCCCCTAAGTCACAAAATCAATACTGTAAAAACCCTTTCCAAACGAATATTCACACATTGCTCCACCCAATCCTCAAAAGCTATAGAAACCCAATTTTTGATCAATCAACTCACTTCTAATGGTTATCCCAAGAACTTCATATTAAGACATTTCTATAATCCCTCCCTTATATGAAATAATCATGTTTATAAATCAATTTGTATAATTCCCTATTCCCATAGTAGTACCCATATAGCCAGAATCTTAAGCAAACATGGTATAAGAACATATTATGAAAGCAACCCTAATATAGCAACCATAATAAGAAACCCCATTACCAGAAACAATTTTCCAAATTAATTAATTAATTTACATAGCAATAGTTATTACTTAATAAAAATTTTATGAATAATCCTAGGTATGCAAAAAATTTAGCTTGTATATATGTATATATACATGTCTGATTAACTTGTTTCCTTTAATTCCTGTAGAAGGGCTGCTTGCGCCCGAAAGCTCGAAACAGTTATTACCAATAAAGAAACTCATCCTTTATGATTTTATTCATATTATAAAGAGAAACTAAGTCGTTTCATAGAGAAACTGTTTTGGATGTAAATTCCTTCACTGTGTTGTCATTATACTTTTGTGTAAATATAGCTATGATGTTGTAAATCATGAGAAATGATAATCATGGGGCCGATTGTTAGAGGTGATCATCTTTTCATTAAATGTAAGATACTTTAATATTTGTAAATTACAGTAAAACCCCGCTAACACGAACCCTGGATATAGCGAACCTTCCCTTATAACGAACCCACGGCGATTCCCAATTCCATTCCATTGAAAATACCATCGTTATAACGAACTTTGCGATTTTTAAAATAACGAACCACCCCTATAACGAACCTATTTTCGGTCCCAAAATGATAAAATCTATTAAAAATACTATGCTTATAACGAACTTAAAATTGTGATTTAAAAAAAATTTTAAAACAACGAAATTTTGAGCATGTTTCAGCTCACAGATCGCGATTTCAAAACGAAAAATTAGCGGCATTGTTTGTTTTCATTTCCATTCTAATTTTGCTGTATGTTGTATAAATTTTCACACATTATACTTTTATCTAATAGAATATCTTTGCATTCGACAATTTTGAAATAAAAGAAAATTACAAATGGCTTCCAAAATAAAGGAAAAAAACAAAACAAAGAGTGGCGTTCTAAAAAAAAAAAAAACAGTGGCAGCATGCCCTTTTAGAAGCGTTCTATATCAAGTTTAACCTAGGCTAAAACATAATTCCAAATAATTTTAAAGCCAGAAATGGTTTGAATAACAGTTTAAAAACAAAATTTAATATACACTTCAGAAGAATATGTGGAAATTGGAAGAAGAAGAAAAAAAAAAAAAAAAAACAGTACCCCCAAGTTCACCGTGTCTCATAGGCCACAAACAAATCGACTTATAAATTCTCAAAAACTACCACTACAGTTCTATTTTTAGAATGGAATTATTGTTAGGTATATGACTCATTCAGGGTTCGCGGATATTCCCCCTGGCCGGCCGTTTTACCACTGAATTTGAATTTGCAAATTGGCGTTTTTTATTCGCAATTTTACCGATCGCGCAATCGTATCAACATGTTTCGTGTCCGATTTTTCTGAATTGGATACTTTTGATTTATCTTAAATTGACTCAGAATACACGGAGCTTTATTCCTTTGATGGAAATAACGATATTTTAAGACAATTCTGATTTTTCAAATTCCACCTTTCACTTTCAAACAACAAAATATTACAGGCATTTTTCAAATAAATATAGTATTATATTATTTGAGAAAGATGTTCTAAAATACTCCTATACCTTTTCAATATATAATTAATAATGTTTTGCCTAGGGGATTTGGCTTAATTTTTTAATAATACATAGGTTTATATATAAACATGTATGCTAATGATAAGAAGAACCTATTAACAACTGACTTCTTTTGATATTCAGCATTGCTGTAAAGAAATAGGTCAATTTAGGGAATTAAAACAAAGTGGCCATTATTAAGTGGCTACCTTTTCCTGTTTGTATGGCTGTTTTTCAATTATACAGTCTAAAAATTTAGAAAAGTAAAAAAAAAAAAGGCCAAACCGTGGCTATAGTGAACCATGGCTATAGTGAACCAAAAGCTCTGCCCCATTGGGGTTCACTATAGAGGGGTTTTACTGTATTATGGGTTGGCAGGGATAGTTCTCTCTGTTGACTTGATTGATTATTCTACTTATCCAAAGAAAGAAGTGTTATTTTATAAAAAGGAAGCTAAAAATAGCGGAAGATAGAGACTCAAGTATGAGCCACAAGCTAACACTGACACGAAAAATTCTCATGGTTCTGGACGGGCTGGGCGGAATCCGCCCACACATGCAAATTTCACCCCCTTCCCAAAAAATGAAATTTATAAACAATGGATGGAAAATGTTTGTATCACTGTAAAATTAGAATACATGAAAGCTGGTAGCTCTAGGTAAACAAAAAATATATTTTTTTCTTATATTAAATTTATGCATGGGCAGAATCTACCCAACCCGTCCAGTTAAGGGTTAAAAAGACACTCAGATATAATAACTAGGTGTTGTACTTAGAGAAGTTCTATTGTATTAATAAAGTAATATTTTGTGCCAATATCATACAAATTTTATCTTTGAAGAAGACAGGTACATTGAGTCAAATATCATAAAATTGTTTATGTCACTGACTTGTGGCCGCTGATGATTCAATGTTATATTCAGTATAACCCAATTAATTTGACTGATGATAATTTGACACTTGTGCTAATTTGACCAGGATTTTATGTCTCAAAATACAGCCTATCAAATAAAATATTTTTTAATCCATCAATAATTCAACCATTTCCTAAATCAAATTTTGGCAACAACATTATATAAGTCATTTTTAAATGCAATTTTATTCCTAAAATTGACTTGCAGCAGCACATTATCTGTAAGCACATGCACACCATTTTTAAAAGTTAAGAAAAAGACATCTCCTTATGGTGCAACTGAAAGTTGAAGATGGCTTGCACCATATATTGGAATAAATATAAACTATCTCATTCTTAAAAGTGTTGCAAAAAGTCAGCAAAAATCTCAACCCCGAATTCACCCATAGTCACACACCAATTTTAGTTTTCTCATGGGAAATATAGGTGCCAGGGTTTCTTCTAGAGTAACATTCTGTGCTATTTGAAATAACACACAGAAGAGGTACATGCCCTTTGTTCAGCTAAAATGTATACTAAATAGGGTTCTAGACCAAAAGAATCATAAAAGATTTTTTAAAATCCCAATTTTTTAAATTAATTTTTTTTTCATATCCAAAGTTTATTCACTTTTTCCCTACTGTGTTTGTGTGTGTGTGTGCAATTTTTTAGTATTTATATAAAAATATTATTCATAATTTTTAATTTTGAAAATTTGTATTAAAGCAAAATAAATGAAATAAGAAATGTCCCAATGGCATCAATTCACATATTATAAAGGTATTTTTTTTTAAATATCATTTTAAAGAAGTAATATTTGGGTGTCTCAGAAATTATCCACCAGCAGAGATGTGATGAATCGCTGATCTTTTCATTTTTAGACATAGTCACCCATTTTTGCCAATAAAGTTTCAAAATTTTAAAAAGTAGTAATTTTTGTTAGTGCATGTTGGATCCTGTTATTAATAAAATTCTAAATTCAATCTTTATTTATGGAAAATAATCCTAAACCTCTCTAAACATAAATATTGTATTATATATAAAATATTTTACATATCTAAATTCAAAAGTTAAATAATCAGGATTGAAAGGAGTGACAAGAGAGTCACACAGGAATTAAATTGGTTGATGTAGGTATATCTTTTCCAAATAAATTTCCAACCAACAAATGATGTTAAAAGGGTGTTGAATTAAAGCCTGCATTGAATTAAATTAGATAAAATTAAAGTAAATAGGTTGATAACACAAAATAACAAAAGTATGTGTTGTTTTAGAAAATGGTTTTCTCCCAACAGTATCTAACTTCTCTCCAGGAATCCCTGGATGTCCTGGAGACCTACGGATATGCCTATAATATGGGAGACCCCCTCGACTGTAAGTACTCCACATCTTGGCACGAAGAATATATATATATTTTTTATGCTATGGACTGTGGTAATTCTAAAGTTAGAATTGAGGGGCATGTCAAGTTCAAAATAAAATGAAATCAAGTCTTGAGAAGAATATGTGACAACTGGAAATAAATTGGTCCCAGTAGCTTCTTGAGAAACCAAGAAATGGGTATTTAACCCTTTAAGTGCTAAACTCGAGTATACTCGAGCTAAAAATACCGTGCCGGAAATGCTATACACAAGTATACTCGCGCTCGCATTTCTCTCGCGATGTGCTAATGCAGGATATATTCGAGCTGTGTTATTTGATAGTGGCTGACCTTGGGTGAATTACGTCACAGTTTATTCACCTCTACCGCGCTTGGATCTTGTGTAATCTTTGTTTGTCTTAGTACTTGTTTGCATGCCTTCTTTCCATCTTTGATTTTATCACATATAAATAATTATTATTTTTTTATTATTCCTGTGGCTCGATTTTTACAGCTCATAAAGGTAATATAAAATTTGTTTATACGTTCTTGCATAAATATATTTATCTTTTTTTTTTTTTTTTTTTAGAATGGCTTCTGTAAAAGATGATTTCTTGCATTATGCAACAAATCCTGAATCAGAATTAGAGGATACTGATTCTGATTGCACTATTGTGTACGACTATGAAGAGTCAAGTGGTGAAGATGAAGAGGTACCCCCACCATTGAAAACACCTCGGTCAGACTATATTTGGTCTGATAACTCAAATTATGATCCGATAATTTTTTTCATTTGACCGATCAAATAGTGGACTACAGGTAGATACATGTAGGCTTGAAAAAGAACTTGATTTTTTTAAAATTTTTATCAATATAAATTTCCTTGAAATGATTGCTGTAGAGACAAATAAATATGCAAAATACCTTATAGACACAATAGAATTTTCGAAGTTTTCTAGAATGAATAGATGGGTGGACACTAATTATCATGAACTATATGTTTTCCTAGCAATATGCTTCCTTATGACAAGAAATAAAAAAGTATCATTGAAAGAATACTGGAGTACCAATCAACTTCACTTTCCCCAATTTTTTCTAAACTTATGTCAAGAGATAGATTCTTTTTGATTCTTTCAGTGTTGCATTTCAACGATAATAAGACCCAAATTCCAGGTGATAAACTCCACAAACTAAAGCCTGTAGTTGACCACATGAAAAGTGCTTATAAAAATGCTTTCAAACCTTTTCAAGATGTTTGTATTGATGAGAGTCTTGTTCTGTTCAAAGGAAGACTTGGATTCAAACAATATATTCCAAGCAAAAGGAAAAGGTTTGGAATAAAGTTATTTGTTTTATGTGATGTGGAAACAAAATATATTTTAGATTTTATTGTGATGTTGGAAAAGGAACAGAAATCGAAGATTCAGATTTGGGAGTATCATCGTCAGTTATTACAACTTTGTTACAACCATATATGAACAAAGGGCATTCCTTATGGGTGGATAATTGGTATTCTAGCCCAACTCTTTTCAATTTTCTTCATCAACGTCAAACTAATGCTTGTGGCACAGTCAGAAAAAACAGAAAAGAAATGCCAAGATTTGGGAAAAAATTGAAAATAGGGGAAACAGAAGCCAAACACACACAAAACCTACTTGCACTAAAATATAAAGATAAAAGAGAAGTTTTCATGCTGTCCACAATGCATAAAAATGAATTTGCTAATACAAACAAAAGAGATAAAGTCACTAATCTGCCAATTCAAAAACCTTCAGCTGTTATTGACTATAACCAGAAAATGAGCACTGTCGATCAGACGGATATGCTACTTAGCAGCATTGGCTGTCTTAGAAAATCTCTCAAGTGGTACAAAAAGCTCTTTTTTCACTTCATTGATACATCTTTACTAAATGCATATTCTTTGTATTTAGTAAATACAGGCAAACGTCCATCTCTTGCCGAATTCCACATCAATCTCATTGGCCAGATTATTGAGAAGTACCATGAAGCTAGAGTTCAAGTTCATAGGGGCAGACCTTCTACATCTGAAGACAGACCCCTTAGGCTTATTGAGAGGCACTTTCCATCTTTAGTTCCCCCTACTGAGAAGAAAAAAAATCCTACAAGATATTGCCGTGTTTGTGGAGCAAACAAAAAGAGGAAAGAATCACGCTACATGTGCAAAGACTGTGATGTTGCTCTGTGTGTGGTGCCTTGTTTCGAAACTTTCCACACAATAAAGAATTTTTAAACACTTCTAAAACTTTTAATTTAAAGCACAGATCAATACAAGTATGTTTATTTTACTTTTAACATATTTTAAAAATATATTTGGTCTTTATATGAATGTATTATCTACTACTATAAATATTATATATCATATATCTATTTATGTTCTATATATAGCGATAAATATTAAATATCTTATTTTTAAGCTTATATAAGATTTTTTCTGATACTTTATATTACTTAGTATTATTTTATATAATTATTTTTGAAAAATGAGAAAATTGATTTTTTCAAAAATATTCAGTCTGTAGAGTATTTATGCTAAATCACGTTATTAGCACTGAAAGGGTTAAGGCTAAATTTGCGTAAATAAACTTAACGCAAGAAAAAACAAAAGAAAAAATAAAAAGGTCAGGTGTTGATATTAAAAATAAAGAAGGCATCTTCTGACCAAAAGCACATGTGCTTTTTAGATGGCAGAGCGTCATCTAGTGGAACAGAAATCAACTCCTCATTGATTTAACCTGTTTCCTGATATTTGGCCAACCCATGGTTAAATCAATGAATAGTTAATTTCTGTTCCCCTAGATGGCAATCTGCCATCTAAAAAGCACATGTGCTTTTGGTCAGGATATGCCTTCTTCATTTTTAATATCAACACCTGACCTTTTTATTTGTTCTATTATTTTTTCATGTGTTAAGCGTATTTACGCAAATTTAGCCTTAATAACTCATTTCTTGGTTTCTCAAGAAGCCTCCGGGACCAAAAATATTTTCTGTCGCAGTGGTACAGCCTGCTCCACGCTGACGAGCGCAAACAGCGCGAAATGCGTTCGTGGATGGTTTTTCTTGATTCATCAAGAAAATGGGTTGGCCAAATATCAGGGAACAGGTTGAATCAATGAATATTTGATTTCTGTTCCACTAGATGGCGCTCTACCAAGTTGGAAGTAGGATATTCATATACCAAATGTACTCCCTTTAAATATGTATTATAAAAATGCATTATGTTTATCATCCTGGTAAAAAACTTCACTGGTTGTAATGAGGGAAGAGCCACAACACCTGATTTGCCATATTCAGACAAATAGCTGACCTGTTTATCTTGGTTTTGGGTACTCTCCCTCATCAGTACAGGGGCAACATGGATTACATAACATCTCACGTGAGGAGTTATAAAATATGGCCCTCTAAGGCATAATTAGAGGGAAAGGTGCCTCTTTGGTAAATGAATATCATTCACCCACAATTTCAGATTGTATTTTACCTTCAAAATAGGCCCCTTCCAATTCACCAGTTCAAACACCTTTTGGGTAAATTCGACCAATTTCATAACTTTGTTGGATGTTATAAAATTAAATTTGCATTTGTACTGATGAGGTCCATAGCCTAAAAGCAGGGTATACATGTTAGCTATTTGTCTGAATTTGATTAAACTCATGTTGTGGATGGAGTCGGTGGAAGGGTGGTCTAAACCGTTGTTTTTTGAACGCTACGACCCGGAATCGAATCCCTCATTGGGCCCTTTTTTTTTTTAATTTAAAAAAAATGCTCCTATGGCCCTCTATTCGTGCAAATGTCCAACCCTATCTGAGCGTGAAATTAACCAAAAGGGGCTCTGGCAGATTTGTAAGGGCAAAAGTCAAACCCCTTTTCACATGTGTAGTCATGGGATGCACATAATGTAAAAGCAGTCATCAACTTCTGCCCACCATGATTATCATATCCTGTACCATGTGTACTAGGGGGATAATAAAAAAAACTCATATAGTGTGCTTCATTCCTTATAACCACTAGTAATGTTTTTTACTAGGGTGATAAACATAACCTCTATCAATCTAACATATACTTAAAGGGTAAGTTCCTCTTTTTTTGTATAAACATAGGCTTTAGTATTTTAAAATATAATCAAACATATATATTTACATTAAGATCATGTTGTGTTCATATAGATGGGGGTGCACCATTCCTTCAGACCTTCCCAGCTTCAACCCAAGATTCAGTAATACATGAACTGCACTCCTCAATAAAAGATGAAACTTTTCAAAAAGGCCACCATAGACAAAGGTTTCATAAATATTATTCTTCTAACTGTAAAGGAGTTGCTTTTTCTCGTGAGAAATACTATCAATCATTATTGAGACAAGACAAATCCAATATATACCATCAATCTAACAATGGAAAACAATCTCATAAAATACTGATAGAGATGCAAAATGAGCATTCAAAAGAAGCTTACTCATGCCTTTACTGCGACTATAAAACGGAAAATTTAGGAAATTTTAAAATACATAAATATAAACATACGGAAGAAAACCCCTTTATATGTTCTCTCTGCGATTATAAAACAACAAATGCTTTTAAATTAAAACAACATCAATATACACATACAGGAGAAAACCCTTACTCATGCCCTCACTGTGACTATAAAACAAAAACTTTGAGGAACTTGAAAAGACACAAATACAGGCATACTGGAGAAAAACCCTACATATGTCCTCTTTGCGATTATAAAACAAGAACAGCTGGTAATTTAAAAAGACATCTTAATACTCATACTGGAGAAAAACCTTACTCATGCCCTCACTGTGATTATAGATCAATAACTATGGAACTGTTGAAAGTACATATATTTACACATACTGGAGAAAAACCTTTTTCATGTTCTCACTGCGATTTTAAAACAAGAACAGCTGCTCATTTAAAAAGACATCTTCATACTCATACTGGAGAAAAACCTTACTCATGCCCTCAGTGTGACTATAGAACACTAACTTTAGGACAGTTGAAAACTCATAAATTTACACATACTGGAGAAAAACCTTTTTCATGTTCTCACTGCGATTTTAAAACAACAACAGCTGAAATTTTAAAAAAACATTATTATACCCATACAGGAGAAAGACCTTACTCATGCCCTCACTGTGATTATAGATCAACAACTATGGAACTGTTGAAAGTACATATATTTACACATACTGGAGAAAAACCTTTTTCATGTTCCTACTGCGATTTTAAAACAACAACAGCTGCTCATTTAAAAGGACATCTTCATACTCATACAGGAGAAAGACCTTACTCATGCCCTCACTGTGATTATAGATCACTAACTTTAGGACAGTTGAAAACTCATAAATATACACATACTGGAGAAAAACCTTTTTCATGTTCCAACTGCCATTATAAAACAACAACAGCTGCTCATTTAAAAAGACATCTTCATACTCATACAGGAGAAAGACCTTACTCATGCCCTCACTGTGATTATAGATCAATAACTATGGAAAAGTTGAAAGTACATAAATTTACACATACTGGAGAAAAACCTTTTTCATGCCCTCACTGTGACTATAGAACAGTAAACTCTCGTGCTTTAAGAAAACACCAAAATAAACACAATGAAGATAACTCTACTCACATCCTTTCTGGCACTATAGAACAGAGAGAGAGAGAGAAACTAGGAGACATTTGAAAACATACCATAGAACAACAATTATGTATAATTTGAATTATAGATTAAAATAACAAGGTAATAAGACCAAATTAAATAGATAAATAGTGTGGGGGGGTTGGTAACAATTTTGATACAACCATCAGACAAAAACACATTTAATGCCTTTTTTATTTGGAATTGGACTTATTACCTTGTGTTACTGGAAAAAACCATATTCATGACCTCACTCTGACTTTTGAAGAACAATTATAGTATATATGAAAACTCTTAAATTTACACATACTCTTGCACTCACTGTGATTATAGTACAGAAAATTCCTAACATTAACAAACACATTAATATTCACATACAGGAGAAGCTCCTTAGCATGCACTCATTCAGGCGATCGAACAGCAAATTCCAGTTGTTTAAAAACAGCCCTATATACTGTTGCACATGGCTAATGAACCTATTTTATTTTAATTTGTAATATTATTTTTCATATATTTTAATTTCAAATTTATATTTTGTATTTACTTATTTTATTAAAGAGAATATGTGTAATATAAACAGAATATATGTATTATAGAATCACCATTTGTATGTTGGTACACTGTGTGACTTCACTGCTCTCCTTGATGTGAGAAATAAATAAAAAATGCTTGAGGCTACTTAAAGTAGAGTTATCTCATTATTCCCTTATATAAATTTGTAGGATGGTTGAAACACGCTCTGGTAAGACCCGTCACAGGAGAGAATTAAGGTTGAAGAGTCTGCCAAGCCGCAACCTGGTGCAACAATACTTATAGGAGAAAACCCACAAGTCAATGATATTAAAATTTTATAAACATCCAGGTAAAAGACAAACAAATGGCCCCACTGTATGACTATGGAAAATAAATGGTAGTGATTTAAAAATATATTAATATAAACAAACTGGAAAACATCTTTACTCATGACTTTTCACATTGACTATAAATCCATTCAATTTAAAAACAAAATTCAAAACATGAGAAAAACGTTAAGCATTCCGAGACTATAAAACTGAAACTGCATTTAAAATTCAAAATATCAATTTATACAGACAGGTTACAATATATACGCTCTGTAACTATAAAATAACAGTACCCAAATAAAAAAGTATCAATTTACACACAATTGTGCAATCACTTTCTGCCACTATATAAAACAATTTTCAAATCAATAAAATAACATACGTAAAAGTAGCCTTAGGTCAAGCACAGTTTATTGATTCAGATTTGTTCAATTATACCTCATGTTTTAAATCTATACTCCAAATGGCACTTAATCTTACAATTGAGTTAATACAGTATAACCTTGTAAATTAAACACATGATAATTTTACTCTTGCAATAATTCGACCATGTTTTCATAACATTAATTTGACTAAAAATATAACACCATTTATATTTTTCTGATTTTTTAAATCAAATTTTGACATTAATTTCTGTTTAAATAGAAATTTATTACCAAAATTACAACATATTAAAATGCAGGGCAGAGCGACTGTTTTCAGCACATGCCCACCATGCTCAAAATTTTTGAATGCATTTCAAATATCGACTCCTAAGTTGCATAATTTTGTTTACTACCAGAGGATTTAGGCCTAACCTAAGAATCCACTATTTTAGCAGTGAAACCAAAAAGGTTTCTTAGAGAGTAACATTCAGCTATTTGGAATAACATACAGTAGAGGAAGAATCATGGATACATTTGGAAGTTTGATCAGCTAGAATGCACACTAAAAGTAAACAACCTGAAAATATTTTTGAAAGATAATGATTTTAAAATAAATTTTTATCCTTTTGATAAGGCACAATATGGATTTGATCTTATCACATTGTTTTTTTTTATCCTTTTCTTCATTTTCTAATTTTTTTCTCTGCCCAATGCCTTTATTCACTTAGATTAAAATAGAATTTGTAATTTTTCTATATATGTTCAAAAATTTATCATACATTTTGAAAAATAAAATAAAAAGCCCCAATGGTATCAATTCACTTATAATTAAATGAAAATGCCCCATCAATCAAGGGTACCTTTCTATACTGTACATGTAAATTTCGCCGAAGCTCCTTCTAACATCAAGTATGAGAATTCAACATTTTTACTAATTATTGAAGAGGCTACTAGTGTGGTTCAAGCAAAGGCAATGAAACAACATGGTCGTGTTCTAATAAAATATTTCAACTGACATGAGGAAATTAAATCAGTGAGAACTATAGTCTACAATCAAGGGAGATCATTTGTGTATGGAGAATTCCCTAGTTGGGCAGTCTCCAAAGACATCCTATTAATAACTACTCCTCCTCACCCTGTAGGAAATAGTTTAGCAGAACGAGCTATATGAGACTATATGAGCTATAAAGACCTTCCTCTTAAGCTATCCTCACTTCAAGGGTGGATGGAAAAATGCCTTAGAAGCGGCAATCAGCTACCATAATAGATCCTACAACTCCTACCTGGGTTGCTCCCCTTTATTCAAACTTACAAAAACTTCCCCTGTTTTACCTGCCGATAAAGAACTTAATCTTCACTGTCCCCTTTATTAAACAGAAAAAAACTCAAATTGAGCAAAACCTCTACCGACAAAGAACAAAGTTTTATTTTAACAGTCGTAAAAAGGCCCTGCCACCAGAGATGAGTATCAACGATTATTTTCTGGTTAGACACCAGAGGGTTGAAAAGGAATGGAAGCTATCTGTTCCGCATCGAGTGACAAGGGTAACCAAAATGGATGGACATCCCAAATATGTTGAATATGAGTCTGATGATAAAACTCCAAGAAAGGCTCACATCTCCAATATCCAACCTTATCTGCATTGACATCCCAGGAGGGATGAAGTCGCTTGAAGTCTGAGAAGTTGTTATATACCTTATAATAATATTATAATATACTCTAAATATATAAAATGAAAGGAATTAAAATCACGAATGTTTCTTTTATACAAAATACAAATTTCTACTGCCCTTACTGCATTGAAAAAAATATATTGGGAGGGCTTGGCTCATCAGTGGTGAACCCCCTAGCGGTTTCGCCAATTTAATCCACCAGACTGCTTCTGAGAGCTCTAATACTGTATTGGACGATTCTAATTTTATATGCAGCACTGAAGGATGGAATCTCAGAAATGGTTTTCAAGAAAACTATGGGCATAAGCTTATAGGACAGTAGAATTACATTCAAATATTTGCATCGAGCAAAACTCTTCCGCAAACAATAAAGACAAGGTCAGTTAGACATAAATTAACACAAAGCAATAACGCGCCATCTATACATATATAATGAAAGTAATTAAAAGCACGAATGTTTCTTTTATACATAACACAAATTTCTACTGCCCTTATTGCATTGAAAAAATATATTGGGAGGGCTTGGCTCATCAGTGGTGAACCCTCCCAGCAGTTTCGCCAATTTAATCCACTAGACCGCTTCTCAGAGCTCTAATACTGTGAATAACGACAGTGATAATCTTCTCGGTATTGTTTATGCGATAAAACAGAATAAGAGAAGAAAAGTTTCCTTATTAGACAAATTATAACGGTGCGAGCTTTCGGGTAAAAACCCCTTCTACAGGCATGGTAGACGTGACACTATAACATAGGTAATGTGGCTAGAAAGAGAATATATACACATGATTATTTACATATTAGCGGAATATGCTATGCAAATGTGGATTTTTCATTTGTTATGACTATTGTAATTAAAGAGATAGTAGGCAAATAGGGCATTTGTATATTTGGAGTTTTGAGTCTATAGAGGAATATGTTAACGTAAAGTACTGGATATGCGATATTTCAAAGAATTTTAGGAAATGATGCTATTACTGCAAGGCCAGGAGAGCACGATAGGCATCAGGAAGATCTATTTTGCGGTTGATGCTATTATGTCTGTGAGATTCTATGGATTCGAGAACTAATCACTGGTGCTGGTTATGAATGCGTCTGTAATGTATGGTGGGGTGGGGTGGGCATATACAAATGCCCTATTTGCCTACTATCTCTTTAATTACAATAGTCATAACAAATGAAAAATCCCCATTTGCATAGCATATTCTGCTAATATGTAAATAATCATGTGCATATATTCTCTTTCTAGCCACATTACCTATGTTATAGTGTCACGTCTACCACGCCTGTAGAAGGGGTTTTTACCCGAAAGCTCGCACCGTTATAATTTGTCTAATAAAGAAACTAATACTGTATTGGACGATTCTACTTATATACGCAGCACTGAAGGATGGAATCTCAGAAATGGTTTTCAAGAAAACTATGAACATAAGCTTATAGGACAGTAGAATTACATTGTGTTTTATACATAATACAAATTTTTACTGCCCTTATTGCATTGAAAAAATATATTGGGAGGGCTTGGCTCATCAGTGGTGAACCCTTTTAGTGGTTTCGCCAATTTAATCCACTAGACCGCTTCTCAGAGCTCCAATACTCTATTGAACGATTCTACTTATATATGCAGCACTCAAGGATGGAATCTCAGAAATGGTTTTCAGGGAAACTATGGACATAAACTTATAGGACAGTAGAATTACATTCATATATTTGCATCGAGCAAAACTCTTCCTCAAACAATAAAGACAAGGTCAGTTAGACATAAATTAACACAAAACAATAACGCGCCATCTATACATATAAAATGAAAGGAATTAAAGGAAAGCGCGAATGTTTCTTTTATACAAAATACAAATTTCTACTGCCCTTACTGCATTGATTTAATTAATTTATTTTTGAATGTTTGGATTTGGCAGCACTATAATTGTTGTTGTTGGTATGAATATATTCAAAAGTGTATATATAGAATTTGAAAGGTATATAATTAAAATTTGTTTCTTAATTTGGTGAAGCATATTTATTTATTTAATTGAATGAACATCACACTATAAAATGCAAAATTCTACTTTCACTTTTCCTTCAGAATAAAATGGTACTGACATTCCCTAAACTTCTTTGCTTTTCATCCTATCTGTGCATTTATCTGTAGGAAAGTATTTACACACCAAAGGTTTATAGCATGGTTATAAGGTAAGTGTAGGCGAATATTTGAATTTAGTATGATAGGATTGAGTATTTCAACTAAATACTTGGAAAGAATATGTGTAACAGAATTACAGGATGTAATGATTGGTCTTAATGGTATTTTTCTTTGTGTATTTTTGCCTTTCATCTATGGATTACCAAAACACACAAAGAAAAAATACCATTAAGACCAATCATTGCATCCTGAAATTCTGTTACACATAATTTTTCCAAATATTTAGTTAAAATACTCAATCCTATCCTACTAAATTCAAATGTGTTTTCAAGAATCCTGAAGAAATACTCCAAAAAACAAAAATATATTCAATATAAAAAACACTCATTAGTATTGTTTGATGCTTGAAACTTATTCACCTGCCTAGATCATAAATTAGTGCTGACAACTCTAGAAAAAACCTTAACAGATTTCAATTTAGAATTACCTTCAAATACAATCTTATATTTAATTGATATCTGTTTAGAAATTTCCTATTTCTGTTTTAATGACAAAATACCCCAGAAAGTCAATAGTATTCCAATGGGAAGTCCCCTCTCTCTCCATTCTTAGCTGATCTAGTCTTAAACTGTCTTGACATCCTGGTAATCGAAAGATTCAAAACCACCATTAAGTACTGGGCAAGATATGTTGATGACATGACGGCTACAGACCATGCTGAGAATACCTTGGCATTTTTAAATAGCTTTCACCCCCTTTTAAAATTCACAACTGAAATAGAGTCTAATGGCTTCCTACCCTTTTTAGATATACTTTTCGAAAATAAATTAAATTATCATCAAACAATTGTTTACAGAAAACCTAGCCACTCACTAGTATACCTCCATGCCAACTCCTTTGGTCCTATCTCCCATAAAATTTCCTTAGTAAAATCTCTCAGCAAACGTGCCTTCACACATTGCTTTCCACTGATAAACTTAAATATGTAGAATTGAACACTATTCAGGAAGAATTAATATTGAATGGATATACAAAGGAATTTATCAATAAACATTCATATAAAATTAATAGTATTCATAATAAAAAGATTTGAAAAATAAATGTATAAAGCCATATGGAATAGGAGCTGAGAAAATATCTCATATATTAAAAAAATTGCAGAATAACCACTGTTTTTAAAAATGCACCATCTTTAAAAACTATAGTCTGAAATACAATTACAAAGCAGAAAGTGGAGATAGGTGTTATAATCGTGATGATTTTATACATTTTTACGTTGTTGTCTTTAAATAACTATTTCCAGATCTCTACATGTCCAAATAGGGCGCCAGTTGCTGCAGAAAATAGATCACAAATTTATTCATCCATGGCACATGTAGAGACCTAAAGCTGTGATGGCTAGCAATAAATTTTGATGGGGAAATTAACTAATCATTTTTGGCTAAACATATTTTTTTAATTCTAATAAAATAAATTTTCAATGTACAACATAGAATTGATAAAAAACTAAAATATATATATGCGATATTATTCGATTGTTGTTGTTGATCCTATGTAAGATCCTGTTGAGTTACTGTAGGATTGGTGACTTGTGGTGGTTGATGATTGATGATGCAGCCGTTGGTTGAATGGTAGGGTTCAACAGGGTAAATAACGAGACAAAACCAGGATGGGATTGAATCTAAGACTTCACGATAAAGGGAGAGAGAGAAAGTTGAGACAGATGGAGATACCTTGCCTTTCACATGATCCAAGAGAATTTTACCTTGGTTGGAGAGAATAGTGCACGCCTTACTCCTAGCCTGGTCGCCTGCCTACTGTCTAACTTTGAGTCCGAGATATTCCTCGTTAACTCTCTCGGCTTCTCATTGGATGGGATTGTTGGGAATCTCTTATGGTTCAGACAATGAAACAACAAATAACAAGTTTACTTACAGCTGAAGTGGATTTAAAGAATTAGGCAATTTTACCTTTTAAGAAAGTATTTTAAATTTATTATTTTCAAAGAGAAAGAAAAGAACATTTAACAATTTACATTACAATTACTAATTTTGTAAACAAAACCAACACTCCTTTGTTCTAGTTTTTTATATTACAGTGTTGTCAGTCTAAAAGTATTTCAAGATCATTGATTTAATCTTCTTCTTTTTTTCCAAAATTCCCTCTTAAATCAGTGATCTTATCACATTCAACAGTTTCTTCACTTGACTTATGTTTTAAATGGTTGTCATAAGAAGGGATTTGAATTTGTCAAACTTTGGTCTGGCTAGAGGTTTTGTTAGGATGTCTGCAATTTGGTGTTCTGTTGGACAATATATCAGGTTAAACTTTTGAGCTTGATCTTTCACAAAATGATATTTGACATCAATATGTTTAGTTTTAGTGGTGAATTGGCCTGATTTTATAATTTTTATAGTGCTTTGGTTATCAACATATATAGATTTATATCAAAATTATCTGGAATTAATTCTTCTAATAAGGATCTTATGTATGACACTTCTTTGCATGCATCTGCTGCAGCAATGAACTCTGCTTCAGTGCTGGAAAGGGCAATTACAGGTTGCTTTCTGGAGCACCAACTTATGGGACCTCCACATAAGTAACTTACATATCCTGTGGTACTTTTTCTAGTTTTAATATCTCCAGCAAAGTAAGAATCACAATACACATTTAATTCAAATGGCATCTCTCCATCATATGATGTGCCTAAATTGGTGGTGTGATTTAAATATCTTAGGGTTCTTTTGAGGTTTATAATATCTTGAGTTGTAGGATTTCCGGGATTTTAGGGAAAATAGATTTGTCGTATTGGACAGCTTGATGAATTTGTAGACAAAAAAGAAAAGTATAAAAATTTTGATCAATTTTGTAAATACATATACAACTTTCTCTTGAATTGGAAAAAAGAGAAGGAATCTTAGAAAAAAAAAAAAAGAACTGCGATGCTTGCTCTGTGTGTTTTGCTTTGTTGTTTGTTTTTCTCTTTGGACAATTTTCTTTAGTTAATTTATGTAAAATAATGAATTGAACAGGATTGTATATAGCCGAATTGCTGTAATGCAGTGAAATGTATCGACGCAAATATCCCTGAGTTTGGGATATCGCGTTTCATGATGTTAATAAAGTTAATCTTAATGCATTGACCTGCTTTCAAAATTTGTGGCAAAGGTCATGTCTGGTCAGTTTTGTTTGTCAAATATAAAAGTCTTCCAATTGCTTGTCTGTAGGGAAATTTGTTATCATTTGATATTTCTAAGTGTTTGTCTAATTATTTTGCTACATCTGTAATTGTAGTGGGTACTGGTTTTGAGTTTTGCATATTATATCTTTAAAGAACTAATTTTGCATAATTTTCTTGTGAAAGTAAAATTTTAACACAAAGCAATAACACGCCATCTATACATATAAAATAAAAGGATTTAAAAGCGCGAATGTTTCTTTTATACATAAAACGAACTTCTACTGTCCTTACTGCGATGAAAAAATATATTGGGAGGGCTTGGCTCATCAGTGGTGAACCCTCCCAGCGGTTTCGCCAATTTAATCCACCAGACCGCTTCTCAGAGCTCTAATACTGTATTGGATCATTCTGCTGTTATATGCTATACTGAAGGATGGAATCTTAGAAATGGTTTTCAAGTAAACTATGGACATAAGCTTATAGGACAGTAGAATTACATTCAAATATTTGCTTCGAGCAATGCTCTTCAGCAAACTATAAAGACAAGGCCATTAGGAATAAATTAACACAAAGCAATAACGCGCCATCTATACATATAAAATAAAAGGATTTAAAAGCGCAAATGTTTCTTTTATACATAAAACGAACTTCTACTGTCCTTACTGCGATGAAAAAATATATTGGGAGGGCTTGGCTCATCAGTGGTGAACCCTCCCAGCGGTTTCGCCAATTTAATTTAAGGGTTCACCACTGATGAGCCAAGCCCTCCCAATATATTTTTTCATCGCAGTAAGGACAGTAGAAGTTTGTTTTATGTATAAAAGAAACATTCACGCTTTTAAATCCTTTTATTTTATATGTATAGATGGCGCGTTATTGCTTTGTGTTAATTTATTCCTAATGGCCTTGTCTTTATAGTTTGCTGAAGAGCATTGCTCGAAGCAAATATTTGAATGTACTTCTACTGTCCTATAAGCTTATGTCCATAGTTTACTTGAAAACCATTTCTAAGATTCCATCCTTCAGTATAGCATATAACAGCAGAATGATCCAATACAGTATTAGAGCTCTGAGAAGCGGTCTGGTGGATTAAATTGCGAAACCGCTGGGAGGGTTCACCACTGATGAGCCAAGCCCTCCCAATATATTTTTTCATCGCAGTAAGGACAGTAGAAGTTCGTTTTATGTATAAAAGAAACATTCGCGCTTTTAAATCCTTTTATTTTATATGTATAGATGGCGCGTTATTGCTTTGTGTTAATTTATTCCTAATGGCCTTGTCTTTATAGTTTGCTGAAGAGCATTGCTCGAAGAAAATATTTGAATGTAATTCTACTGTCCTATAAGCTTATGTCCATAGTTTACTTGAAAACCATTTCTAAGATTCCATCCTTCAGTATAGCATATAACAGCAGAATGATCCAATACAGTATTAGAGCTCTGAGAAGCGGTCTGGTGGATTAAATTGGCGAAACCGCTGGGAGGGTTCACCACTGATGAGCCAAGCCCTCCCAATATATTTTTTCATCGCAGTAAGGACAGTAGAAGTTTCGTTTTATGTATAAAAGAAACATTCACGCTTTTAAATCCTTTTATTTTAAAGTAAAATTTTATTTTTTTCCTCAAAACAAATTTATTCCCAAAAAAGTTCTTGGATCATTGTTTATTTTATCTTCAAACTCTTGGGATAGTTTTTCTAAAATATTATTTATTTCTTCTTCATTAAGATACCATCATCTACATATATTGCAAGGTACATATTTCCTTTGTTGGTTTTTAAGAGACATGGCTCTGATTTTAGTTGTATGAAATCTTGGGATTTGAGAAAGGTTTTTAATCTTTCATTCCATTTTAATGGGGCTTGCTTTAAACCATACAATGCCTTTCTTAACCTACATATATTCCCTTTATAACCTTCTGGCAATTATACATATATTTCTTCATCCAAAAACCCATATAGAAAAGCTGTTTTTATGTCAAATGTTTTAAAAACAAACCTTTTCTTAGCCATTAGAGCAAAGTATATCCTTAAAGAGACAGTGCTTATAACTGGACTGAATGTCTCATCATAATCAATGCCTGCTTCTTGTTCAAAGCCTCTTACAACTAGTCTTGCTTTGTAGCGACCATCTTCTTTCACTTTAAAGAGCCATTTAGAGGTCAGAATTGATCTGTTTTGTTTAAAGATAATATATCAGTGATATATTATTACTTTACTCTGTTTTGATCATCTTGTTTTTATCATCATCTTGTAGACAACAAAATATGTGTAATATAATGAGCATGTGTGCAAGAATTGTAAAAAGAATAAAATAATTATAATAGCATAAAAATGGTGTATCTTTCATTTATCTTTAAATATATATAAAGTGCAATTTACATGCAATAAAATTACATTTATTAATATTACATCTATAAAATAATTTTCACCATTAATATTCAACATTTAATAGACACGTATCAAGAATCTTCTTGTTTGACGCTTCATTTTCTTTTACTATTTCCCAAACTTCATTTTTGTCAAGAGAGTCTTTTTCTTCTTTTATTGCCTTTTTCCATTTTTTTAAATTTGGACCAGATATAGCTTCCGAGTAAGTTAGAAGAGCTGATTCTATTGTTCCGTCCCGTTCTAAATAGAAGTCTTCATATCTTGATGGTGTTTGTAAACTACTTCTTGGTCTAAGATTATATTTTGAAGTACTTGGTTTTGTAGGGATATCTTCTTTGTCTTCAGAGATTTCTGGTAGACTTGGTTCTTCATTTAATTCTAGTTGATCTTCAGATTCTTCTTCTGGTTCGACAATAGGTATTTTTTCTTCTTTATTTATACATCCTTTATCTAAAAAATTACATATCTAGCTGTAAAGATTTGTTTGCTTTGTTCATCCCAAAGGCGATAACCATTTTGTGCACAACCTATAAAGGTATATTTTTTACTTCTGTCTTCCAATTTCGTTATGTGTTTTAGGGTTTTGACATAAGCTTCACAACCAAAAAGTTGTAAGTTTGACAAATTTGGTCTTTTGTTGAACCAAAGTTCTGCAGGGGTTTTCTCTAATTCTTGAGTAGGGCTTTGGTTCAGCAAATAGGCTGAAACCCTTACAGCTTCTCCCCACATGTATTTTTCTACACCAGAATCAATCAAAAGAGCTCTAGTTTTATCCATCAGGTTTCTATTTAATCTTTCGGCTTTGCCGTTTAGCTGTGGTAAGTGAGGTATGATGAGCTCCATAATGATTCCTTTAGCTTTGCACCAGGATTTTATATCTTCATTTACATATTCTCCGCCATTGTCACATCTTATTTTTGAAACTTTTAGATTCATTTGGTTTTCTGCTTCTGTAATAAATTCTTTTAGATATTCTTTTACTTCATATTTATTTTGTAACAAATACACATGACAAAAATGTGTGTAGTCATCAAGAAATGTTAGAAAATAGTTTTTGTTGTCATGGGTAGTGGGATCTAAAGGTCCACATACATCTGTATGGATTATTTCTAAAGGCCTTTTCGATTTTGTTCTAATGGAATTGAATGGCTTTCTTACCTGTTTAGCTTTAATGCATGTTTCACAAATTTCATCTTGACCTATTTTTTCTATGTTTATTCCATTAACCATAGATTTTAATTGTTTTAAGCTTTAAAAACTTATGTGGCCCATTTTTCTGTGCCATTTGAGCATTTCTTCATTTTGGGTAGCTGTTAGGTGAGATTCTTTAATTTCGGGAATTTCTGTTTCTATATTTATTGTATAGAGTCCATTTTCCTGTTTTTCTCCTTCTAAAACTTTTTTCCATTTTTACGACAAATACCTCTTCATCTTCAAAGACGACTTTGCCTTTATTTCTGGTAATGGCACTTACAGATAGTAAATTATTTGTCAAGTTTGGTACAAACATCACCTCTTTGAGATCACATTTCTTCCCTTGAATTTTTCTGACTGATTTTGCTATTAGAGTTTCTTCCTTTTTTGCTATTGATATTTTAGAGTTGCAATCTACTTCATCTAGTAAAAACCTTTTACTATTTATCATATGGCTTGTTGAGCCACTGTCTACAATGAATTCTAGCAATTTCTCATTTTTACATTTTAAAGTCTCTCCTGCAAAAAAAGGACAATTTTTCTTCATTTTTGTATCTGAAAAAACAATCCTTTTCTTTATGATTTGTCTTTTTACAAATTCGGCATGGAATATTTTCCTGGAATTTATTTTGAGATTTCTTAAAGAAGCATTGGTCTTGAGTATGATTTGTCTTTTTACAGATGGTACACCATTTTTTATTTAGTCTACAGTATTTTGCTAAGTGCCCGCTCTTTTTGCAGTTAAAGCACTGCTTTACTCTAGTAGCACTCATGGCTATTCCCTCTTCAGGCTTTACTTTTTGTTTAGTTTCTTCAAGTGATAGCCTTGATATTAAGTTTGTTAACGTTTTCTCACTTTTTGGTGTCGAGTCCCATGCTGTGCTGAAGTAATTAAAGTAGTCTGGCAAAATGCTCAATATTTTAGAAATTACAAAGCTTTCCTCAATTTCTTGTTTTATATTATTTAGTTTGAATACTAGATTTTGCATTCTGCTTATATTTGTTCCCATATCTGTATTTTTGTCAAATTTGAATCCATGAAATTCTTGTAGTAATTTGCATTTTAATTGCTCATCTTCTCTTTGATAAATGGCTACTAGTTTTTCATACATTTCTTTTGAAGTTTCTCAATTTAGAATATGTGTTAAAACATTCTTTTCAATGGTTAACATTGTGTGTTTTTGTGCTTTGGCGTCTTTTAGGTGTTATGATTGATCCGGCAACACTGCCGACTCGACTTGTAAACACTCTTAGATATATAACCATGTTATAAAAAATAGTTGTTAATAAATAAATACTTAGTTCAGTTGCATTCTGCGTGATCAAATAGACACAAGAACAACATAAACAACATGGTGGCAACGGAAAAGTGAGTACTTTTTCAAATAAATATATTATTGAAAAATATTAGTGAAAAAAAGAGAACATGGACTTTGTTAGGCCTAGCGAACTCGCCCTGCACGGAAATGTAGCGGAAAATTGGCGAAGGTTCAAACAGCGATTAATGCTTTATCTTGAAGCAACAGAAAAAGCCACAAAGCCTGATAAACTGAAAGTTGCCATTTTATTAAATTTTATTGGCGAAGAAGCCTTGGAAGTTTTCAACACATTTCATTTAAAAGAAGATAAAGCAGAAAATTTCGATCTTGTAATAAACAAATTTGATGATTTTTGCGAGCCTAAAAAGAACGTCATTTTTGAAAGATTCAAATTTTTTTCAGCGACCCAGAAGGATGGTGAATCCATCGATAGTTTTATAACAGAACTAAAAGGATTATCCACATCATGTGAATTTGAATCACAAAAGGATAGTTTAATTAGGGATCGCATTGTGAATGGAATACAAGACAAGGCTTTGCAGGAACGCCTCTTAAGAGAGCCTAATTTAACTCTTCTAAAAGCCATTGAAATGTGCAAAACAGATGAAATAAGCAAGCAACAGATCAAGATCATGCAGAACAACCAGAACATTTGTAAAATAAGAAAATATGAAAAGAAACACAGTCCAAAACAAAATCAAGAATTTGAAAAAGAATTCAAATGCCAAAGGTGTGGAAAGTCCCACAGAGCAAAATATTGTCCTGCATGGGGTAAAAGATGCTCCAAATGCAAAAAGATGAATCATTTTGCAGCTTTCTGTAAAAGTTCAGCTATCAGAAGTCTGAATGATGAAACAGAAGAAACTGTATGGTCAATACATGAAGCAAAAGTAGTCCATACTTTGGAATGGAAAAAATCCATCATAGTGAATGGAAAGGAAATATGTTTCAAGTTGGACTCTGGAGCAGAAGTAAATGTTTTGCCATACACATTCACCAGACAAATGAAAGGTTTGGAAATATTTCAGACTAACCGAAAGCTAACATCATATACAGGACATGAAATCAAGATAAAAGGAATTGCCACACTAAATTGCAAAACTAAAAATAAGACGGAAAGTCTAGAATTTTTCATTGCTGATGGATACTATCAACCAATTTTGGGAATAGAAGCTATTGAAAAGCTTTCACTAATTAAGAAATGTGATGCTGTCCAAACAGAGCAAAACAATTCAGCAAAAGAAATTTTGAACAGGCACAAAAATATATTTGAAGGCATAGGAAGACTGCCAATTGAACACAAGATTAGACTAAAAGAAAATGCAACTCCAGTTATTGCTCCAAGCAGAAAAATTCCTTTTTCCATTAGAGAAAAAGTTAAAGCAGAATTGGAACGGATGGAAAAACTTGACATTATTGAAAAAGTTGAAGAACCAAGCGAATGGACACACCCTATTGTAGTGGTACAAAAACCTTCTGGAGATGTCAGAATTTGCATGGACCCCAGGGAACTGAACAAATATGTTCAGAGAGAGCGCTATATTCTGCCAACAGCTGAAACAATATTTTCTGAACTGAGAGGTGCTACAGTTTTCTCTGTATTTGATGCATCATCAACTTTCTGGCAAGTCCCATTAGACAAAGAAAGCACCAACCTGTGCACCATTGCGACTCCCTTTGGAAGATTCCGGTTCAAGCGACTTCCCTATGGATTGAACAGTGCATCGGAGGTATTCCAGCGATGCATAAACAATATCCTTTCAGGTCTCCAGGGAACTGCTTGCTATATGGATGACATCTTGATCTATGGAAACACAATGGAAGAGCACAACCGAAACCTTGAAACAGTTCTTCGAAGGTTGGAAGAAAATAATGTCAAGCTCAATGCTAAGAAGCAGCAGATAGCTGTCAACAAAGTAAATTTCTTAGGCCATATAATCAGTCGAGATGGAATAGCCATTCAAGCTTCAAGAGCAGAGGCAATACAAAAGTTGGAAAGACCTGAGAACAAGACTGAAGTCCAAAGATTCTTAGGTATGGTAACGTACCTTGGCAAATTCATTCCTAATCTGTCTGACAAGACTGCACCTCTAAGGAAATTGATAAGCAACAAGAGTGAATGGAAATTTGGAGGCGAAGAAAATGATTGTTTTGAAAAACTCAAGAATATGGTTTCGAATGCTCCAATATTGACATTTTTTGACCCAACCAAGCCAATCACCATTTCATCTTATGCAAGCCAATATGGTATTGGTACAGTGCTCATGCAAGGGGGACAAGCAATTGAGTATGCGTCCTTCAGCCTGAATGTAACTCAAAGAAAATACGCACAGATAGAGAAAGAACTTTTGGCTATAGTCTTTGGATGTGAACGCTTCCAGTACTATATTTGGGGAAATGATGTTATTGTGGAAACTGACCACAAACCTCTCCTGAGTATTGCTAAGAAACCTTTAGAAAAGCTTTCCCCAGGTGAATTGAAGTTTACACCAGGGAAAAACATGTTTGTAGCTGACCATCTGTCTAGAGATCCATTAAAAGATGAGGTGGACACAAGCTATTTAGAAGGTCAAACTGAATCAGTGCACATGTTGCTGGTTACCACAGATGAAAAAATAAAGAGACTACAAAAGGAAACTCATGGGGACCACACCTTGATACAACTAATAGAGTATGCGAAGAATGGATGGCCGAAATATAAAACTATGGTCTGTGATGAAGCAAAACCCTACTGGCAATTTCAATATGAAATTCATGTGAGTGACGGAATTGTTTACAAAGGAAATTGCATCATGGTGCCATCGACTCTTCGAAAAGAAATCCTGCAGGTTGTTCATTCATCACACCAGGGCATAGCAGCTTCCAAAGAAAAAGCAAGATCAGCATTTTACTGGCCAGGCATGATAACACAAGTAGAAAATGAAGTGGAAAAGTGCAGAACATGTCAGGAATATTCAAGAAAGAATCCTGAGGAGTCAAGAATAGCTCATGAAATCCCTGAATTTCCATGGGAAAAAATTGCTGTAGATTTCATGGAGGTGAGTGGAACCAGTTCCATCTTGGTTGTCGATTACCACTCAAAGTTTGTTGAAATCCGGAAATTATCAAGCAAAAGAGAAACCGAAACCATCATGCAGTTGAAAACCATTTTCAGGACTCATGGAATTCCAAGAACTCTAGTTTCGGATAATGGACCCCCTTTTAACTCTACTGGATTCAAAAATTTTGCTCAGAAATATGAATTCAAACACCAAACCTCCAGTCCCAAATATCCAAGATCTAATGGACAAGTTGAGAGGACAATTCAAACCATCAAAGGACTGATAATTAAAGCTGTGAAGTCAGGAAGAGATCCCAATCTGGCTTTGATGGAGTTCAACAACACACCTAAGTATGACTTGCCATCTCCGACCCAAATGCTTATGGGAAGATCTGTGAGAACTCTTTCGACATACACCCGACAACAGTTGAAACCACTGTTTGACACAACAAAGAATTATCAAAAATTGAGAGACCATCAACAAAAGTATGCAGGAAGTCCAAAGAGAATTTTGAGACCTTTGGAAGTAGGAGACAACATCATGTTGCAGGAAAGGCATAGAAAATGGGTTCCGGCAACAGTGACCGCAAAGCATGAAACTCCACGCTCATATATGGTGAAAACACCAAGTGGTTCTGAATACCGCAGGAACAGGTCTCACCTTAGACCGAGAAAGTTCAGTGTAGAAGATTCTGCCCCAACAAGTCAAAGTCCAAGCATTCCTGGATCTCAAGCAGGGACAGCCATGGATGACAACATACAAGATCACGGAAGACCCACTTCCGAAAACAGAAGAGCATATGATCCAAGGGAGGACATTGCCAAGAAAGGTGAAGAATCATCTACTTCTCCTAGTGTGCGAACCCGCAGTGGTAGAACAGTGAGAAAACCTTTGCGTTATAGAGACTAGGAGAACTGCAATCCTTTTTTATTTTTGTTTAAAGGAAACATGTTATGATTGATCCGGCAACACTGCCGACTCGACTTGTAAACACTCTTAGATATATAACCATGTTATAAAAAATAGTTGTTAATAAATAAATACTTAGTTCAGTTGCATTCTTGCGTTCAGACACAAGAACAACATAAACAACATTAGGCTCCATTTATCTTTTCCAGTTTCATCTTTCAAGTCTTCAAACAATGATTTTCCATTTACAATATATAGAAAGGCATTTGCTTTGAAAATAATTGTTATCTGAAAATTCCATAAATCAAAATTTTCAGGACTTTTAAGTCTCACAATATTTCGATATCTTCGCTGACAGCCATTTTTGTTTGTATTTATATTTTATCCTATATTTCATATATATTTTACAGCGATTCAAAAAGAACCACTCTCTGCTACCATGTTGGGAATCTCTTATGGTTCAGACAATGAAAAACAAATAACAAGTTTACTTACAGCTAAAGTGGTTTTAAAGAATTAGGCAATTTTACCTTTTAAGGAAGTATTTTATTTTATTATTTTCAAAGTGAGAGAGAAAAGAACATTTAACAATTTACATTACAATTACTAATTTTGTAAACAAAACCAACACTCCTTTGTTCTAGTTTTTTATATTACAGTGTTGTCAGTCTAAAAGTATTTCAAGATTATTGATTTACTATTCTTCTTTTTTTCCAACAGGGATCGCCCTAAGCGTTTATCTCCCATTGGCTATGAGTTGTTCATGCTTATCTGTGATTGGTTGTTGGTACCTCCATTGTCGTCATGGATGCCATCTTCCAGGAAGAAGAAGGTCTTTGAACTTTAGTTTTATGGTTCCTGGGTAGTGACCTTTACTTCCTGGATGATGCAA
Organism: Cordylochernes scorpioides; assembly: GCA_030710605.1. Lineage (NCBI taxonomy): Eukaryota > Metazoa > Arthropoda > Arachnida > Pseudoscorpiones > Chernetidae > Cordylochernes > Cordylochernes scorpioides. Next base: position 161,421,621 of record CP092863.1, read on the forward strand.
TCCTGGTAATTGCTGTTCTCTCTTTTTCGCGAGGCCTAACTTTTATTAAAATTTTTTGACGACATATTGCATAGATTGTGATGAGATTACATCTTGGTATATACAAATTATCACAGATGCGTCCCCTACATGTGAAGAATTCAAAAAGGGGTAGCCTGAAGTGAATTCTGTAAGGGAAAAGAAATTTTGTGGGGAAAAATAAATTATGGGCACTGTGAGGCTATATACACGTATCTTAGGTGAAATAAAAAGGATAAAAGCGAATGGTGTTGGTGGAATAATTGTTGAGTAGAAGGAAGAGAAATAAAAAATAAATGATGATGCCTATACAATTAACTCGAGTTACAAAAGGCTAAATCGAGGGAATTTTTCTGTTTGGGCTTTTGGAAATCAAAATAAAAATAATAATTAAAAGAAATAAAAGTGAATGCGCTTTGGTGCATTGTTAAGTGAGAGAAAAATAAAAAGATGCCTATACAATTCAACTCGAGTTATGGAAAGCTGAATCGAGAGAATTTTTCTGTTAGGGCCTTTGGAAATCAAAACAAAAATAATAATTAAAAGAAAACAAGGTGAGTTTTCGTTTTAAAAAAATGTTGGGTAAAAGAAAAAAAGAAAAATGCCTATCAATTCAACTCGAGTTATGGAAAGCAAAATCGAGGGAATTTTCTGTTAGGGCTTTGGGAGAAATAAAAAAAATATATTTTAAAATTAAAGAAAACAAAGTGAGTTTTCGTTTTAAAAAAAAATGTTGAGTAAAAGAAAAAAAGAAAAATGCCTATCAATTCAACTCGAGTTATGGAAAGCTAAATCGACGCGAGGTTTCATAGTGTCTTCAGACGACTGGCACGAGGACTCTTCGGCGAGGGTATTTATAAGTGCAGAATAGGCCAGTAAATCACGTCATGGGCTTGGTGCTGGACGTGAGGTCTTTGGCATTCCGTTTGTGCTGAATGTCGTATTTATTCCTACACTGGCTATGAACCATGATGAGTTAGATGATGTGTTCATCCTGGAGAACCAACCCAGCCCAGTCAGCCTTTATAAAGGACTCCCTACCAGACGCACTATGGTAGTACATTGATAAAATACTATTTTATTTTATTAGGTATTAAGCAAGTTTCGAGCTTGCTCATGTTAGTTTGAATTAGTTAGTAGTAAACCCATATAGAATTGGACATGTTTCAACGAAAAAGGCATGGAACTGATAGAGATAAATTTTGACTGACAGGCACCGGTCTTGATGGGGAAGGACTGTAGAGGCCACTTCTGCGGCCTCCACAAAGTTCAACCAGTACCTAATAGAAAGCTGGTGGACAATGATGAAGCTGCCTCGACAATAACAAAGCGGACTTCGAGAATTCTTCATTGTAAAACCAGCCTATCTCTTCATCTTCTTTTACTCCTAATTTTGTATATAATTTATAATATTATAATAAATTTCCTTTTTTTAAATAAATAATCAGCTATTTTGTTTTTAATATTTTCAAATAATATTCGTTAATTAAAATAATATTTTGAATATTAACTTTTAACTATAATTTTTAAATTTTCAATTTTTTTTTTTTTTTTCAATTTGGAATATTATAGAATTTTTAATTTTTTTACTCTGTTAAAATATTTTAAGGCGCACTTTTTGAGGAAGGCGATAAGGAAAAAATTATTAGAGAGGACTAGGCAGAGAATGGGATTCTAGAGGAGCTCCCGAAAAATTAGGCAAAAATGTAGTTTTTTTCAAGATTTTAGTGGAAGGAATTTTCCAACCATCCAACTGATGCACCAATTAAGATAAGTAACTTTCATAATTTTTTTTTTTGTAAGCAGGTTATATTTATACATAATTCTCCCAATTTATTCTTATTGCCCTGTTTTATTTATTTATTTTTATTTCTTATCTTTGTGTGGCTGTTTCAATAGATAAATAAATATAATAGTATTATGAATCTCGAATTTGACTCCAAATGTTTTTTTTTTAACCCAGTGCGCGCAGGATATATGCAAATTATATTTATTTTATATAGCAGGATGTATATTTCGTTACCTCCCTGAGAATAAAAGAGCCTTCATGGATTTAGGGACAAAAGCGTTAAAAATCATATCATCAGAGCAAGGTCTCGATCGGGAAATCAGCCAGATTGGAAAAATACTTACACTATACTATACTACAGGGACATCCAGAACTCACACCAGAGGAAGTTCCTGGAGGCCAGAGCATCATTGAAAGACCCAGTTAGTGCAAATAGATATGAAGAAATCCCTGAACCTTATGTGTCTCTTTTAACTTTTTTTTTTCCTAATTGTTGTTTATGTTGTTCTTGTGTCTATTTGATCACGCAGAATGCAACTGAACTAAGTATTTATTTATTAACATCTATTTATTATAACCTGGTTATATATCTAAGAGTGTTTACAAGTCGAGTCGGCAGTGTTGCCGGATCAATCATAACATGTTTCCTTTAAACAAAAATAAAAAAGGATTGCAGTTCTCCTAGTCTCTATAACGCAAAGGTTTTCTCACTGTTCTACCACTGCGGGTTCGCACACTAGGAGAAGTAGATGATTCTTCACCTTTCTTGGCAATGTCCTCCCTTGGATCATATGCTCTTCTGTTTTCGGAAGTGGGTCTTCCGTGATCTTGTATGTTGTCATCCATGGCTATCCCTGCTTGAGATCCAGGAATGCTTGGACTTTGACTTGTTGGGGCAGAATCTTCTACACTGAACTTTCTCGGTCTAAGGTGAGACCTGTTCCTGCGGTATTCAGACCCACTTGGTGTTTTCACCATATATGAGCGTGGAGTTTCATGCTTTGCGGTCACTGTTGCCGGAACCCATTTTCTATGCCTTTCCTGCAACATGATGTTGTCTCCTACTTCCAACGGTCTCAAAATTCTCTTTGGACTTCCTGCATACTTTTGTTGATGGTCTCTCAATTTTTGGTAATTCTTTGTTGTGTCAAACAGTGGTTTCAACTGTTGTCGGGTGTATGTCGAAAAGTTCTCACAGATCTTCACATAAGCATTTGGGTCGGAGATGGCAAGTCATACTTAGGTGTGTTGTTGAACTCCATCAAAGCCAGATTGGGATCTCTTCCTGACTTCACAGCTTTAATTATCAGTCCTTTGATGGTTTGAATTGTCCTCTCAACTTGTCCATTAGATCTTGGATATTTGGGACTGGAGGTTTGGTGTTTGAATTCATATTTCTGAGCAAAATTTTTGAATCCAGTAGAGTTAAAAGGGGGTCCATTATACGAAACTAGAGTTCTTGGAATTCCATGAGTCCTGAAAATGGTTTTCAACTGCATGATGGTTTCGGTTTCTCTTTTGCTTGATAATTTCCGGATTTCAACAAACTTTGAGTGGTAATCGACAACCAAGATGGAACTGGTTCCACTCACCTCCATGAAATCTACAGCAATTTTTTCCCATGGAAATTCAGGGATTTCATGAGCTATTCTTGACTCCTCAGGATTCTTTCTTGAATATTCCTGACATGTTCTGCACTTTTCCACTTCATTTTCTACTTGTGTTATCATGCCTGGCCAGTAAAATGCTGATCTTGCTTTTTCTTTGGAAGCTGCTATGCCCTGGTGTGATGAATGAACAACCTGCAGGATTTCTTTTCGAAGAGTCGATGGCACCATGATGCAATTTCCATTGTAAACAATTCCGTCACTCACATGAATTTCATCTTGAAATTGCCAGTAGGGTTTTGCTTCATCACAGACCATAGTTTTATATTTCGGCCATCCATTCTTCGCATACTCTATTAGTTGTATCAAGGTGTGGTCCCCATGAGTTTCCTTTTGTAGTCTCTTTATTTTTTCATCTGTGGTAACCAGCAACATGTGCACTGATTCAGTTTGACCTTCTAAATAGCTTGTGTCCACCTCATCTTTTAATGGATCTCTAGACAGATGGTCAGCTATAAACATGTTTTTCCCTGGTGTAAACTTCAAAGATATTTGAAATCTCATGAGACGTAAGATCATTCTTTGCAGTTTTGGGGAAAGCTTTTCTAAAGGTTTCTTAACAATACTCAGGAGAGGTTTGTGGTCAGTTTCCACAATAACATCATTTCCCCAAATATAGTACTGGAAGCGTTCACATCCAAAGACTATAGCCAAAAGTTCTTTCTCTATCTGTGCGTATTTTCTTTGAGTTGCATTCAGGCTGAAGGACGCATACTCAATTGCTTGTCCCCCTTGCATGAGCACTGTACCAATACCATATTGGCTTGCATCAGATGAAATGGTGATTGGCTTGGTTGGGTCAAAAAATGTCAATATTGGAGCATTCGAAACCATATTCTTGAGTTTTTCAAAACAATCATTTTCTTCGCCTCCAAATTTCCATTCACTCTTGTTGCTTATCAATTTCCTTAGAGGTGCAGTCTTATCAGACAGATTAGGAATGAATTTGCCAAGGTACGTTACCATACCTAAGAATCTTTGGACTTCAGTCTTGTTCTCAGGTCTTTTCAACTTTTGTATTGCCTCTGCTCTTGAAGCTTGAATGGCTATTCCATCTCGACTGATTATATGGCCTAAGAAATTTACTTTGTCGACAGCTATCTGCTGCTTCTTAGCATTGAGCTTGACATTATTTTCTTCCAACCTTCGAAGAACTGTTTCAAGGTTTCGGTTGTGCTCTTCCATTGTGTTTCCATAGATCAAGATGTCATCCATATAGCAAGCAGTTCCCTGGAGACCTGAAAGGATATTGTTTATGCATCGCTGGAATACCTCCGATGCACTGTTCAATCCATAGGGAAGTCGCTTGAACCGGAATCTTCCAAAGGGAGTCGCAATGGTGCACAGGTTGGTGCTTTCTTTGTCTAATGGGACTTGCCAGAAAGCTGATGATGCATCAAATACAGAGAAAACTGTAGCACCTTTCAGTTCAGAAAATATTGTTTCAGCTGTTGGCAGAATATAGCGCTCTCTCTGAACATATTTGTTCAGTTCCCTGGGGTCCATGCAAATTCTGACATCTCCAGAAGGTTTTTGTACCACTACAATAGGGTGTGTCCATTCGCTTGGTTCTTCAACTTTTTCAATAATGTCAAGTTTTTCCATCCGTTCCAATTCTGCTTTAACTTTTTCTCTAATGGAAAAAGGAATTTTTCTGCTTGGAGCAATAACTGGAGTTGCATTTTCTTTTAGTCTAATCTTGTGTTCAATTGGCAGTCTTCCTATGCCTTCAAATATATTTTTGTGCCTGTTCAAAATTTCTTTTGCTGAATTGTTTTGCTCTGTTTGGACAGCATCACATTTCTTAATTAGTGAAAGCTTTTCAATAGCTTCTATTCCCAAAATTGGTTGATAGTATCCATCAGCAATGAAAAATTCTAGACTTTCCGTCTTATTTTTAGTTTTGCAATTTAGTGTGGCAATTCCTTTTATCTTGATTTCATGTCCTGTATATGATGTTAGCTTTCGGTTAGTCTGAAATATTTCCAAACCTTTCATTTGTCTGGTGAATGTGTATGGCAAAACATTTACTTCTGCTCCAGAGTCCAACTTGAAACATATTTCCTTTCCATTCACTATGATGGATTTTTTCCATTCCAAAGTATGGACTACTTTTGCTTCATGTATTGACCATACAGTTTCTTCTGTTTCATCATTCAGACTTCTGATAGCTGAACTTTTACAGAAAGCTGCAAAATGATTCATCTTTTTGCATTTGGAGCATCTTTTACCCCATGCAGGACAATTTTTTGCTCTGTGGGACTTTCTACACCTTTGGCATTTGAATTCTTTTTCAGATTCTTGATTTTGTTTTGGACTGTGTTTCTTTTCATATTTTCTTATTTGACAAATGTTCTGGTTGTTCTGCATGATCTTGATCTGTTGCTTGCTTATTTCATCTGTTTTGCACATTTCAATGGCTTTTAGAAGAAGCCGCAACTTAGAGTCAGAGTATTTGGTGTCGCTTCTGCTATTTATTATATCCCAAATACTTTCCATGTATTTCGGTTCTAGTTGGGAGATCAAATAATTGAACTTCGTTTCTTCCTGAACAAGGCCATTTATTTTAAACTGAGCTTCAACCTGATGAAACCATAATTCGGGCTTTTCAACCCAGAAAGGTGGGATCTTAATGCTGACTTTGCATAATTCTGTAGCAATTTCCTAGGCTTATTTTCTGATTCCACTTTTTTTTTGTTAAAATAATATTTTGATAAAGAAAATCTAATTAAAGTAATAGGCAAAAATTTAAAAATATTAGACGAAATTATCTAAGGGTAATATGTAAAATAAAATCTGGATCTTGAACAGGAATCGCTAATTCAAAGTTGTTCTTTTTTAGGCTTGGCTTACCTTCGAATTTTGGCTTTATTTGGATCACGTCAGCTCACCAATATATGTGTGGACATTTCTTGAGGCTCAATTATTACAACTTTGAATAATTAAACAATTTATTTTTCTTCACACATATTAATTCAATATCTTATATTTTAAAAATGTCTTTAATAAACAAAGTTTGTTCACAATTCAAAGGCAACAATATAATTGATGATGATGTTACGTTCCCGGTTTGGATAGATGAAAAGGGAGGATACACGATGTGACTTATTAAAGTTTCCTTACTTAAGTATATATATATATAGCAATTTAGGCCAACAACCCATGTATATAACCCGCAGCAAGACCTTAATGTTGTATAATAGAAGCACAGCTGTCAATGATGCACTATCGACATATGTCTTTACATCATCACATGTAATGCAATTTGTGCAAACAGGTTAAATAAAGAAAAAAAAAAGGGGGAACTCTGTAATTGATTAAGAGTTTGAGTTAAAGCAGGGATCGAGCATATAATATTGTCAGAACAAAGGTCTAAAGATGGAAACAACCACGACACTAGTATACAATTTCATCAGACAACCCATGAAATCGTTATTAAATTGGGCAATCTATAAAAGACTCCTTCTGGAGGTTTAGCAACCCACTGAAGACGCTGGGAGCTATTTCATAGAGGAAAATTATAGCAACAGATCTCTATAATTTCTACAGATCAACTGTAAATAGATTCATATTAAGGCATTTTTATAGCCCAAATAACACAAACAATAGTCAAACATACAAATCTGTTTGCATCATGCCGTACCCTCCTAACAGCGTAACAATAGCCCGAGGAATCAGAAAATATGGTATAATGGTAAATATGATGGAATAACGCACTGAAACACATAAAAGTACAAACATTACTAAAACCTGACAGATGGATACCCTCAAAGTAGCCCTAATAAAGTCGTAATTTGCAACTGTCGCTGTGTCAATATATCACAGCAAAGATATAGTACACAACTCTATTCCAACAGAGTCGGTAGTTCTATATTTAGTATAATTTGTGAAATTAAGGTGTGGGGGGTAGTACCATAAAGCAAAAGGAATGAAATATGTATGAGAGGAAACAAGAAAATTTCTCTAGATATTTATTTAAATAAATTAAAATTTGGGAACATGTCTATACTGACGAGATATGCTATTTACAAAGTAAAAATTTAGATAGAGGTGACCTGAAGTTACTTTATAGCCCTTTAGGGCCCATGCGAAATCTAGGTTGGTTACTACACAAAAAAAGGGGGGGCGCTAAGTCATAATGACAAATGGCTTACCTTTTCTCGAAAGTGCCGGCAAAGGTCTGGTCTCCCGTCTGAAGACTGTCCTCTCACTGAGCGACTCAGATTGAATCTGCCTTTTGGCAAAGAAACCCTCTTTTATTCTTGTCTCTCTCCGTTTTCATTCGCTGGCCGCGCCAAAGTTTTTATTGGCTGGCATTTTCATTCGCGAAAGAAACACCAATCAAAATGGCCAACGGCTCCAGTATACAATTTCATAGACGCCCCAGGCCTCTCCCATCAAAATAGAACATATAGTATTACCAAAACAAAAAAAATCTAAAGAGAGACACAGCCACGGCACTAGTGTAAAATTTCAGACCCCAGGCCCCCCCTCCACATGGATTGAAATACTATCCTCCCCTTTCTCGGGACGGTATATATATCGCCCCCCGTCTTGGCTAAAAATCGACCCAGGCCCCCTTTACCTGGACTGTAATGTGATGCTTCCTTTTTTCGGGAAGGATATTTATATGGCTTAGTCTTTTAGAAATCTTCCTTCTCCATTTTTTTCTGGTCACTTTTACCTAAATTTTTGGTGAGGGGAATATATGTACATATGGAACAACAGCTTCCAGCGCGGATGTCCCTGGATGTCACTGGTGTCTTCTTCACCAGGCATCAGCTTTCGGCATGGAAGTCTGGTGTCATCAATTGTCTAGGTTTCTGGGCAAAAAGGGTGGTCTGTAAGTCTATGTGGGAGGGAAGCCATGTATCCATTTGATTTGATTATACATACGCCTTCTGTTGGGGTATGTTTACAAAAACGTGCCCCAACAATCCTCCCCCTGCCAAGTAATGGAAAAATTCGTTTGTGCTACTCATTATTCATCTGCCTTTCATCAGTTACTATGAAAGCAGGCCCATTTCTAGCAAAATGCATTTTCCATTACTAGGTGAAGCCAGATGTACCGAAACCTATAGGGAAGATAAGGCTAGTCAAAATGATGGTATGCCATTCTAGATGTTTATTATTCCGAACATTAGTGGGCATTGCGCATCCTGGCAAAGGGGTTTTTATGTGTTATTATTCTGTCAGCACACTGTTATCAACATAGGTTATGGGGGACAGTCATATCATATGTATGGAAGTAAGCAAGGTCATCTGTCTTACCATTCATGGGTATATATACCACCCTTCCACTTTCTTCTTTGGCCTTGAGGAGTAGGCCTTCCTTGTGGTAAGTCCTCTCAACCCCATCCTTGCCTCTTGGGGTGCTGGATTCATTGCTACCTTCTTTCTGCTAACAATACAGTTAGAACATTTCCCTATTACATATTATATATAAAAAATTGGGCGCCAAGAAGTCGTATAGAAATAACTGACTAGTCCAACTCCTAAAACATGCCAGCATCTTTATTTAAGTACCAATCAAGACATTCGTGTGGTATAGTTATACATATACAATCAAAGGAAAGGATAATTATAGTTAGCTGAAAGAAATATCTTGGTATATAATAATTACCCTATGACATGATGACTTTTGCTAAATAAAAAAAAATACAGAAACAAATTGTGAAAGTAATTATTAAATAAGGCACGAAATATGTAATGATAAAATGAATCCTTCCATGTTATATGATGGGTATAATATATATATTGAAGAAAACACGTATCATGCAGATAGTGATTAAATATGATAAAAATCATCCCATGATAGATGATAAAGAAAACCACTACAAAATTATATATGATGACAAAATATATATACATATACAAGTAAGGCGGATAAAAGACAATAAGGATAAAATAGATCATGCCTTGAGGGAAGAATAAGCCACGACAACATGTTAAAAAAAAAATGCAACATGGCAGGTAAATATTACTAATATCATAAATATCAAAGGAAATAAATTTGTTGAAATGAATAGTATATGATTATAATATAATATAAATGATAAAAAATAATAACCTATTCAATAAGAAAATGAAAACACATTATATATATTTGTGCGCTGAAGGATCAAGGTTTAGTATCTCAGTTAAGTTTTCAATCTTATTCAGTCTTGAATCACGAGTTGGTCACTGGGTAATATTCGTCTATCCCGATCCTAGTGGAGGGTGTGTTTTCTCTTATGTGTTAGATTCCTCTGTTACAATACTCTCAACCCAGGTGGGAACGTCATTCAGAATCTTGGTCAAATGGAACATAGCCCAGACCTCTATTAAACTACACAGTCCTTTTGAATCTAGGGTGGCAACCGTATGAAGAGAAATTTTCTGTTTTTGGCAGAGCGACTAATCAATTTCTACTATTTTGTTTGTGGCTCCGTTTACCTTGCCTCTGGGGTGTGTACAGTTCAGCTACCTCCCCCTTCCAAGAAATTCACATTACTTTCATCTACTAATATACCCTCTATTCATTGACCTGAATCCTATAAATCTACATCTTATAAGTTTGAATTTTATCAATCTGAAATTTTGGTTCCTTTTACAAATTCCTTCAGAATTCTATCCCTGTATAACTGCTCTTAATTCTACTGTCCTCAATACAACACTTCTAAAACTTTGACTCACTGGCTTGTTCTGGCGTCTCGTTCGCGGTCATTATAGTTAACTAATACTTTAAAATCTTATCCTAACATGGAACGAGTCTAAACTCGTTGAAGGTCCTAATAATTACTTATTCTGCCTCTCGAATCGGTCTTATGCTCGAATTCATTCCAACAAAACGTATGGCAGGGTGAATCCTTTATTAGAAGAAACTTCCGCTAGCTATGGGGGATTAAACTGGTACCAAAAAATTCAATAGACGGAAACACTTCGTCTAGAATAACTGGGCAATCTCTGCCTACTTGCCAATCTTACAGGACCTCTCGTCTGGAACACCCTCGCTCCAGCCACGCTAAAAGCGTCGAAACTACGGTGTCAGATCGGTTACCGAAGGTCGCGCCGTTATACCCCAGGCTATACGGCATGGCTAAAACAAATCCCCCATCCTGCATAAAATTCAATCTATACCTCTTCGTTTCCTCTTGCGAGGAGGAGTTGAGTGGGAAATTCGGCTTGATCCTTGCCTTCCACTATCTCCAAGTCTGAGGGTCGGGATAGGGATCATTTATCCACAATCCTTAGAATTCAAGCTAAACTAAGATAAAAGAAAATCAAAGGAAAATTATACCCCCTAACGAGGGACCTAACAAAAAGGGAGCGAATATTTTCTAACTAGATAGAGTTGTAGTTGTCCTGTTTGAGGCTTCTCGGTCCTAACAAAATTCGAAATAAAAAATAAAATAAAATAAAATTCGATCCTATTAAAGTCCTTAACCCTATTCTAATGTAATTTGGGCTCACAATATAATAGTTTTTAACCTTCTTACACATTCATAACACCAATTCATTCATACACCCTCCCCCCTATCATTCACGGTGTGCATACAAACTAAAGTTAAAAGCTGCTACAAAGGCCAAAATACTCATTTATTAATATCAATAGATCCTAACAAATGATAACATCTTTCAGGACACAATGTGAAATCAAATAAAATAATAAACTTAAAACAAATTGGGAACTAAAGCCCTATATTACTCAAAAGAAAATGCCTCTGTACAAGCTCTATATATACTAATACTTTATACTCGATAAATGATTGTTAACAATAATTGTTAACAATTCTAAATAATCTGGAAGCTAACCTACTAAAAAAAATCAGTGTAACTTCAAAAACTGCCCTTGCCTTGACACCAAGCGACTTTTCACGACAATTCTATATAAAGACATACACAAATTATAATGGCGAATAAAGGACCATTAAGCGTGACACCTCATAAAAGCGGATTGAGTCTCTCCCCTAGCCACCGTGGGTGAAGTCACTTTCTTCTTACTTCCTCGTGCGTCTGCCCCCTTTGCACTCTATTGAAAGATGGATTTATAGGGTTTACGATTCACTACCCAACACTAACATTCTCAAGTGCTTTACAAGGATCGACTACAGTCTGGGCCTACTTAACTTCTACCCCTGACCTAGGGTCCCTATACTTCACAACTTCACTCTGAGAGATTGAACTTTTATGTCCTCATTAGACACCTATTTCAAAGCTACTACCTGAAAGCCAGGGATTATAGGGTTTCTTTTCTAAATTACCCAACACAAGCCATAGTATGCCTATTAGGTTTGTTGTTTTAGACATAGCCCCCCTCTAAGTTGTGATTTCCTACACCTTCCTTCACCTATTACTCCTGATAATAACTAAAATTTCAGATTTACACTAAATAGTTAATTCACAATGGTATACATTATTCTCATTGGTCTTTGAAACTCGGGTTTTAACAAGAAATAGTTTGTATAGAAAAAAAAAGGAATCCTAATGAAGTTCTACTTAAAAAAAAAAAAGGTTTTTAAATGAAAAAAAAAAAAGGTTGAAATCTCTAAACTTCTCATTCTATCGAGCTGATTCTCCGTACACACTCCAAAATCCTAGTTAGTGGCGACAGTCTAAGCAGAATTTACACTGTGTGGGCCTTTTCACCCTTGTAGACCTGCGTAAAGTTAAACTGTTCACACTAACTCTGTCAACTTCCCCTCGTCTCATTACTTCTGAGTTCGCTCTGGTTGTCACTTAGCGGCTGTTATTAGAAATTTCCTTCATGTATTTATACAGTATGAGGCATAGTAATTAAAAGGCTGCATTTCCATGAGTTCAATTCTCTCACAACATGCTGAAACGAAATCAAATGTGGTTATAAGATCACTGTCTATGTGGTAACAAGTGCACATTGGATTGGGAAAGGACAAAGTTATTTTGCCCTTTATGATACCAATTGTAACCGGGTTTTCTGTTGAGTTATGATGATATACTGAGAATTTGATAGGGAAATTATTTTGTAGACTTTGTTGCATATCAGGGGTCTTGTTTGTTCCTGGGTTAGAAATTTTATATTATTCTTTACTGTCAGTCTGATAATTACATTCCTGGCTCATGAGATAGGTGTGCAACTTGTATAATTCACTGTGGAAATATATGTGGACATTTAAGAATTTATAGAGGTATATTTAATATGGAGTCGTCACCTCAGCTCGATCCATCCACATTTTGTTCTGGAATTAGCGTCATATTCTAGATGGACTTCACTGCCTCATCTATAGTCCAGGCATATCACCTTAAATGTCAATTTTAGGAAACGTAATCTCGTCCTAGACCTTTCTTTTCTGCATGCTGGCACATCTTCAATGACATTTCCAATGTGGGGAACACACCCTTTTGGCGGTCTATCGGTATCTAGTGATCATACTTGGCAGAAAACGTCGTCAAAGGGGGCCTCCCTCCTTGCGTGTCTAGCCATCTAATCCAATCACGATACCGCCTCACGCCTATAGGTTCCGAATTATATTCAATGTAATATCTTTGCTCGGGTGTCCCGACTTTATCAATCTTTATTCACAGCCTTTAGGTGATTTTACTCCGCACTGGAGGCTCGCATTCCGCTAACTTCCTCATTATATACAAGTGTTAAATCGAGCCTCGATAAACTCTCCTGTCTCCTATACCCCCATTATTAGATAGATCCTGTCTCTAACACAGGTGGCTTTTGCTGCCTTGTCATTAGCTTAAAGCTGTCCAAGCACACCTCGGGATATCTCAGCTGTCTTGTAGACACAAGCTCCAGTCATCTCCTTTCCTTTGAATATTTTAAAAGATTATCCCAGGAAGTTGTCATAAGTTAATAAATAGTTCCACAGTGATTAAAAGGTACTCGCGCAAATTGGTCACCAGATCCACTCCTTGAGATTCTGCCATTGGAATGTTAAAACTAGATTTCTATCCATTATTGATTTCAAATAAAAAAGGTTTTACGAAGAGAAAAAAAAAGCGCGTCTTTTTATGGTGATCAAACTTCTCTCTTCACGGGTACGCTAACTGGATGTTCAATTCTATTTTCACCTTAAGGCTCATATATTTGCCACTCTCCCAATCCACTATGCGTTAAAAAAAATAAAATCGATTAACTATCATTCAGCATGTTAGCCCTAATCTGGATGCACAGGCTAGTATGATTTGATAGAAAGCGCTATTAAAATGAAGTTAAGATATTTGTATCCAGCAATAATTATCAGAACTCACCTCTGCTGTGAGAAAATTATATCAGAGCTATGATGAAAAAAAAATGCTAAGTCATTTCAGTAGACTACTGTAAAACACTGATCACCGTTCTAAATTTGAACCATGGGAATCCAACCTCATTTCTCATACTGTATATAATAATTTGAGAAAATAAAATAAAGAAATTGTAATCAATGGTGCTCGCAACAGAATTCAAAATGATTGAGACACAGAACATTATAAATAATGTCCAGCAAGCAGGATACCAAACCACCTTTATATTACAACATTTCCACAAAAGTATAACTATCAATAACCCAATAAACAAAACCACAAATATCTATAGGGCGATATGTTACATTCCATACTCACAAACATCTATAACAATAGCCAACTACTTAAGAAACCCTGGCATCCAAACATATTACTGTAATTCCCCTAACATAGGCTCCACCATAAAAGTCCACTATCTAAAAATAATCCTACTATCATAAAACCCACTAACCAAAACAGAGAATAAAAGGCAATATATTCCGTAGAGTGTAACAGCTGCCAAGCCAAATACGCAGGGGAGACAGGAAGGAGGGTCAGCAGTAGAATATATGAACATAGATGCAACGTTATTAATCAAGACAATAGGTCTCTAATTTTCCAATACTGCAAAGGAACAGGTCACACTTTCGCATTAGGAGAACCTAGAATACATTACAATAACATAAACAGCAAATATCAAAGGCTTATAATTGATTCTCTATTATTCAGACAACACAATAGCATTAATAGAAAATAGATTTGCCCGAAACATATAACACAATATATCCTAGTACCAGCTAATAATATCAACAATAATATAAGTAACTTATATGTAATAGCCAATAACTATTATAAAACTACTTAAATAATAGAATTTCTAACCTATAAGATAATTCATAGAATATAGAAACAATAGTAGAATATGTATAAAAACCAAAAAAAAAATGTCTTAAGAAAACAAATAATATGCAAAACTTCCTAATGTATATATATATATATGTACATAGAATCATAATAGTTTTAGCATCAGGCGACGTTATATTTTCTTGATATATTGTATATGTTTCTCCTGTAGAAGGGCGGACAAGCTCGAAAGCTTGAGAAGACCAGAATAAAAGATACTCATCCCCATAAACGTTTTACTTTGATATCAGAAATCAATGATAATATTAAGGTTTTGCCACGAACAATGTGAATCGTAAAAGACAGCGGCGAGAGATGCGGTATACACCGCCTCAACATAACTTTCATTGCCTGATAAAATGCCAGTGAAACGGAAAGCATAAATTAAAATTCACGATTTATAATAGACTGTTAATCTCAGGATGCGTGGACTACTTCACCATTACTTAAAATAGTATGGCTTTTCATTAGGTATATATTTCTAAAGTATAGGGGATGAAAACATATACTAAATTCGAGCCCCGCGGCGGGCGACATTGTTGCGTTCCCGGTTTGGATAGATGAAAAGGGAGGATACACGATGTGACTTATTAAAGTTTCCTTACTTAAGTATATATATATATATAGCAATTTAGGCCAACAACCCATGTATATAACCCGCAGCAAGACCTTAATGTTGTATAATAGAAGCACAGCTGTCAATGATGCACTATCGACATATGTCTTTACATCATCACATGTAATGCAATTTGTGCAAACAGGTTAAATAAAGAAAAAAAAAAGGGGGGAAACTCTGTAATTGAATAAGAGTTTGAGTTAAAGCAGGGATCGAGCATATAATATTGTCAGAACAAAGGTCTAAAGATTGGGAACAACCACGACACTAGTATACAATTTCATCAGACAACCCATGAAATCGTTATTAAATTGGGCAATCTATAAAAGACTCCTTCTGGAGGTTTAGCAACCCACTGAAGACGCTGGGAGCTATTTCATAGAGGAAAATTATAGCAACAGATCTCTATAATTTCTACAGATCAACTGTAAATAGATTCATATTAAGGCATTTTTATAGCCCAAATAACACAAACAATAGTCAAACATACAAATCTGTTTGCATCATGCCGTACCCTCCTAACAGCGTAACAATAGCCCGAGGAATCAGAAAATATGGTATAATGGTAAATATGATGGAATAACTCACTGAAACACATAAAAGTACAAACATTACTAAAACCTGACAGATGGATACCCTCAAAGTAGCCCTAATAAAGTCGTAATTTGCAACTGTCGCTGTGTCAATATATCACAGCAAAGATATAGTACACAACTCTATTCCAACAGAGTCGGTAGTTCTATATTTAGTATAATTTGTGAAATTAAGGTGTGGGGGGTAGTACCATAAAGCAAAAGGAATGAAATATGTATGAGAGGAAACAAGAAAATTTCTCTAGATATTTATTTAAATAAATTAAAATTTGGGAACATGTCTATACTGACAAGATATGCTATTTACATAGTAAAAATTTAGATAGAGGTGACCTGAAGTTACTTTATAGCCCTTTAGGGCCCATGCGAAATCTAGGTTGGTTACTACACAAAAAAAGGGGGGGGGCGCTAAGTCATAATGACAAATGGCTTACCTTTTCTCGAAAGTGCCGGCAAAGATCTGGTCTCCCGTCTGAAGACTGTCCTCTCACTGAGCGACTCAGATTGAATCTGCCTTTTGGCAAAGATCCCTCTTTTATTCTTGTCTCTCTCCGTTTTCATTCGCTGGCCGCGCCAAAGTTTTTATTGGCTGGCATTTTCATTCGCCGAAAGAAACACCAATCAAAATGGCCAACGGCTCCAGTATACAATTTCATAGACGCCCCAGGCCTCTCCCATCAAAATAGAACATATAGTATTACCAAAACAAAAAAAATCTAAAGAGAGAAACAGCCACGGCACTAGTGTAAAATTTCAGACCCCAGGCCCCCCCTCCACATGGATTGAAATACTATCCTCCCCTTTCTCGGGACGGTATATATATCGCCCCCCGTCTTGGCTAAAAATCGACCCAGGCCCCCTTTACCTGGACTGTAATGTGATGCTTCCTTTTTTCGGGAAGGATATTTATAAAGCTTAGTCTTTTAGAAATCTTCCTTCTCCATTTTTTTCTGGTCACCTTTACCTAAATTTTTGGTGAGGGGAATATATGTACATATGGAACAACAGCTTCCAGCGCGGATGTCCCTGGATGTCACTGGTGTCTTCTTCACCAGGCATCAGCTTTCGGCATGGAAGTCTGGTGTCATCAATTGTCTAGGTTTCTGGGCAAAAAGGGTGGTCTGTAAGTCTATGTGGGAGGGAAGCCATGTATCCATTTGATTTGATTATACATACGCCTTCTGTTGGGGTATGGTTACAAAAACGTGCCCCAACAATGATAACAAATATTTTTTACAAAAAGATTATAATTTCTAAACTATCAATTATAACCAAAAATAAAATAAACAAATTGAATTTACATTTTCTAGAATAATTATTGAGAATGTGAGTGGTGTCCCTACACATTACTTACTTTGTGGAGGCCGCAGGAGTGGCCTCTACACTTGCAACTTATTCACCTGCCTAGATCATAAATTATTGCTGAAAACTCTAGAAAAACCTGAAAAGATTTCAATTTAGAATTACCTTCAAATACAATCTTATATTTAATTTATATCTGTTTAGAATTTCCTATTTCTGTTTTAATGAAAAAATATACCTGAAAGTCCATGGTATACCAATGGGAAGTCCCCACTCTCCATTTTTAGCTGATATCGTCTTAAACTGTCTTGACATTCTGGTAAATGAAAGATTCAAAACCAACATTAAGTACTGGGCAAGATATTTTGATGACGTGATGGCTATTGTGGCTACAGACCATATTGAGAATACCTTGGCATTTTTAAATAGCTTTCACCTCCTTTTAAAATCCACAACTGAAATGGAGTCTAATGGCTTCCGACCCTTTTTAGATATGTTGGGATCCCGGTTTGGATAGTTGAAAAGGGAGGATACACGATGTGACTTATTAAAGTTTCCTTACTTAAGTATATATATATATAGCAATTTAGGCCAACAACCCCATGTATATAACCCGCAGCAAGACCTTAATGTTGTATAATAGCAGCACAGCTGTCAGTGATGCACTATCGGCATATGTCTTTACATCATCACATGTAATGCAATTTGTGCAAACAGGATAAATAAAATAAATAAAAAAGAAAAGGGGGGAAAAACTCTGTAATTGATTAAGAGTTGAGCTAAAGCAAGGATCGAGCATATAATATTGTCAGAACAATGGTCTAAAGATGGAAACAGCCGCGACACTATTATACAATTTCATCAGACAACCCATGAAATCGTTATTAAATTGGGCAATCTATAAAACACTGAAACACAGACACTCGCGGCAATGTATGTGGCCGGTAATTTATGGGAGACTTGATTATTAGTAACATTCCCTTCAAATAGGTAAGAAACATACAACATTTCATTTAAACAGTGGGAATGGCACCATAAGGCAAATTATGTATGAAATAGGTAACAGAGGAAACAAGAAAATTTCTCTAGATATTTATTTAAATATCTTAAAATTTGGGAACATGTCTATACTGACGAGATATGCTATTTACATAGTAAAATTTAGATAGAGGTGACCTGAAGTTACTTTATAGCCCTTTAGGGCCCATGCGAAATCTAGGTTGGCTACTACACAAAGGGGGGGGGGGGGGAAGGCGCTAAGTCATAATGACAAATGGCTTACCTTTTCTCGAAAGTGCCGGCAAAGGTTTGGTCTCCTGTCTGCAGACTGTCCTTTCACTGAGCGACTCCGATCGAATCTTGCCTTTTGGCAAAGAACCTTCTTTTATTCATGTCTCTCTCCATTTTCATTCGCCGAGCGAAACACCAATCAAAAATGGCCAACGGCTCCAGTATCAATTTCATAGACGCCCCAGGCCTCATCAAAATAGAACATATAGTATTACCAAAACAAAAAAAATCTAAAGAGAGAAACAGCCACGGCACTAGTGTAAGATTTCAGACTCCAGGCCTCTTCCATCAAAATAGAACATATAGTATTACCAAAACAAAAAAATCTAAAGAGAGCAACAGCTACGGCGATAGTGTAAAATTTCAGACGCCAGCCCCCCTCTTCCACATGGATTGAAATACCATCCTCCCTTTTTCTCGGGACGATATATATATATCGCCCCCCTCCGTCTTAGCTATAAATCGACACAGGCCTCTTTTCACTTGAACTGTAATATAACGCTTTCCTTTCTCGGGAAGGATATTTTATAAGGTTCAGTCTTTAGAGATCTTCCTTCTCCATTTTCCCTTTTTTTTTTTTGGTCACCTTTACCTAAATTTTTGGTGAGGGGAATATATGTACATATGAAACAACAGTTTCCAGCTCGGATGTCTCTGGATGTCTTCTTCTTTACCAGGCATCAGCTTTCGGCATGGAAGTCTGGTGTCACCAAGTGTCTAAGTTTCTGGGCAAAAAAAAATGGTCTGTAAGTCTATGTGGGAGGGAAGCCATGTATCCATTTGATTTGATTATACATACGCCTTCTGTTGGGGTATGGTTACAAAAACGTGCCCCAACAATCCTCCCCCTGCCAAGTAATGGACAAATGCGTTTGTGCTATTCATTATTCATCTGCCTTTCATCAGTTACTATGAAAGCAGGCCCATTTCTAGCAAAATGCATTTTCCATTACTAGGTGAAGCCAGGTGTACCGAAACCTATAGGGAAGATAAGGCTAATCAAAATGATGGTATGCTATTCTAGATGTTTATTATTCCGAACATTAGTGGGCATTGTGCATCCTGGCAAAGGGGTTTTTATGTGTTATTATTCTATCAGCACACTGTTATCAACATAGGTCATGGGGGACAGTCATATCATATGTATGGAAGTAAGCAAGGTCATCTGTCTTACCATTCATGGGTATATATACCACCCTTCCACTTTCTTCTTTGGCCTTGAGGAGTAGGCCTTCCTTGTGGTAAGTCCTTTCAACCCCATCCTTGCCTCTTGGGGTGCTGGATTCATTACTACCTTCTTTCTGCTAACAATACAGTTAGGACATTTCCCTATTACATATTATATATAAAAAATTGGGCGCCAAGAAGTCGTTTAGAAATAACTGACTAGTCCAACTCCTAAAACATGCCAGCATCTTTATTTTCGTACCAATCAAGACATTCGTGTGGTATAGTTATATATATATACAATCAAAGGAAAGGATAATTATAGTTAGCTGAAAGAAATATCTTGGTATATAATGATTAGCCTATGACATGATGACTTTTGCTAAATAAAAAATTACAGAGAACGAATTGTGTAAGTAATCATTAAATAAGGCACGAAATATGTAATGATAAAATGAATCCTTCCATGTTAATTGATGAGTATAACATATATATTGAAGTAAAACATATCATGTAGATAGTGATTAAATATGTTAAGATATAAGTGATAAAAATCATCCCATGATAGATGACAAAAGAAAACTACTACAAGATTATATATGGTGACAAAATATATATAATTAAATATTTAATATAAATATTAATATCATGAATGTCAAAATAAAATTGTTGAAATGAATAGTATATGACTATAATATAATATATATGATATAAAAATAATAACATATTGAAAAAGAAAATGTAAACATAATATATATTTGTGCGCTGAAGGTTCAAGGTTTAGAATCTCAGTTAAGTTTCAATCTTATCCAGTCTGGAATCACGAGTCGGTCACTGGGTAATATTCGTCTATCCCGATCCTACTGGAGGGTGTGTTTTCTCTTATGTGTTAGATTCCTCTGTTACAATACTCTCAACTCAGATGGGTACGTCATTTAGAATCTTGGTCAAATGGAACATAGCCCAGACCTCTATTAAACTACACAGTCCATTTAAATCTAGGGTGACAACCGTATGAAGAAAGCTCTCTGTTTGACAGAGAAACTAATCAACTTCTCCCATTTTGTTTGTGACTCCGTTTACCTTGTCTCTGGGGTGTGTACATTTCAGCTACCTCCCCCTTCCAAGAAATTCATATTACTTTCATCTACTAATATACCCTCTATTCATTGACCTGAATCCTACAAATCTACATCTTATAAATTTGAATTTTATCAATCTTAAATTTTGGTTCCTTTTACAAATTCCTTCAGGATTCTACTTCCTGTATAACTGCTCTTAATTCTACTGTCCTCCATACAACACTTCTAAAACTTTGACTCATTGGCTCGTTCTGGCGTCTCGTTCGCGGTCCTTATAGTTAACTAATACTTTAAAATCTTATCCTAACATGGAACGAGTCTAAACTCGTTGAAGGTCCTAATAATTACTTATTCTGCCTCTCGAATCGGTCTTATGCTCGAATTCATTCCAACAAAACGTATGGCAGGGCGAATCCTTTATTAGAAGAAACTTCCGCTAGCTATGGGGGATCAAACTGTTACCAAAAAAATTCAATAGACGGAAACACTTCGTCTAGAATAACTGGGCAATCTCTGCCTACTTGCCAATCTTACAGGACCTCCGTCTGGAATACCCTCGCTCCAGCCACGCTAAAAGCGTCGAAACTACGGTGTCAGATCGGTTACCCAAGGTCGCGCCGTTATACCCCAGGTTATACGGCATGGCTAAAACAAATCCCCCATCCTGCATAAAATTCAATCTATACCTCTTCGTTTCCTCTAATGAGGAGAAGTTTTGTGGGTTTTCTGGTCTGATCATAACCTCCCACAACCTTCCAGTCTGAGAATCGAGATATGATCATTATCTACGACTCTTAAAATTCAAGTTGATATAAATAACAAAGAGTACTTTATTACCCTAGTAATAGAAATTAAAAAAAATTTATACTCCTCCAAAAGGAGACCTAACAAAAAATGGAGCGAATATTTTCCTAACAATAGAGTTTTTACAGTCCTGTGAAGCTATCGTTCCTAACAAATAAAGAAATCAAAATTGAAAATCGAACCTATTAATTCCCTACACTATTCTAATATGCCTTTGGTCTAACAGTATAATTGTTTCTATCCTTGGACACATTCACTAAGATTTCCCATTCATTCAATTTCATTCGCATCTTGCACATAAACTAAAGCTAGAAACTACTATAAAAGCCAAAGCACTTCAATCGTCAATGTTAACATTTACTCTAACTATTACTAATCTCCAGGACTAAATGTGAAATCAAATAAATAATAAAATTAAACAAATTGGGAACTAAAGCCCTAGGTTACTCAAAAGAAAATGCCTCTGTACAAGCTCTATATATACTAATACTTTATACTCGATAAATGATTGTTAATAAAATGGTTAACAATTCTAAATAATCTGAAAGCTAACCTACCTAAAAAAATGTAATTTCAAAAACTGCCCTTGCTTTGACACTAAGTGACTATTCACGACAATTCTATAAAGACACACGCAAATTATAATGGCGAATAAAGGACCATTAAACGTGACACCTCATAAAAGCGGATTGAGTCACTCCCCTAGCCACCGTGGGTGAAGTCACTTTCTTCTTACTTCCTCGTGCGTCTGTCCCCTTTGCAGTAGTCCGACCTCAACACTCTATTGAAAGATGGATTTATAGGGTTTATGATTCACTACCCAACTCTAACATTCTCAAGTGCTTTCCAAGGATCAACTACAGTCTGGGTCTACCTAACTTCTACCCCTGGCTTAGGGTCCCTATACTTCACAACTTTACTCTGAGAGATTGACCTTTCATGTCCTCATTAGAAACCTATTTCAAAGCTACTACTTGAAGGCCAGGGATTATAGGGTTTCTGAATTACCCAACACAAGCCATAGGATGCCTATTAGGTTCGTTGTTTTAGACATAGCCCCCCTCTAAGTTGTGATTTCCTACACCTTCCTTCACCTATTACTCCTGATAATAACTAAAATTTCAGATTTACACTAAATAGTTAATTCACAATGGTATACATTATTCTCATTGGTCTTTGAAACTCGGGTTTTAACAAGAAATAGTTTGTATAATAAAAAAAAGGAATCCTAATGAAGTTCTACTTTAAAAAAAAAAGGTTTTTAAATTAAAAAAAAAGGTTGAAATCTCTAAACTTCTCATTCTATCGAGCTGATTCTCCGTACACACTCCAAAATCCTAGTTAGTGGCGACAGTCTAAGCAGAATTTACACTGTGTGGGCCTTTTCACCCTTGTAGACCTGCGTAAAGTTAAACTGTTCACACTAACTCTTTCAATTTCCCCTCGTCTCATTACTTCTGAGTCCGCTCTGGTTGTATTGTTGGATAATATTGAAACATAACAAAAAAAAGGAACTAAAATTTTCCTAAATCATATCCTGACAGGTTGTACAAGCTCTACAAAACGGTGTGTCATATTAAAACAAGGTTGTGAGACAACTCTTAATTATATACTATACTAAAAATGAGGCTGAGCCAATTCTACACTAGGAGAACACGAAAATCCAAGATGTCATCCTTGTAGCGAGCATGGAGCCCTATCACAAACCCGAAGTGCAAGAACAGACTCCCTAAGGTCTTGTGACCGACTAGTAAGCAGCGGGATGACGTTCCTCGTGTTGAGGGAGCGATGTCAGGAGGACAGAGTTTCCTGGTATTCCCTCTTATCTGGCACGACCGGTCGGGGTGAACAGTCGCGTCACGTGAAAGGAGGAAATATCTGAGTTCCCCCCTCTTGCTCTAACTGTTGGGTCGATTTGGCTCATGTAAATAGTAACTCTTATACTATATCTAAAATCTCTCATATAACTTATTAAATAAAACGGTGTAAAATGGTGTTCTATTCAAGGATAAGGTTGTGACAATTTTCTCTAAATGACACACTAATATTAAAACAAATTGTGAAGATCTTTAAAGGTGGCAACAAACACTACAGTAAGGTTGTGAGACGGTATTCTGCACAAAGACAAGGTTGAGACAAATAACACACAAACCCTGAAACATGGTGTTAAAGCTCCTTTCAACACTTAGCACTAGAACACATGTTTAAAAAAAACTGCAAACTGTTTAAAGTTCACCATAACACTAAGACATATTTGCTATTTAATATATAACCTAATATTGTAATTAATAAAGACCTATCTATATTAAATAGTGTATACTGTTGCCGAAACTTATGTAAATCAGCTTACACAAACCCCCAGTGCATAATATGTCTTATTTTAAAAGAAATAGTTCTATCGAGGCGATATTGCGGTCGACAGCTACGCTTTATACATTAAATGTACTTTCTTCCATCAATCTTTATCTACTATTTACAAAACCCTTTATCCAACTTTTTTCAATTCTTTCTCTTTCAACATCTTTCTGCATCTTTCTATCTCTTCCTCATCAACATTCAACGCTTTCTCACTCTTTCATCATCCTTCATCATCCTCAACGCCTTTCAACTTACTTCCATCGCATCTCTCTTCAACGCCTTCAACACATTTCATCTCTTATTCATCACCTTATAACACAGTTCAACGCCTTTTTCATCATATTTCATCGCCCTTCCATCATTTTCAACACCTCTTTCATCCCTCTGAAGTCTCTTCGAAACCCGTCATCGGGATCTGGATCCCGATCTATTATCACTCTTAATTTTGAACTACTCTATTCCAACAGCCTATGACCCTTAAGCTTTATAACTCCATATACACTCGGCGGGGTAGTTACCTTGTTAAGAAAACCTATAATGTCATAGATCATTTAGAGAAAGAACATAACAAATTTGTGCGAATAGTTTGCTTCAACTATTGATTGTAAGCCTATTAAACTCGTTCTCTTTAGGTTGGCTCGCTCATTAGTCTTCGATTTTTTCATTCAATGGTCATATTGAGTCCACATGGGTGCTAAACGTAAACTGTATTAAAATGGTGTAGTTTTCTAGTTTTCGAATTATATGACAGTTAGAAAAAAAATCCTGGAAATATCTCGCACTGGCTACTATTAAAAAAAATTGAATGGGGTACAACTCCGATCTTACAGGATACCTCATGGCTCATAGAATTGAATCGCTCATTTCTCACTAAAATATTCACACAGGTATGGAGGTCTCCAGTGGTTCTATAGCTATTGGTCAACTAAATTAATTGGTGGCAGAAATTGAAGTTAGTTTAAAGGCTCATGTGCTGTTTTGTCATGCGTCTTTATGTCATCTGCAAAGGAAAGTGTCGCCTCAAAGGACCTAATTCTGGGACTAACATCCGCTGCACATTTCAGGAAGGAGTGGTCGTCCATACAATAGCAAGATATCATTTTGCTGCCAATGTACAATGTTGAGCATTTTCCATGTCGTCATTTTGTCGATCCCCAATCTTCTAGGGTGTTTCTTTAAGCATTTCTTGATATCGTTTAATGCTTTATGCGATCCCGCCCGGCATTCAATAAGTATTATTTGATCGTACCATCTCCAGGAGACCATCCCATTGCGGCCGAACCATTTCCACCCAACTTATAACGCCGTCCATATCGCTTAATTGAAATTAGTGTAAAACTCAAAGAATAAGACCTTAATCTCTTAATTCTTTACTAATTTCAGTTGGCTCAACATAAATCTTCTCAATTATTATCTTAGTACAGTGGCGTGACATGTCACACTTCTTCTAGTTCTTTCGCAAGCTCGAGTAATCCCAGTGAAAGCCCGTCCAGGCGTCAATCCCGTGCTAACCCGTCATTCATGACTTCAAATTTGGAAATTATTAGACCTGAATATTTGCAGTGGCATCTGCTTCCACTGAAAGTTTTTAAGACACAAGGCTGCCTCTTATCTTGTTTAAATCACTGTCTTTACTCCCATATGCCTGTGTTAACTTTAACCATGACCTTATCAATTCTCAAAATTCTGCCTATCGAATATCCTGAGGATCAATGTTCTTCTTGTCTACGGCGGATTAACACAATAATTGTTCTCTAGAGTTATCTGCGTCGAGTGGTCAGTCTGTACTACTAATTCTCCACTCTATCTCCAGGATTCCTTTATCTACTCAGGCTGTTCAAAATTTTCAAGACAGTTGTTCAAATCCCCAATGATAATCTGCTAAATTTCGATAATTATTGGAATTCTCATTAAACAGAATAACTACACCTTTCTGACACAGAAATATCCAGCATCAAGATATAGCGCACCGTCCAATTTCTTTATTTCAAGACGGTGTCAAATTACAACTGAAGGAACATACTAAACATATAACTTGTTTAAATTTCATGTAATCTCATCATGCCTTCTGCTGGCAAATGTATACTGCAGATTTAATACTATCAAGATGGTTTTATTTGTCCTCATCCAAAAAAAATGTTTCAGAAATAGATTCTTGGAAATCTCTACGTAAGGCAAAAAAAAAATTGCACATTTATCAATTTAAGATAACCTTCCCTTGTCAGAGTGTATACAGCTGCCAAGCCAAATACGCAGGGGAGACAGGAAGGAGAGTCAGCAATAGAATATATGAACATAGACGCAACGTTATTAATCAAGACAATAGGTCTCTAATTTTCCAATACTGCAAAGGAACAGGTCACACTTTCGCATTAGGAGAACCTAGAATACATTACAATAACATAAACAGCAAATATCAAAGGCTTATAATTGATTTTCTATTATTCAGAAAACACAATAGCATTAATAGAAAATAGATTTGCCCGAAACATATAACACAATATATCCTAGTACCAGCTAATAATATCAACAATAATATAAGTAACTTATATGTAATAGCCAATAACTATTATAAAACTACTTAAATAATAGAATTTCTAACCTATAAGATAATTCATAGAATATAGCAAACAATAGTAGAATATGTGTAATACCTTAATCATAAAAAATATGTCTTAAGAAAACAAATAATATGCAAAACTTTCTAATGTATATATATATATGTACATAGAATCATAATAGTTTTAGCATCAGGCGACGTTATATTTTCTTGATATATTGTATATGTTTCTCCTGTAGAAGGGCGGACAAGCTCGAAAGCTCGAGAGGACCAGAATAAAAGATACTCATCCCCATAGACGTTTTACTTTGATATCAGAAATCAATGATAATATTAAGGTTTTGCCACAAACAATGTGAATCGTAAAAGACAGCGGCGAGAGATGCGGTATACACCGCCTCAACATAACTTTCATTGCCTGATACAATGCCAGTGAAACGGAAAGCATAAATTAAAATTCACGATTTATAATAGACTGTTAATCTCAGGATGCGTGGACTACTTCACCAATACTTAAAAATAGTATGGCTTTTCATTAGGTATATATTTCTAAAGTATAGGGGATGAAACATATACTAAATTCGAGCCCCGCGGCGGGCGACATTGTTGGGATCCCGGTTTGGATAGTTGAAAAGGGAGGATACACGATGTGACTTATTAAAGTTTCCTTACTTAAGTATATATATATATAGCAATTTAGGCCAACAACCCCATGTATATAACCCGCAGCAAGACCTTAATGTTGTATAATAGCAGCACAGCTGTCAGTGATGCACTATCGGCATATGTCTTTACATCATCACATGTAATGCAATTTGTGCAAACAGGATAAATAAAATAAATAAAAAAGAAAAGGGGGGAAAAACTCTGTAATTGATTAAGAGTTGAGCTAAAGCAAGGATCGAGCATATAATATTGTCAGAACAATGGTCTAAAGATGGAAACAGCCGCGACACTATTATACAATTTCATCAGACAACCCATGAAATCGTTATTAAATTGGGCAATCTATAAAACACTGAAACACAGACACTCGCGGCAATGTATGTGGCCGGTAATTTATGGGAACTTGATTATTAGTAACATTCCCTTCAAATAGGTAAGAAACATACAACATTTCATTTAAACAGTGGGAATAGCACCATAAGGCAAATTATGTATGAAATAGGTAACAGAGGAAACAAGAAAATTTCTCTAGATATTTATTTAAATATCTTAAAATTTGGGAACATGTCTATACTGACGAGATATGCTATTTACATAGTAAAATTTAGATAGAGGTGACCTGAAGTTACTTTATAGCCCTTTAGGGCCCATGCGAAATCTAGGTTGGCTACTACACAAAGGGGGGGGGGGAAGGCGCTAAGTCATAATGACAAATGGCTTACCTTTTCTCGAAAGTGCCGGAAAAGGTTTGGTCTCCTGTCTGCAGACTGTCCTTTCACTGAGCGACTCCGATCGAATCTTGCCTTTTGGCAAAGAACCTTCTTTTATTCATGTCTCTCTCCATTTTCATTCGCCGAGCGAAACACCAATCAAAAATGGCCAACGGCTCCAGTATCAATTTCATAGACGCCCCAGGCCTCATCAAAATAGAACATATAGTATTACCAAAACAAAAAAAATCTAAAGAGAGAAACAGCCACGGCACTAGTGTAAGATTTCAGACTCCAGGCCTCTTCCATCAAAATAGAACATATAGTATTACCAAAACAAAAAAATCTAAAGAGAGCAACAGCTACGGCGATAGTGTAAAATTTCAGACGCCAGCCCCCCTCTTCCACATGGATTGAAATACCATCCTCCCTTTTTCTCGGGACGATATATATATATCGCCCCCCTCCGTCTTAGCTATAAATCGACACAGGCCTCTTTTCACTTGAACTGTAATATAACGCTTTCCTTTCTCGGGAAGGATATTTTATAAGGTTCAGTCTTTAGAGATCTTCCTTCTCCATTTTCCCTTTTTTTTTTTTTTTTGGTCACCTTTACCTAAATTTTTGGTGAGGGGAATATATGTACATATGAAACAACAGTTTCCAGCTCGGATGTCTCTGGATGTCTTCTTCTTTACCAGGCATCAGCTTTCGGCATGGAAGTCTGGTGTCACCAAGTGTCTAAGTTTCTGGGCAAAAAAAAATGGTCTGTAAGTCTATGTGGGAGGGAAGCCATGTATCCATTTGATTTGATTATACATACGCCTTCTGTTGGGGTATGGTTACAAAAACGTGCCCCAACAGATATACTTTTCGAAATAAATTATATTCAAACAACGGTTTATAGAAAACCTAGCCACTCACCAGTATACCTCCATGCCAACTCCTTTAGTCCTATCTCCCATAAAATTTCTCTAGTAAAAACCCTCACCAAGCGTGCCTTCACACATTGCTCCAATGATAAACTTAAATATATAGAATTGAACACTATCCAAGAAGAATTAATATTGAATGGATATACGAAGGAATTTATCAACAAACATTCATATAAAATTAATAGTATTCATAATAAAAAAGATTTGAAAAATAAATGTATCATGCCATATGGAACAGGAGCTGAGAAATATATCTCATATGTTAAAAAAAATTCCAGAAATAATCACTGTTTTTAAAAATGCACCATCTTTTAAAACTATAGTCAGAAATACCATTACAAAGCAGAAAGTGGAGATAGGGAACACAAAGGACGTTGTGTATAGGATCCCATGTAAAAGCTGAAATGTATCCTACATTGGAGAGACAGCCCGTTTCCTTGGGACTAGACTCCAAGAACACAAATCTTCTTGGAAGTATGCAATGGAAAGTTTTTCCAAGGTGGAGCAAGGTCTCCAGATCAGGAAATCATCCAGATTGGAAAAATACTTACACTATTCTATACTACAGGGGCATCCAGAACTCACACCAGAGGAAGTTCCAGGAGGCCATAGCATCATTGAAAGACCCAGCTAGTGTAAATAGATATGAAGAAATCCCGAACCTTATGTGTCTCTTTTAACTTAATTTTTTTTAATAATCGCAGTCAACTTCATTTGTTTCTATTTTTTATTTCCTTACATTTTGTTTTAAAAACATTATATAAAATACTGCATTACAAATTTCACGAAAGCCTTTAATTTTCAAAAATATATTTTTTATTATTTATTAATGTATTATTATCATTGATTATTTTTGACCAATGACAAATTTGTTTTCACGTGATCTACAAGAATTTGTAAATTTATTTTACCGCGAAATAAATTGATAAGTGACAAATATTGTGAGAAAAAAAATTTCTTTACAGATCCAGGTACGCCCTTTTATATAATCTTAATTTATGGATCGCTTTTTGACTCAAAACTATTCAGATATTGTTTATTATTATACCCTTTATTTTGCGGAAAGCGTAATTTTTATTAAAATGAATATTAGTGAGCTAATTTTCCTCTTACCCTAATTTTTCTTTTATTATATTTCGTAATTTAAATAATATTTTTCAAATCGGAGCTTCCTGGTTCTTTATTATTCATTGTATTAGAAAAACAACTTGGTATAGTTTGATTTGATTTATAATAATAATAAAACATATTTTAAACTGATAATTTAACTTTTTTAAAAACTTATTTAACGAATATATTTTATTTCGGTTAAATCTTGTTGTTCCTAACCATCTGACAGGAAGATGATATTACAAACAGAAATATGTTATAAAATATTAATAAAATTCTCAATTTATATTTTTGAGATTACTGTACTCAATTTTTCGATATTAAAATGCAGTGAAATTTGATATATATTTTTCCATCTTGTTCACAGTGTAGAACAGCTTCCATGAAAAGAACTTCTTGCTAGAGGACACCTCTCTACAAAGGACAGTTTGACCAAATCAACATTTTTATTATATATAAATTTTCCAGTAAGATGACACCTCTCTTAAAAAGACACTTAGACTTAATAACTAGGTGTTGTCCTTAGAGAAGTTCTATTGTATTAATAAAGTAATACATATTTTGTGCCAATATCATACAAATTTTATCTTTGAAGAAGACAGGTACATTGAGTCAAATATCATAAAATTGTTTGTCACTGACTTGTGGCCGCTGATGATTCAATGTTATATTCAGTATAACCCAATTCATTTGACTGATGATAATTTGACACTTGCGATAATTTGACCAGGTTTTTATGTCCCAAAATACAGCCTATCAAATAAAATATTTTTTAATCCATCAATAATTCAACCATTTCCTAAATCAAATTTTGGCAACAACATTATATAAGTCATTTTTAAATGCAATTTTATTCCTAAAATTAACTTGCAGCGGCACATTATCTGTAATCACATGCACACCATTTTTAAAGGTTAAGAAAAAGACATCTCCTTATCTTGTAACTGAAAGTTGATGATGGCTTGCACCATATATTGAAATAAATATAAACTATCTCATTCTTAAAAGTGTTGCAATAAGTCAGCAAAAATGACAATCCCGAATTCACCCATAGTCACACACGAATTTTAGTTTTCTCATGGGAAATATAGGTGCCAGGGTTTCTTCTAGAGTAACATTCTGTGCTATTTGAAATAACACACAGAAGAGGTACATTCCCTTTGTTCAGCTAAAATGTATACTAAATAGGGTTCTA
Organism: Cordylochernes scorpioides; assembly: GCA_030710605.1. Lineage (NCBI taxonomy): Eukaryota > Metazoa > Arthropoda > Arachnida > Pseudoscorpiones > Chernetidae > Cordylochernes > Cordylochernes scorpioides. The sequence continues at coordinate 161,452,619 of CP092863.1, forward strand.
GACCAAAAGAATCATAAAAGATTTTTAAAAATACCAATTTTTTAAATTAATTTTTTTTTTTCATATCCAAAGTTTATTCACCTTTTCCCTACTGTGTGTGCAATTTTTTAGTATTTATATAAAAATATTATTCATAATTTTTAATTTTGAAAATTTATATTAAAGCAAAATAAATAAAATAAGAAATGTCCCAATGGCATCACTTCACATATTACAAAGGTATTTTTTTTTAAATATCATTTTAAAGAAGTAATATTTGGGTGTCTCAGAAATTATCCACCAGCAGAGATGTGATGAATCGCTGATCTTTTCATTTTTAGACATAGTCATCCATTTTTGCCAATAAAGTTTCAAAATTTTAAAAAGTACTAATTTTTGTTTGTGCATGTTGGATCCTGTTATTAAAAAAATTCTAAATTCAATCTTTATTTATGCAAAATAATCCTAAACCTCTCTAAACATAAATATTGTATTATATATAAAAGATTTTAAATATTTAAATTCAAAAGTTAAAGAATCAGGATTGAAAAGAGTGACAAGAGAATCACACAGGAATTAAATAAAAATTGGTTGATCTAGGTATATCTTTTCCAAATAAATTTCCAACCAACAAATGATGTTCAACACTTAAAAGGGTGTTGAATTAAAGCCTGCACATTGAATTAAATTAGATAAAATTAAAGTAAATAGGTTGATAACACAAAATTAACAAAATAATGTGTTGTTTTAGAAAATGGTTTTCTCCCAACAGTATCTAACTTCTCTCCAGGAATCCCTGGATGTCCTGGAGACCTACGGATATGCCTATAATATGGGAGACCCCCTCGACTGTAAGTACTCCACATCTTGGCACGAAGAATTTATATATATTTTTTTATGCTATGGACTGTGGTAATTCTAAAGTTAGAAATGAGGGACATGTCAGGTTCAAAATAAAATGAAATCAAGTCTTGAGAAGAATATGTGACAACTGGAAATAAATTGGTCCCAGTGGCTTCTTGAGAAACCAAGAAATGGGTATTTAAGGCCAAATTTGCGTAAATAAACTTAACGCAAGAAAAAAACAACAGAAAAAAAATAATAAAAAGGTCAGGTGTTGATATTAAAAATAAAGAAGGCATCTTCTGATTATTTTCTATTATTTTTTCATGTGTTAAGCGTATTTACACAAATTTAGCCATAAAAACTCATTTCTTGGTTTCTCAAGAAGCCTCCGGGACCAAAAATATTTTTGGTCGCAGTGGTACAGCCTGCTCCACGCTGACGAGCGCAAACAGCGCGAAACGCGTTCGTGGATGGCTTTTCTTGATTTATCAAGAAAATGGGTTGGCCAAATATCAGGGAACAGGTTGAATCAATAAATAGTTGATTTCTGTTTCACTAGATGGCGCTCTACCAAGTTGGAAGTAGGATATTCATATACCAAATGTACTCCCTTTAAATATGTATTATAAAAATGCATTATGTTTATCATCCTAGTAAAAAACTTCACTGGTGGTAATGAGGGGAAGAGCCACAACACCTGATTTGGCAAATTCAGACAAATAGCTGACCTGTTTATCTTGGTTTTGGGTACTCTCCCTCATCAGTACAGGGGCAACATGGATTACATAACATCTCACGTGAGGAGTTATAAAATATGACCCTCTAAGGCATAATTAGAGGGAAAG
>CP092863.1:161454388-161500514 GCA_030710605.1 Cordylochernes scorpioides
CCTAATATTATTCGAAAAAGAAAAGATGAACAATATTAATATATAATTTTCAAATATTAGTGCACAAAGTTCATCTTGATATTGTATATAGAAGTATATGCCCGTAAAGCTGGCAAAAATAAAAATTAGAAGAAACACTTTACCTTCATATACTTCAATTAAAAAGGCATATATTGGATCAAAATATAATTTATTTATCCAAAATTTCAGTTGCTGAATGCCAACCTTTATCAAGGTATTATAACCTATTAATGTGTGTCAACAACAAACTCAGCGCCACATAACGTCAATTTAATATATATATATTACCTTTCTCTATTTTACAAAATATTAATACTAATATATATTTATATATATGTTATATAAAGGTATTATTTAAAATATTATTTTAAATATTTTTCATAGATTCAAATATTATGTTAAATCGACCGCCAGAGGTCATGCTTTTACTATAAAAACTCATTGTTTTGTTTCCCGATGGCCGGCTCGAATCTTTTGTACATTATGTAAATAAGTTTTTCATTTTTTTTAATTATTACGCCTTAAGCCAGGCAGTACTTTTATCAAATTATGTTTATCATATATTCTTTTAGTTCAATTAAAGCAATCTCTGATCAAGACTTATTATTATTCCCACGACTGCAGAACAATACCGTAACCCACTCATGGATTTCAAAATCAATCAACAGCGAATAATTCTATAACTCTAATATTGCGGCTATTCTTATAGAACGATGTTTAACAAGTTTCAGCGCAAATGTTTCTTTTTACAGAACGAAAAATGGTAATTTTAATTATTTAAGGGGAAATAACGACTATTCCTATCCTTAAGAATGAAAAATAAAAGGATGAAATGTGAAGAGTAATGATGAACGGAAAAATAAAAGTGTCCAGGGATAGGAAATATTATCTATATTCAATGGGGAGGAAAAAATGATGTATAAATTTATAGTATGGACAAAATAAATTTTGTAAAATAAGGGTGTGAATATTTTGAATATTAACAATGACGCATATTTTATATTTATCATTATTTGTGCTATGTGTGTATAAAGTAGTGTCTGTTCAAATATATATTTTTAAATCTGGGCCTGTAAATCCTTAAAGCCTTTTGTCACAGATTCCTTGCTTCCTTCTGCTATTCCGGGGTAGAAAAAAAAGCTTCCTCGAATAAAACAATGGAAATAAATGTTTCCCTACAGGTCTTGACCTACTCTTAAATTTGGTTTAAAAAATAAAGTATACATTCATTCAACGTGAATCTTCTCTTTCACCTATTTTAACTATATTTTTAGTTTCGAAATGTCAATTTCATATTTTAAATACGTTTTAATATCATTGTTAAATTTATAGAATCAATAATTCCAAGTTTTAAATATTTTTAAAAGTATGAAAAATAATTTATAAATAAATAAATAAATATATAAAAAAGGTCAGTTGTTGTTATTATAAACAAATTAGGGATATCAAAATACGAAAATATTATAGACGCGTATGATTATTTTTGAAATATATTTGTTGATTATATTTGATATTTATGAAAATGTTTAAAATACTCTCATTGTAATAAAATATCTTTGTATTAATTTGTTATAATACCTTGAAAAAGGTTGGCGTTCAGCCAAATTAAATATTGGTAAAATAATTTATATTTTGATCCAATATATTCATTTTTAAATCAATATTTACAATTTATTTTCAAAATTAATAAATAAGAATATTGAATATAATCTATTATAAAAATATATCATTGAAAACTATATATATGTTATGAATATTAAGTTTTGTTGTTGAAAAAGATAGAGAATTGAAAGTGCATTCGTGAAAATAGGAAAGATAATTATTTCCCCATCAAAAGTAGTTTTTATTTTGAATTATTTTTCACAGTAAGATTGAATTTAAAAAATGAATTCTATATTCGCGCGCGCGCGCGCGTGATTCTAAAAATAGAGAGAGAGAGGTTTGGTTAACTACATATATTTTCAACAAAATGCAAAGTATTCTAAATCTATATATATGGTCAAAAATAAAATAATAGTCAATGACTAAAATATAATACATGTTTTTGAAAAATTAAATATTTGCATTTTAGATTATAATATATATATATATATATATAATTTTAATTTTGATAAATTAATATCAACATTTACACTCATATTAATCGTGTGTTATATATTAAGCCATGAAAACTACTAACTTATAAAGCGCGTCAAACCTTATATCCACAATTTAGAATGATTAGAAATTATTATAGTAATTATAGGGATTGTAGTGAGTGAAGAGGCATCAAAAAATCATAGCCAATTATCATGTATTAATAATGTTAGGCAATTAAGAGGTTAACAAGGTACAATTAGGGTCGACAATTAACAGTGAAGTATGTCTCGGCAATATTTACACTTGACCAGCCAATTACAGTCGCGATGTTTGGTCCTACAATCCGATTGGTCACTTAAAACCAATCACCCGATGTTCATTGGTTGGTTGAATGGATAACCTCGTTGCAATTTCTCTCTCTATTTCCAACAGAGGCCGCCACTAATGTTGGCTGTATATATTGATTAATTATATTCTTTATTTCGTATTTGACCTTATATAATCTTATATGAATGTTGTAATAAAGTTGTACCAATCTCAATCTATTTCTTTGTTCTCTCTCTGTAAAATATTTAGCACTATTTGAAACTTGCGACGTTTATAAAAATATGTATATTTATATACTTTGTGTTTTCAGTAAAAATTTTAGTTTAACAATCATTTTGTATATATTTTGTTATTTTTATTTATTTTTATACGAAAGATCTTTTTACACATAGTTCAAATAATTTAAATATAAAATAGGCGTTATTGTTAATTTTCAAAATATTCACACCTATATTTTACAAAATTTATTTTGTCCATAATATAAATATATATATATAAAATAAAAGGATTCAAAAGCGCGAATGTTTCTTTTATACATAAAACAAACTTCCACTGTCCTTACTGCGATGAAAAATATGTTGGGAGGGCTTGGCTCATCAGTGGTGAACCCTCCCAGCGGTTTCGCCAATTTAATCCACCAGACCGCTTCTCAGAGCTCTAATACTGTATTGGATCATTCTGCTTTTATATGCTACACTGAAGGATGGAATCTTAGAAATGGTTTTCAAGTAAACTATGGACATAAGCTTATAGGACAGTAGCATTACATTTAAATATTTGCGTCGAGCAATGCTCTTCAGCAAACTATAAAGACAAGGCCAGTTAGGCATAAATTAACACAAAGCAATAACGCGCCATCTATACATATAAAATAAAAGGATTTAAAAGCGCGAATGTTTCTTTTATACATAAAACAAACTTAAATGTAATGCTACTGTCCTATAAGCTTATGTCCATAGTTTACTTGAAAAACCATTTCTAAGATTCCATCCTTCAGTGTAGCATATAAAAGCAGAATGATCCAATACAGTATTAGAGCTCTGAGAAGCGGTCTGGTGGATTAAATTGGCGAAACCGCTGGGAGGGTTCACCACTGATGAGCCAAGCCCTCCCAACATATTTTTCATCGCAGTAAGGACAGTGGAAGTTTGTTTTATGTATAAAAGAAACATTCGCGCTTTTAAATCCTTTTATTTTATATGTATAGATGGCGTCTTCCCATTGAATATAACAAAATATTTTAAAAACTTAATGCTGTTGACGTTATGTGGCGCTGAGTTTGTTGTTGACATACTTCAAAATGTTATAACACCTTGATAAAGGTTGGCGTTCAGCCAACTGAAATATTGGTAAAAAAATGATAATTTGATCTAATATATGCCTTTTAAAATAAAAAATATATATATATATATTTTTTTAAATCAACGAGAATAGTTGATATTTATTCCGATAGATGGCGCCAGCCATCAGCAACTTTTAGTTGCACGATAAGGAGATGCCTTTTTCTTCATTTATGCACCTTTTCCCAGTACAATGTTACATTTGTACTATTTTTTCACATTGTGTAGCGTCCTCACGCAATTCTGGCCTTAACTACCCGTTTCATGATTTTTCAGGATGCCTTAAGGACCAATTTCTTGGTAGTTGAGGTACAGCTTGCACCACGCTGATGAGGGCCAACAGCCCGAAACGCGTCAATGGTTAGCTTTTCTTGATTAATCAAGAATGGGTATTTGGCCAATTCTGGAATAATTAAAAATCAACGAGAATAGTTGATATTTATTCCGATAGATGGCGCCAGCTATCAGCAACTTTTAGTTGCACGATAAGGAGATGCCTTTTTCTTCATTTATGCACCTTATCCCAGTACAATGTTACATTTGTATTATTTTTTCACATATATATATATATATATTGATAACACACATTAAATGTGTTATAATACCTTGATAAAGGTTGGCGTTCAGCCAACTGAAATATTCGTAAAATAAATGATTTTTTGATCCAATAAATGCATTTTTAATTAAAGTATATATTTATATAAGTTGAATTTATTTCTTCTGTTAAATTATTTGTTAGATGTTTATATAAAAGGTATAAATGTAAATATATTATACTAGTGTATATAAATTAACCAATAATCTTGCAATCTCTCAATCGTCTGCATAATTCACATGCTTTGTAAATATTGGCCTTTCTGCTCTTTTCTCATTCAATTTCCATTTCAGATATAGGATTGTGGATGAATTTTGTTCAGTCATACATATGAAATAATCAAATATTTAATATATTATAAAGCTATACAACCAGTTTAACCGCATAAGTTTCTTTTTATTTATGAAAAATCATTTTTAATTTCAAAGAGAAATAATTTAATATTTCTAACTTTTTGGATGACGTATGAAAAGGTTGAATATATGAAGAGTGATGGTCTATATATGAATGGATGACGTATGGAGGGTGAAAAATATGAAGAGTAATAGCGAACGGAAAAATAAAAGTGTTCAGGAGCGGGAATCGAACCCACAACCTTCTGCTTACCGGGCAGGTGCCATGTCCACTAGGCTATCCTGGACGTATTTTTTCGTTCGTAATTAATATTTAAACTGACTGATAATACTTATAAATGACTGCGGCGTATAATTATAAAGCTATACAACCAGTTTAACCGCATAAGTTTCTTTTTATTTATGAAAAATCATTTTTAATTTCAAAGATAAATAATTTAATATTTCTAACTTTTTTCCGTTCGCCATTACTCTTCATATTTTTCACCCTCCATATGTCATCCATTCATATATAGACCATCACTCTTCATATATTCAACCTTTTCATACGTCATATAAAAAGTTAGAAATATTAAATTATTTCTCTTTGAAATTAAAAATGATTTTTCATAAATAAAAAGAAACGTATGCGGTTAAACTGGTTATATAGCTTTATAATTATACGCCGCAGTCATTTATAAGTATTTAATATATTTGTAATTATAGTTATTAGTAATTTAAATTATATTGCCATCTATCGTTAAAAGAAACGCATTGCCAGTAAATTTATTTGCGTAAAATTATAGTTATAAGAGCATTTTTATTTATCAATGTCAAATCAATTACACTGGTATTTCTGCATGTTGGTGTTGTAGTTATTCCGATAATGGAAAATAATCTATAGCTTTTGGAATTTGTTTTTTAATCATACTATAACGTAGATCTCATAATATGGTCTGCCCGGAGAGTTATAGGTATATATTTCTATAATTAATAATTAATTCTCTAAATAATCGTGATTTTTGTTCATGGTTTTTGAGAACTTAAATTGATTATTTGCCGAAGGACTATGGATCCGGTAAATTACAAGACAGTAAAAAATGAGGAACTTTTTTATTTTACAATATTGAGAGTTTTCTACTTTATTGTCATCGTTGATATTTATTTATTCCAGAATGGGTGAAACCTTTTATTAATTTAATAAAATATTGTGAAAGATGGAATAAAAGCATTCCCAAAATATTAGTTTAGCGAAAAAAAAGATGCCTATTCAATTTATAAAAGTGTAAACAGTACCAATTTTACTTTTGTAAAGATTTTTCAAACGAATATTTATAATTGGTTGAATATAAACAAAAAATAAATATATACATTTCAAAGCTTATGTCCATTGTTGTTCGAATACCATTTCTGTGATTACACTCTTCATTACAACATATATATAAGTATGATCGTCCAGTACAATATTAGATCTCAAAGAAACGGTCTGGTAGATTAAATATGGGAAACCGCTGGAAGGGTTCACTACTGATGAGCCAAGCCCTTCTAATATATATTTTTTCATCACATTAAGGACAGTAGAAGTATTTTTTTACATTACCATATATTAAAAATTAATTAGGAAAATCCTGACCGCACTCAGGTGAGCTTTTTCATATTTTATTTTTTTCCACTTTACATATAATTGAATTAAAAATAAAAAGGGCATATCCTGACCATTTTCCATTTTAATATCAATACCTGACCCAGTTATTTTTCTTTTTTCTACTTTTTTTCATATAATTGTATTTGCATAAAATATATACAATTTACAATGTGTATTTCATAAAGGTATCATAAGCAAAAATATTCTCTATTAAATATAATCAATATCATTCAATAAATAGAGCACCAATAATGTAAAATAATAGGTATAAAAAATTTAACCAAATTATAATTTGTTTTTATAATTTTAAAATATTTCCAATGATTAATTTGAAAATAATTCTAAGTATTGTAATTATGAATATTGTGTGTGTTGTGTGTTTGTGATTTTATGTAATTCAAATTCTTATTTTAAAAAATTAGCATGTAAATATATCTATGAAAATAGATTTATTGAATGAAATATTTACTTCACACCAATAGAGAAAACCATCTTACTATCAGAGTAAACAAGAAATATGGACATCGTTTGGGTGGCCCTATATTATTTGGTAGATAAAGCAAATAGGCTGGTCTTCGCCGAGAATAGAGTTGCAAGCAAGGGTTAGATATTATTATTTATGTTACATAGTTGTTCAGATTAATTCTCCCAGATTTAGATATCTCTAGCCTGATTTAATAGCAAATCTTTGATATATACTTTTAATATAAAGTTAAACCTGTCTATAGCGCCCTCTCTAAATAGCGCCTCCTTCTCTATAGCGCCCGATTCTAAATACGTAGTCCGATACGATTTACATTAAAAGTGACCTGTCTATAGCACTCTATTTTGGTGAGTCCCAAAAGGGGGCGCTATAGACAGGTTTAACACTACATTAAATATTAATGCAAAACAATAAAGTGCCATCTATATATAACAAATGAAAACATTAAGATAAGAATGTTTCCTTCTATAAATAAATAAAAATCCTACTTTCCTTACTGAAAATGATGATGAAATGAAAAAATATCTAAGCAGTTTTGCCTATTTAATCTACCAGACGTCTATTTAGAAACCTAATACTGTATTGGACCATTCTGATCATATATGATAAACTGAAGGGTGAAATATTAGAAATGGTATTCAAACAAACTATGGACATAAAGCTTTTAGGACATTTGATTTATATTTAAATATTTGCATCAAGCAATGCTATTCCGCACACAATAAGGACAAGGCCAATTAGGCATGGAATTAATACAAAGCAATAACGCGCCATCGATATAATACCAATTGAAATATTAATACGCGAATGTTTCTTTTTACAAATACATAAAACTTCTACTGTCTTTACTGCGGTATAAATATATTGTAAGGGCTTGGCTCATCTGTGTTCCTAAAATATTATGTTCATAGTTTGCTTGAATACCATTTCTGATATTCCACCCTTCAGTGTATCATATTGTTGCACCAGGTTGCGGCTTGGCAGACTCTTCAGCCTTGATTCTCTCCTGTGCTGGGTCTTGCATCTTACCAGAGCGTGTTTCAACCATCCTACAAATTTATAAAAGGGAATAATGTGAGATAAGTCTACTTTATGTAGCCACCAGAATCCTTTATTTATTTTCTCACATCAAAGAGAGCAGTGAAGTCACAATGTACCTAAATACAAATGATGATAATCTAAAAATAATCTGTTTTAAATAAATATCATAGAATATAAAAATAAATAAATATATAATTTAAATTTCAAATATATTAAAAATAATATAATAAATACGCCATTAATCATGATGTAACACTTCCCCCTCTCCAGAGGTCGTCACGTCCTCGTGAGTTACCTCATCAATTCTCTCAAAATAGGGTTTGAGTCTTGAGACATGGACAATCAATGGGTCTTGGCCAGGATTATCTTTCGGCTCAATTAAGTAATTTACGTTAGACAGCTTCTTTAATATTCGATATGGGCCAAAATATTTTCTCAATAGTTTTTCGCATTTTCCGATTTTCCTGACTGGTGTCCAAACTGCCACTAAATGTCCTGGTTCATAGATTTTCTCATTGTGTTTTTTGTCATAGTTTCTTTTCATTCTTTCCTGAGTAGTCTCTGTGTTGTTAATGACTACCTGTCTCGTCCTTGCTATTTTATCTAAGTAGTTTTCTATATATTCGTCGTAATCGTCCATGTTACTGTCCGTTGGGATATTCTCGTCGTCTAAGAGGGACATGGGTTCCCTTCCAAACAACAGGAAAAATGGAGAGTAGCCTGTGGTTTCTTGAATCGTGGTATTATACGCGTGGGTGATAAAAGGGAGGATTTCATCCCAGTTCTTTTGGTCTGTGTTCACATACATGCTGATCATATTGATTAAAGTTCTATTTAGCCGTTCCGTTAGTCCGTTAGTCTGGGGGTGGTAGCTCGTTGTGAAGCAGTGTTTCACTTTGCACATTTTCATTACCTCCTTCATCAAATTGCTAGTGAATTGTGAACCTCTATCGCTAATAAGAATTCTTGGGGCCCCGTGACGTAAAATAATATGTTCGATTAAAAATGTAGAGACTTCTTTCACGGTTGCTTCTGATACTGCCTTTGTTTCAGCATACTTGGTATAATAATCAGTCAACACAATTATCCACTTCCTTCTTCTTTTCGTTGATGGCAAGGGGCCAACAAAGTCAATTCTGATTCTTTCAAAAGGGTAGTTAGCTGGGGGAATAGGTTGTAGAAGTCCAGAAGGCAAGTGATTTGAACCTTTCCGACTTTGGCAAAGATGGCACGTCTTTACAAATTCTGAAACATCTTTCAACATGGAAGGCCAATAGTATTTATTCTTCAATCGGTAAGTGGTTCTGGCGACGCCCAGATGGTTGTGGTATTCACTCATGACTTCCTTCCTTCTCTTCTTTGGCACTACCAGCAACCATGCCCTACCTTCAGGATTTGGATTTTTCTTGTAGAGACACCCATTTTCTTCTTTGAAGTTCTGTGTAATTGAACGCTTGTTTCCACTAAGGTTCTCCTTAATATTCTCAATAAAATAATCCTTTTCGTCTATTATTTGATTCAGAAATAGTCTTTCATAATCTTCGTCCCATTCGTTTTCAGGTAAGGGTCCTCTAGATAGACCATCAGCGTCCAGATGTTTTTTACCCGATTTATGTATGATTTCGAAATTATATTCCTGAATCTTCAGTGCCCATCGTGCTAATCGGCCGGTCGGATCTTTCAGATTCTTAAGCCAGCATAGTGCGTGATGATCAGTTACGATTTTGAAGTGCCTACCATATAGGTAGGGTCGTAACTTGGACATTGACCACACAACAGCTAGACATTCTTTTTCGGTAGTCGAATAATTTTGCTCAGGTTTGCTCAGTGTTCGACTTAAATATGAGATAACTTTTTCTTTATCGCCGAACTTTTGGACTAATATTGCACCCAGGCCGATGTTAGATGCGTCAGTATGAATGTAAGTAATTGCATTCGGGTCAAAGTGCCCTAAGATTGGAGGATTTATCAATGCTACTTTGAGGGTTTGAAATGCTTTCTCTTGATTTTCTGTCCAGGTAAAAGGTACATTCTTTTTTATAAGACTGGTTAATGGATCGGCAATTTTTGAAAAACCTTTGATAAATTTTCTATAATATGAGCACATCTAAAAATGATTGAACTTCTTTTATCTTTTTGGGCCGAGGAAAATCTCTAATAGCCTTGATATTATGCTCCGCTGGTTTTATACCATGTTGATTAGTTATATGGCCAAGAATCTCCAGTTCTTCGAAAGCAAATTGGCATTTTTTGTTGTTCAATTTTAAATTAGCCTCGCGAAAACATTTTAAAACAGCTTCTATTCTTTTGAGATGTGTTGAAAAATCCGAGCTATAAATGATTACGTCATCTAGATAACATAAGCAAATTTGCCATCTAAGATTACCAAGCATATTTTCCATGTTCCTCTCAAATGTAGCAGGGGCATTGCATAGACCAAAGGGCATTACGTTGAACTCATATAGGCCATGTGCTGTAGTGAAGGCTGTCTTTTCTTTATCTTTCTCCTCAACCTCTACTTGCCAATATCCTGATTTAAGGTTATTGCTGAGAAGTATTTGGATCCTTGAAGTGTATCCAATACTTCATCAATTCTGGGAATTGGGTAAACATCCTTCACTGTTACATCATTCAATTTTCTGTAGTCAACGCAAAATCTGTACTTACCATCTCGCTTCTTGACCAAGATTACAGGGAAGGACCATGGACTCGAGGATGGTCTAATTATGCCGTCTCTGAGCATTTCATCAATTTGTTCTTTTATGATTTCTCGCTCTTTCGCGCTCACCCTATACGGCTTGTGTTTGATCGGTTTCGCGCCTTCTGTATCGATCCGATGTTTCGCTAAGTTGGATCTTCCTAATCCCGACGAAAACAAATCCTCGTACCTTTCCAAAACTTGTTTCAATTGCTCCTTTTCCGTATATGCTAAATTTTTGTTTATCTGAAATTGGGGTTCTTCATGCTCTTTTTGTTCACTTTCTTCCATAAGATTCACTTCGGCTGGCTGGCTTCCAAAGCACAATGTTTGGTTTTTTAAAATTTTTAATGGTCGAGGGTAAGGGTTTGTTATCCAGATATATGTTTCCTTATTCACAACATTTATTAAGCTTCTCGCTAGTCGAAGTCCATTTGTTTGAAACATTTTATGGTTCTCCTCGATGATGTATTCGCCATCCTCTGCTTCTACAAATGCATTAATCAATTTAATAGAAAGTTCTGGTATAATGGCATCCTTTGCACTTTTTATTTTCTTCTGTTGATATTTGATTACGTCACGATTTTCTGTCAAGTCATATTTGATTATTTCACGCTGACAATCAATTTTTGCGTTCATTTTCTTAAGAAAATCACGTCCAAGTATAAATATTCGCAAATGTGTTCTAATTATCACAAATTGATGTGTAATTGTTTTGTCATCAAATTTTATATTTAAAATAATATTTCCTACGATATCTAATTCTTTGCCATCGGGTCCGGAGCACATTTTATCAGGATTTATTATTTCAAGACCTGTGTTAAGAGCTGTACTAAGGTCGACCACTGAAAGATCGGCGCCTGTTTCAATCAAAGCTTCGCAGATACCGATTCTATCCACGTTAATGTTCATTTTATATTTGGGGTCTAACTTTTTAATTCCATTTATGGTCGACTTGCTTTGATTGACGGACTCAGGCGCGATGTTTAGTTTAAATCTTCTAATGCAGCATATCTATTCCTTGTAGGGATACTCGAGTACGGGCTATTACTTACGTCAGAGTAGAGCAGAGGTCTCGACTTCTGAGTTCCATTATCCATTCGGATTTCTTCTTCGACCTTGTCTTGTGTAACTATGGGGTCCTCTTCCACAATTCTTACAAACCTGACTCTGCAATACCGCGCTACGTGTCCTGGCTTGTTACACTTGAAACATATTGGTCTCCCGTCTTCTGTCCTATTCCTATTTGAATTTGGATTCTTATTGTATGTTTTACTTGGGTAGACCGGTTTTGGCTCAGGATTGGGAGTGTAAGATCGTCTAGGGGCAGATACCTGGGGCAGAGGCTTGTTCTGGTAATACCTCGGAGTGGGGGCCTGGGGCTTGGAGGTGTTCTGGTAGTACCTCGGAGCGGGGGCCTGGGGCTTGGAGGTGTTCTGATATGGTCTTCTGAACGACGTAGCATTCTTCCAATGCTCTTGATGATGGGGACGAGGAGAGCGTGGTCCATTATAAAGAGCTTTTGATTTTTCTGCACGTTCTTGGTAATTCTTTTCGAACAAATCCAGCTTTTTACAAATTTCTAGAAGTTCATTGGTATTTTTAGGAGGGTTTAGGCAAAAGAGTATTCTTTCTTTAACCCTCCAATAACCCAGTTTATTTTAGTCTCTTCTTCCATTTGGGGGTCGACCTTGTTGCACAGTACAAGGATATCCTCTGCGAACCTGATTGCAGGTTCATTCCACTGTTGTATCCTGTTTAATCTCATCCTCATTTCTTCTTTGTTGGCGTCTGAGGCAAAATCCTCAATTAGGCGGCTCTTGAAATTTTCCCAGCTGGTGAAACTTACTTTGTGTAGGTTCAGCCAGGTTTTGGCGCTACCAATCATATTCATGGCAGCATAACGGGAGATAATGTAGTCTGCCCAATGGTACAGGAAGCCAATTTCTTCAAGAGATTCAATCCATGGGCGAGGGTCTTCTGTTCCATCATACTTGGGGATGTCGATGTTGGGATTCAGGACAACTGGGTCGGAACTAGCATCTCTACCAATTGTTGCACCAGGTTGCGGCTTGGCAGACTCTTCAGCCTTGATTCTCTCCTGTGCTGGGTCTTGCATCTTACCAGAGCGTGTTTCAACCATCCTACAAATTTATAAAAGGGAATAATGTGAGATAAGTCTACTTTATGTAGCCACCAGAATCCTTTATTTATTTTCTCACATCAAAGAGAACAGTGAAGTCACAGTGTACCTAAATACAAATGATGATAATCTAAAAATAATCTGTTTTAAATAAATATCATAGAATATAAAAATAAATAAATATATAATTTAAATTTCAAATATATTAAAAATAATATAATAAATACGCCAATAATCATGATGTAACAATATATAATCAGAATGATTTAATACAGTATTGAGCTCTAAAGAAACATTCTAGTAGATTATATCGGCGAAACCGCTGGGTGGGTTCATCACTGATTAGCCAGGCCCTCCCAATATTTTAATCGCACTAAGAACAGTAGAAATAGTATTTGTGTGTGAAGAAACCTTCGCGTCTTAATGTTTTAATTTTTAATATATAGAGGGCGCGTTATTGATTTTTATTTAAAAAAGTATTTACGAAACCATTGGCTTGATGATGAGGTGACGCTTTAACACTTGTTATTTTAACATAATGAAGAAACTTACTATAATTATGCCTGTAGTGTATTTGCATATTAATTATTGATATGCAAATGTCCTGTTTTGCATAATTCTTTTGATATAATTTTGTATATAAATGGCGACAGTTTTTAGCTACCAGTAGTCAGTCAATTTATGTAATAAAATAGATTACGGGAGTCCGTCTTTGCCTCAGCCTCGACACCTCACACTTGGCTACCTCCCACCTTCAAGGATAGAACAAAACTGGCGACGAGGATAAAACAACTCTGCCGGCAGGACAGAACAATTCTGGCGACGAGAAAATCTACGGGAAGCTACGGTAGTGACTACGAGGTTTGCAACTATTGGTACGTGTCTACGGGAGCGACCACGAGGTTTTAAACAGTACCGTTCAGAGTCTTCGATTCGAAGGAAGAAAATTTTGAAATCTTCGTACAGCGATTTGAAGCGGCTTGCGAAGCTAATGAAACAAGTGACCAGAAAAAGGTCGTAATCTTGTTAAGTTTATTAAACTCTGAGCTCCTTAAACTGGGGAATGATTTATTTTACCCTGAAAAGATAAAGGAGCAGTCTTATGAAGTAATAATAAAAAAAAATAAGACAACATCTAGAGCCTAAGCCAAAAGTTATACCTCAGCGACGCAAATTCTTAAAAAGGGTGCAAAAAGAAACAAACGGTTTCTGAGTATCTAAGAGAACTAAAGCACCTAGCCACAAATTTTGAATTTAGCAGTATGCTGGAGATGATGTTACGAGATAGATTCGTAGCAGGCTTGTCATCCGAGACCCTCCAGAAGAGACTCTTGCAGGAAGATGATGACGTAAAGCTGGATCGAGTATTGGCCATTGCAGTCTCGTACGAGTTAGCCGAGAAGGATGCTAGTGAAATGAATGGAAATTGCATAGGCAAAGTGAACTCGCATTCTGAAAGAAATAGAAGGGAAAGGCACACCCCTGTGCAGAAATATAGCCCTACGGCAGGAGTGAAAAGGTGTTACCGGTGCGGCGAAAGGAATTCCCACCTAGCACCAGCATGCCCACACAAGTCAAAGGCTTGTTATAAGTGCAAAAAGATTGGGCATCTAAGTAAAGTATGCAAAGCGGCAAATTATGCACAGAAAAATAGATAAGTTCAAGAACAGATACTGTCCCTCAAGGGTGAAACGGAGGCTAAAGTTACGCTCACTTTAGACGGAAATGTATTAAAGTGTGTAGTGGATACTGGAAGTCCGGTAACATTGATGCCAAAAACCATCTTCAAGAAATTCTGGAAAGTAAAATTATTTCCTACTTCGAAGAATTTAAAAACCTTGTGCAATAATCCTATCAAGATAGTAGGAGAAAGGGACGTGTTTGTTGGAGAAGCCGGAAAGAAACTTAGAATAATAGTGGCGGATGAAGGTTTCCCAGAGGTTTTAATGGGAAGGGAATGGCTAAGATTCTTGAATATTGACTACTCTAGGTTACTAAATGTGAATAAAATCATCAAAGAATCTTGCATGAAGTCATTAATTGAAAAATATTCAATTCTGTTCAATAATGAACTGGGTTGATTAAAAGATGTAAAATTAAATATTTGCATTAAGAAGGACGCAGCACCAGTGGTTTGTAAGGCTCGAAGTTTGCCTTTTGCTATGTAAAAAAAGTTAGAGGATGAATTGGAGGATATGGTAGATAAAGGAATTTTAGAGCCTCTTGATTACGCCGACTGGGCAGCACCCATAGTGCCAGTTTTGAAGAAAGATGGCGCGCAGAATTAGAATCTGTGGGGATTTTAGGAGTACTGCAAATAAGGCAATTATATTGGATAAATACCCATTGCCTACGATATATTATATTTTTTCTAAATTATCGAGTAGTACAGTTTTCTCAACTCTGGACCTTTCAATGGCCTATCTGCAGGTAGAGCTAGCAGAAGCCAAAGGAGTAGTAAATATCAATACTACGAAGGGATTGTTTGCATATAAAAGACTCCCTTATGGTGTGGCTGTAGCACCGAATAAATTCCAGAGGTTGATGGACAACATTTTTGTAGACATATTGACGACATTTTGGTTTCATGTAGAGATGCATATGAGCATAAAGCCAAGTTGGAGCTGGTATTTAAATGATTAGAGGACAAAGGCTTGAAATTGAATAAAAATTAATGCAGGTTCGCTGTTGATTCGGTTGAATACTTAGGTTTTCGAATCGATAAGAACGGCCTGCATCCATTGATCAACAAGATTCAAGCAGTCTCTAATGCTCCAGAGCCTAAGAACATTGCCAGTTACGATCATTTATCGGAATATTGATGTACTACGCCAGATATATAGAGAATATCTCTCATATTTTAACTCCTTTTTATAAGTTGTTGAAGAAAAATACTCATTGGAAATGGACAAGAGAACATCGGATATTGTTCAATAGATGCAAATCATTATTGACAAATGAGTCAGTGTTGGCACACTATGATCCAACGAAGGAGCTAGTACTGGCATGCGATGCCTCAAGCTATGGACTTGGTGTGGTACTTAGTCACCTAGACAAAAATAAGCAGGAGAGTCCAATAGCGTTTGCGTCGCGAACCCTTACAGATGCTGAAAAAAAATTATTCCCAGCTTGAGAAAGAAGCCTTAAGTATTGTTTATGGCTGTGATAAATTCAGGCAAAACCTTCTAGGACGCTCCTTTGTGTTGGTGACGGATAACAGGCCGCTGATGCACTTGTTCTCATCTCATAAACCGATTCCAGTATGTGCAGCGTCAAGGATAAAGCGTTGGTCGCTAAAGCTGGGTTCTTTTCATTTACTCAGTTGAATTTCAGAAGACTAACGACCACGGAAATGCGGATGCTTTATCAAGGTTGCCGTTAAAAGCAGTTGAGAGAGAGTCTATTGATAAGGAACAAGTCTTGCTTCTGAGAAAAATGAATGAAGTGCCTTTTTCATTCCGGGATGTGGCTTTTGAAACTAGAAGAGACAAGATCCTCTCAATTGTTTTGAGGAATGTCCGGGAAGACAATTGGCAAATACCAAAGATCTCGAAAGAAAATCCGTTGTTCCCTTTCTAAAAAATTAGGAATGAACTAAGTATGGATTTTGGCTGCTTACAGTGGAGGGAACGGATAGTAATTCTTTCCAAGTTGAGATCGCAGATTCTTAGATACCTCCATGAGATGCATTTTGGGATAGTGAAAATAAAAATTATCGCACGGAGATATTATTGGTGGCCTGGAATAGATGGGAACATCGAAGATATGGCCCGGGAGTGTACCATCTGTCAGGAATCTGCAAATATGCCTCCCTCCACGATTTCAGAATGGACTTGGCCCGAAAAACCCTGGCATCGCCTACATATGGATTTGGCCGGCCCTTTTATGGGTAGAATGTTTTTGGTCATAGTGGATGCCTATACAAAATGGTTGGATATTTTCATCCTGAAAGGAATAACCAGCAAAACCATTATTTACTATCTTAGGCAAGTGTTTGCAAGGTTCGGACTGCTGGAATAATTGGTAACGGATAATGGGCGAGAGTTTGTCTCAAAGGAATTTGAGGAATTCACCAAGATGAACGGAATTCGGTATACAAAGACAAGCTCATACAATCCAAGCACAAATGGATTAGCTGAGCGCTATGTTCGAGAGTTCAAGACCTCACTAAGGAAGAACAGTGGATAGGATGGCCTTGAGACAAACTTGGAGAGATTTTTATTGGCTCAGAGAGCATTTCCACAGACAGTGATGAAGGAATCGCCGCGGAACTATTGATTAAAAGGCGTTTGAAAACAAGGTTTTCAAATCTAATGCCTAAAATGGAATTTAAAGGAGAGGTGTTTCATGAGGCCCTAAAAAAGCAAGAGAATTTCAACATAGGTTCCGATTCATGGTAAACGGTTTGCGGATTTCGACAAATTAGAAAGAGGGAATCATATATCGCCGCAACTCTTTTTTATATAATATGATTCCCTCTTTCTAATAGGTTCCGATGTTTATTTCCGGAATTATGCTGCTGGACCAAAGTGGAAGCAGGGCACAATACTAAAACTCCTTAGTTGGCCCCACTACCTAATAGGGTACGAGGACCAATCTTTCAAGAAACACATAAACCAGTTGCGCCCTGTAAAGGAAAAACCAGAGGCTACAGTACTGAAAGATTCGAGGTTAGTACTTCTAAGTAAATCTACGGAAACCCTGGAAAACCTTCCTGAGATGATGCCCTCTCAAGTTGGCCTGGAGATCCCTGAGAGGAAATTGCCAGATATGGAATTGGCAGAGAAGCCTAGATCGACAGGGCAGGACTTGGCACCAGTTGAAGACAACCAGAGTCCTGTTGCTGCTTCTGGAGAAAATGTCCCGAGCCGGAGCCCTAGACCCCAGCGAGAGAACCCGCGGTCAACAAGGAAGGTCGTGGCACCAGTTGGAGACAACCCGAGGCCTGTTGCTGCTTCTGGAGGAAAGGTCCCGAGCCGGAGCCCCAGACCCCAGCGATCCAGGAGACCGCCTGACCGACTCCAATATTATTAGGAGGGGAGGGTGTAGTGTATTTGCATATTAATTATTGATATGCAAATGTCCTGTTTTGCATAATGCTTTTGATATAATTTTGTATATAAATAGCGACAGTTTTTAGCTACTAGTAGTCAGTCAATTTATGTAATAAAATAGATTACGGCAGTCCGTCTTTGCCTCAGCCTCGACACCTCACACTTGGCTACCTCCCACCTTCAAGGATAGAACAATGCCGATTGATAAAGAGTATTTATTCACGTCTTTGTTTAAACTACATCAGAAAATTATATTGTTTCGGCAGCCTTTATCGTATTAAAAATATTATGTTAGAATAAAATAATTATAAGAATTCGAAACTATTACTATATATATATAATTATATTGCCACGTGGAAAATTAGGGAAGACCAATTTCGTGTTGAAACAGAAATTTGTTTCATGTAAGAACAAACTTGAAGGAAAAACAAAAGATAAGAAAAGAGGGAAGTTTACAGAGTAGCAAAATATAAACATAAAAAATTATACCCTGCTAAAATAAAATAATAAATACGTCGCTACAGCATATATATTCCAAGGTTCATCAAAGCTTAGGGCCCTATTTATCCAAAATACATGCCTGAGAGGTCAGCGTCAGTATCACTATAAAAGGAACACAGAAAAATGCATTATAACAGCGGTATAGTAAATAAACTGACGAAACCACAGGGAGAGTTAATCACTAATGAACCAGGCCCTCCCATTAATTTTTCATTGAAGTAAGGGCAGTAGAAATTTGTTTAATTTTTAAAAGAATCAAACGCGTCTATAATAGTTTCGAATTTTCATAACATATGACGCGCCTATGAATCATAAAATTATAAGAATTAGATTATACTATACGAGATATATAATATTATATATAAAATATATTTATATTCTAAAATGCAAATATATATATATTTTTAAAACATGTATTTTATTTACATCTCTGACTATTTAGAAGATATTACTTTGAATATTGTTGTAAATATATATAGTTAACCTACCTATATATATAGGATTCATTTTCTAAATTCTATATTACTATGAAAAATATTTAACGTGTAATTCTTTCACGTAATTGAAAATAAGAACTACTTGATAAGTAAATAATTATCTTTCTTTTTTCACGACTGCACTTCCAATTCTCTATCTTTTCAACATCAAACCATTATAATCATAACATATATATCATAAAGTAAGATTTTTATATTAAAAACATTTTAATCAATAGAGAAACTGAGATTTCTGTTTGACGCTATAATACAATTAGAAAAATAACTTTGTTTGCTGAAGATTAAATAAAAATATCTACAGAGAGCAGTTTATTATATTGACCTAAGCTGTTTTCTCAGATTTCGTGTAAGAATCTTTCGTTAAAGACAGTTTGACATTTATTGGTGTTTTAAAATAACCGAACAACAACAACTTGGGATCTCTTTCAGATAAATTCCTTGTAAAATATCTTTCTATCATAGAGTCTCAACTATTATTTCTGATAGAATTGTAATATAAATTGTGCTGTTCGCTTTCTTTTTGGTATTTATTTAATATCTTCAACTTATTATCTATTTTCTTGATTCCAAAAATAAAATCTTTGTGAAAGTTTTATAATGTAACTATTCTTTTATATCTTTCTATTAGATAGTTTTGTTAACTTTATATAGCGATATAGAATATACACTTATTAACAAAACTTAAGAAAGTTTACCTTTTACCATGTATATTGAGATTCAGTCAATAACTTTGAAAGATATATGATACACAGTGGCCTTTTTGAAGACACACTGGATAACCAATGTGAACAAAATATAAACGTATACCAATAGAGAAAACTTAAGGAATTTGTACCTTTTAGCATGTATATTGAGATGCAGACAATTACTCTGAAAGATATTTGATACACAGTAACCTTTATTGAAGACACACAAGATAAACAAAGTGTGAACAAAATAAAAAATATACCAATAGAGAAAACTTAAGGAATTTGTACCTTTTAGCATCTATATTGATATGCAGACAATAACTCTGAAAGATATCACAGTGATCTCATTGAGGATACACGATATAACCAAGTGTAAACAAATATAAAATTATGCCAATGGGTAAAACCTAAGTAATTTGTACCTTTTAGGATGTATAATGAGATAAAGACAATAACTCTGAAAGATTATTGATACACAGTGACATTTATTGAAGACACACTGGATAACCAATGAGAAGAAAATATAAACGTATACCGATAGAGAAAACTTAAGGAATTTGTACCTTTTAGCATCTATATTGAGATGCAGACAATAACTCTTAAAGATATTACAGTGACCTTTATTGAAGTATGCCTTTAATAAAAGTATGCCATTGGGTAAAACATAAGGAATTTGTACATTTTAGCATGTATATTGAGATTCCGACAATAGCTTTGTAGGATATATGATACACTGTGACCTCTATTGAAGACACTATGGATAAAAAGGTGTGAACAAAATATAAATGTTGTTGTTGTCGTGTCCAAAATGAGTCAGATATCTCCATGCATCTCCATCACAGCAGCAGCAAAATCCACTATCTTGGGTGTGTAAAGCTGCTGCTCTGGGTGTAAGTCAATTTTCTGCAAGGCTGCGGCCATTTCTGGGCATGAAAATATGTGAGTAGGTGTTAGTTCCACACCAGGAGAGTTGTCGCATGCTTTATAAGTTATTGTGCCATCTAGATGTATTGTCATTCCTTTATAGTGTTTTGTTCTAAGTCTTGTTATAGTTTTTGTCAGTTCTCTCAGTGTTTATTTCACATATTTGATCTTTTCTAATTTTTTGTTTAATTATCTTGTATTTTGCCAAAGCATCAGCGTCAAATACTGACATTTGTTCTTTCCTTTGGCTCAGCTTTCTGGCTTCCTTTGCCAATTCATCTGTCATTTCATTACCCTCGATCCCAACATGGGCTGGAATTCATTGTAGAATGCAGTTCTTCTAAAATGTTTCCAGTTGGGTAAGTAATGAGTGTATTTTCTGCGTGATTATAGTATTGCCCTTACAAAGTATAAATGTATACCAATAGAGAAAACATAAGGAATTTTTACCTTTTAGCATATATATTGAGATGCAGACAATTACTCTGAAGATATTTGATACACAGTGAGCTTTATTGAAAACACACTGGATAACAAAATGTGAACAAAATATAAAAGTATACCAATGGGTAAAACATAAGGAATTTGTGCTATTTAGCATGTATAATGAGATTCATTCCTTAACACTTAAAGATATTTGATACACAGTGACCTTTATTGAAGACACACTAGATAACAAAGTGTGAACAAAATATAAAAGTATACCAATGGACAAAACTTACGGAATTGGTACCATTCAGCATGTTTAGTGAGAATCATACATTAACACTAAGGTATTTGATACACAGTGAGCTTTTTTGGAGACACACGGGATAATCAAGTGCGAATAAAATTATCTCTATCTCTCTCCTTAAAAAATAACAGACCCAGGGCCATAAACAATTTCTACTTTCTTAGGGTTTGTCCATGAGTATAATATTTCCTTGAGTAAAATATATATTAATAACATATATAATGTGTTGCAATAACGCGCCATCTGTTATGAAAACTCTGAACTATTTTCGATGCGTTTGTTTCCTTTAAAATCAATCTATTTTCTACTGCCCTTACTGCAATTATAAAATAATGAGAGGGCCTGGCTCATCATGGCAAATCGAAAATATAATATTACAGAGGTATGGTAGATAAAACTGGCGAAACCGATGGGAGAGTTCACCAATGATAAGCCAGGCTCTCCAATTATTTTATCATTGCATTAAAAGCAGTAGAAAATGTATTTATTTTTTTAAGAATCAGTTTCTTAATAATAGTTCAAAGATTTCATATATAATATGTGTTTCTTAAACAAATTCATAATAATATGATGCATTTAGAGCGACAAATGTTAAAAGAAATTTAAACTATTTTGACGCGTATGATATTTTTGAAAATAAAACAATTTCTACTGCCCTTACCGCAATGATGGGAGGGTTCACCACTGATAAGCCAGGACCTCCTATTATTTTATTATTGCAGTAAGGGCAGTAGAAAATCTTTTTATTTTCAAAATAATCATACGCGTCAAAATCATATGTAGTTGACAACCACGAGCCGAGATCGAATCCCAAATTAAGCAATCAATTATTTCTGAATGTCCAACACCAATAGTAGGTACAAGTATTCAAACGGAGATTGTCATCATAGTAGTACAATAGTATGAATACTTTCTGCATGTTAAGACATATCTTTCAATAAAAGGCAGTCGCTTACTACCAAAGGATCGTACCACGTGTGATATAAATAAAAAT
The DNA here is from genome assembly GCA_030710605.1 of Cordylochernes scorpioides. Taxonomy (NCBI): domain Eukaryota; kingdom Metazoa; phylum Arthropoda; class Arachnida; order Pseudoscorpiones; family Chernetidae; genus Cordylochernes; species Cordylochernes scorpioides. The sequence continues at coordinate 161,476,486 of CP092863.1, forward strand.
ATTATTAAACATCCTATAATATAAATAGAACGCCATATATACACTTTTTGACAAAATTTAAAGAATTATCTGTTATCATATATATCGGGATTTAGACAATTTAGATATATTTCATTCATTGTTGTCTATAATATTCTTTTCCACATGTATTCGCTTATAGAAAATATAAAAAAATATATATGATCAAACTATTCATAAATATATTTACTTCCATATTTCGAAGTGTCAAATCACAACTTTTATCTCATTTCATTGGTTACTCATAACAGCAAATAATATATATATGAAATTTTAGGCGTTTATTTTGTAATTTTCACAAAATATAACAATCTATATAGATAATACCGTAACAGAGTTTTCCATTGTAAAGTCCTGAGCTATCTCCTCCGAAGATTCTGAACTACACATAACGATCTATATACCAAAATTTTCGTTATTTTTTTCTGCGTATGATAGGCCTGTTTTTATTTTCCTAATGTTAACAGTTATTTTTATTTTTTAATTTAATCTATTTTACAATCGTAGATTTTTTGCATTTATCATCATCAATTCATTTGTTTTGAAATGCGTTCTTTTGTTTACCTTTTACTAATTCTTTTTTACTAATTTTTACTAATTTCTGATTCATTTGATTATGATTATAATTTGTAAGTACTTTGTTATAGTTTTTCATTTAAATAGAGCTCAATTTTTGTTTATGTTTCTTATTTGCATTATCTTTCCTAATGTCTTTGGCAACGTTTTTTTTTTCTCATAAATAGGCTGAGGTTATATTATTTTTCGAATTGTAGATTGAAATATTTATTTATGTCTTTCTTTTGCTTAATTATTTCTTCTTTATATTTGTTCTTATTTATTCTTTTTTTTTACTCTTTCACAATCAAATTTTGAAAATGGCTAAATGGCTCCACTTCTCCCTATTTGCTTTTGCAGCTTTTCTTATAAAAAAAATATTAAAACTTAGAATTAAGCTTTTCTTTTTTATATACATGTTATTTACAGATTTAGCAATATATACACAGAAATATTTTGGAATATTTAACTTTTTTGGTGAATTTTTGTCAGGGAAGCTATGGACTGCCGTAATCATGCATTATGTTGATGTTCTTCTCATAAAAAAAATATTTGGGTTTGGAATTGGGCTTTGCTTTTTTGTATACATGTTTTTTACATATTTAGCTCCATTGTTGTGTCTTATTTTCTTTTTCGCTGTATCTTTCATAATGCCTGATTTGATTACCTGATCTGTTATAGTTTTTCATTTGAATTTAGCTCCATTTTTGTGTCTGTCGTTTTTTTTCTTCTCATAAATAGGATGATGCTGTATTTGTGTACTCAATTGTTGCTTTTTGTGTCTGTTTTATTTTTTGCAGTATTTTTTTGGACTCCTTTTTTTTCATCAATTGTTTCCTCACATGCTTGGAATTTTCTTTTTATGCCTGTCCTGGCTTTCAGTTTTATAGTTTTCCTCTGCTTGGTTCTTATTTTACCTTTTTTTTCGGCGTCTTCTGTCATGCCTCGAAAAGGCCGTGGAAGACTCACTCCCCTAACCGCTAGGCGTGCTAATATGACTCGCCGCAGACACAAAACCCCAATTGCTATTTCTCTATGTTTACTTTTTTACCAATGCCTATACTTTTTCACCTGAAAGATTTTTTATTTTATTTGTTATTCAATAAACTATTATCACTTATTTTTGGTCTTCTTTTTATTTACTTATTTTACTGGGGGTTGGTGGAAGGATGGCCTAAGCCGTTGGTTTTCGACCGCTACGACCCGGGTTCGATTCCCGCATTGGGCACTTTTTTTCTGAAAAAATAAAAAAAAAATGCTCCAATGGCTTCCGATTCTTGCAAAAGTCCAACCCCACCAGCAAGCGCAAGTAATCAAACGGGGCTCTGGCACATTTGTACATGCAAAGTCGAACTGCTTTTCACATGTTTAGACATGTGGTGTACTTACAGTAAAAACAGTCGCCTACTCTACCCACCATGATTATCAAGGCCTGTACCACGTGTACTAGGGATAAGCAAAAAAAAAAAATATTTTACTCATTGATCTATACATACAATTATAAACATACGGTTTTCTACATTTTTGCACTCTGCAGTCTAATATGTTGTTAATAATAGGGGTTTTAGACAAATATCAACTGTTGAAATTTGAATTTCCAAAATAGTTGAATTATCGAAAGTGTCGAATTAGTTTGTCATATGATAAGCCGTAGGTCGAGACATCAAAAAATGGTCGCATTATCGTGTTTTGAATTAATTAGACTATATTGTATATATATAAAAAATAGAATTGTTGTTTTTAATGAGGTCTTTTAAATGAATTTATTCCTTTAATATGTTGTCATATCTGCAATTTTTTTTCATTTCCAAAATATTTATTTACACTTTCACCAATGCCTATAGGCTCTTTGTGATGGAACAGGTATGGTGTTCTAGCGCATGTGCTCTCATGTCCTTGAAGCACATATACTGACAGTACCCAAAGTTGAACACACTGTATAATGTCTGAAATATCTTTGTCCCCTTCGGATACCAACTTTCGCTTCATTCTAGAGAGGCTTTATGTTTCACTAAGGTTGGCTTTTGCTATGACTATAAAGAGGGCTCAAGGCCAAACCTTTGCTACAAGAGCCTGTGTTTACGCACAGACGACTTTATGTGACTTTTTCAAGTGTGCAAATTTGAATAGCATACATGTAAAGTTGAACCCAAGTATATATAAAATGTAGTTTTTAATGAGGTCATTTAAATGAATTCCTATTATAAATCGTCTCCTCTGAAATATAGTTTGTAAATTTATATTCTGATTTATTTTATCCTTTTTTTTTCATTTCCAAAATATATATTTACACTTTTCACCAATGCCTAAAGTTTCTCACCTGGAAGAAAAAAAACTCCGCTTTTGCCGGTCCCAAGCCAGGATGAAAAAGGAGGAGGGGGAGCAGTAACAAGCTCACTAAAAAAACCTGGGCTCAGCTGGCCCGGCTGATAGTACCTTGTAAGGGCTCCTAATCCAGGGTTACATTCTTTTGGAGCTAAGTCAGTGGCCTGCCACTGAATAGTGCTCCCAGTCTTGATAACAAAGGCAGACGCATTCTACTTCACCCAATCATGATGGTTGTTAATTTCAAGCTTTACAAGCTTGACACTCTAATATGATTGAGTGAATATAAGAAAGGAGAAAATCTATTTATTATCAATTAATTTTATTTTGGTCTTTATTTATTATTCCCCTGCTCTATACATACATTTTGTACATTTACAATGTCAGAAGTTTTCTCTATAATACCTTTTTAGCAGTGAGGTTATATTTGAGCAGCAAACAATTGTTGAAATTTAAAATGGTCGAATTATCGATAGTGTTGAATTACAGTTTGTTATATGATAGGCTGTAGGTCAGGACAACAAAACATGGTCGAATTATCGAGAGTGTCGAATTACAGTTTTTTATATGATAGGCTGTAGGTTAGGACAACAAAACATGGTCGAATTATCGAGAGTGTCTAATTACAGTTTTTTATATGATAGGCTGTAGGTCAGGACAACAAAACATGGTCGAATTATCAATAGTGTCAAATTAAATTTTTTATATAAAAGGCTGTAGGTAAGGACAACAAAACATGGTCGAATTATCGAGGTTATATTTTATATATAAAACTATAAATGTGTTTTAATGAGGTCATTTAAATGAATTCATTCCTTTTATATGTTGTCTTATCTGTGATATAGTAGTATTGTTTGCAATTTTATTTGCTGATTTGTGTCTTTTTTTTCACTCAAAATATATATTTTTAAACTCTTCAACCAATACCTATAGTTTCTTTCTTGAAATTGCTTACCAAACACGAGTCAGGGTTTCCTCAGTGTTAACAGTGTGGAGTGTAAGATTGTGGAGGAGCAAAATAACTTCCTATTGAATTTTTCAATAGCCTTACTCCCAGAAGAATGCCTCCACACCAGTTATACTCTAGGTTGGTGCTATTGTTATGCTTCTGAGAAATTTTAATCTTAAGCAGGGTCTTTACAATGGTACATGTATGGTGATACAGTGCATGTGCTCTCATGTCCTTGAGGTACAAATACTGACAGGGGCCAATGTTGGACACACTGTATTGGTGTCAAAACATCTTTGGCTCCTTCAGATATCAACATTCCCTTCATTCTGAAGAGGCAAGAGTTTCCAATAGGGTTGGCTTTTCCTATGACTATAAATAAGGCTTAAGGCCAAACTTTGCTAGAGTGAGTTTCTTGCTACAAGAGCCTGCATTTATGCATGGACAGCTCTATGTGGCTTTTTCACGTGTGTGAACTTTGGATGGCATACAAGTAAAGTTGAAGCACAAATACTGACCGGGACCAATGTTGGACACACTGTATTGGTGCCAAAAATATATTTTGCTCCTTCAGATATCAGCCTTCCCTTCATTCTTAAGAGGCATCAGTTTTCACTAAAGTTGGCTTTTGCTATGACTATAAATAATATTTGGGTTCTTGCTACATACGCATGGACAGCTCTATGCGGCTTTTTCACGTGTTTGAACTTTGGACAAAATACATATAAAGTTGAACCCATGTATGAATAAAAATAGAAATTAATTTTTAATGAGTCCTTTAGATTAATTCCTTTTATAAGTAGTCTCCTCTGCAATATAGTTGATAACCTCTTTTTTTCTGATTTATTTTCATAAACTTTTTAATAATGTCTATAGTTTCTTACCTCAAGGGAATTTTTTTGTATTAGTTGTTTGTTAATACACTATTATCAATTATTTAGATTTTGGACTTTTCTTTATTCACTAAATTTTCCCATTTCTCTATACATAAATTTTGTACATTTTCAGTGGCTGTCATCGCCTCTGTAATACCTTTTTTACCGGTAAGGTTGTATTTAAACAACAATCGACTGTGTAAATTTGATTTTTAAAACGGTCGAATTATCGGAGGTGTCGAATTATTGATAGTGTCGAATTACAGTTTGTTATATGATAGGCTATAGTTCAGGACATCAAAACATGGTCAATCTATACTTTTAAAGTCTCTGCAGGCCCTTTGGGTAAACCCTGGCGTTGCCCGGGTCACTCGGCTAGTATTTAGATATTAAAATTACTGATGAAGAATATAGCATCACTATCATCATCATTTCGGATAATCAACAGGAGGAACTAATGATGAATGTTTTACGATCAATCTGATGTTACCTTTGCCATTTACTCGAATTTACCACAAATGGTATGGTTAACGAATTTGCTGCTTACCTATAACAGACAATTAGGAATTTATAAAACATCAGGCTTACCTTTCAAAATTTCTACAAAATATAACAATATGTAAATATTGATATTCCTGGTGAATTGTATATTATCATGATCATTCGGAAGATCAACGGGAGGAACGAATGATGAATGTTTTTCGATAATTCTGATGTACCTTGTGCCATTAACTTACATATCCCACAAATAGTATATTTCTGGAAGTCTTTAGTAACTAGATTCATCGAATGCCCACCTTTTTACTTGAAGTCTTTCGAGTGAATGTCAGAGTTCAATTCAAAATGCTTGAAGCACCTCTAAAGTCAGCGGACAAAAAAAAAAAAGAACTTGAATTCTTCCAAATGTATTTGAAACCTACTATGAAAACAATTTGGACATAATATTAAATGGTAGAAAATGTTACTTACAATGTCACATATTAAACATATCGCCATCTAACTCTTCAGGTCTCAAACCTCTGGACTATTACCCTTGGTACATGCTCGAACTTAAGACCAATATATAACTCCATACAACAAAGGTGATCAACGGAAAGATACCATTGTCGCTACATTGCTACAAGTATTAAAACTCTTTTGATAACGATAGGAGCTAATAAATACATATGCATTTTGTAAATACAATTTTCACTCATTTCTAATCTGTCGAATATCCAAAGGTCTTCAATTACCTTATATATTGGTCTCTAAACTTATATTTATATATAATTCTTGTATCTCCTAACACTATATATGTTTATAAAATAAAAGGATTTGAAAGCGCGAATGTTTCTTTTATACATAAAACGAACTTCCACTGTCCTTACTGCGATGAAAAAATATATTGGGAGGGCTTGGCTCATCAGTGGTGAACCCTCCCAGCGGTTTCGCCAATTTAATCCACCAGACCGCTTCTCAGAGCTCTAATACTGTATTGGATCATTCTGCTTTTATATGCTACACTGAAGGATGGAATCTTAGAAATGGTTTTCAAGTAAACTATGGACATAAGCTTGTAGGACAGTAGAATTACATTCAAATATTTGCTTCGAGCAATGCTCTTCAGCAAACTATAAAGACAAGGCCAGTTAGGAATAAATTAACAAAAAGCAATAACGCGCCATCTATATATATATAATAAAAGGATTTAAAAGCGCGAATGTTTCTTTTATACATAAAACGAACTTCCACTGTTCTTACTACGATGAAAAATATATTGGGAGGGCTTGGCTCATCAGTGGTGAACCCTCTCAGCGGTTTCGCCAATTTAATCCAACAGACCGCTTCTCAGAGCTCTAATACTGTATTGGATCATTCTGCTTTTATATGCTACACTGAAGGATGGAATCTTAGAATTGGTTTTCAAGTAAACTATGGACATAAGCTTGTGTTCAGTGTAGCATATAAAAGCAGAATGATCCAATACAGTATTAGAGCTCTGAGAAGCGGTCTGGTGGATTAAATTGGCGAAACCGCTGGGAGGGTTCACCACTGATGAGCCAAGCCCTCCCATTATATTTTTCATCGCAGTAAGGACAGTGGAAGTTCGTTTTATGTATAAAAGAAACATTCGCGCTTTTAAATCATTTTATTTTATATGTATAGATGGCGCGTTATTGCTTTGTGTTACTATATATGTTTGTAAAGTATTTGTATTCATTAAAATAAAATATACGGGTTTATATGTAACTTTTAGAAAAGACTATATAGTGGTTATTGTGTATATATGCATGCATATTATTTATTTAATATTATAAAATATGTGTAGCAAACATATTAAATGTGTGCTCTTTATTTATATAAAATATATTTGATAGATAAAGAACGTCTCTACTTTGTTAAATGTATACCAAAAGATGCATAAGTTTACTTACTACATTGTAATAATGGCTGCAAAATTCTAAGGCTCCTGCTTAGTATTTCTCTTTTCTAATTTATTTTTATTAAAGTGGTCGTAGTAGTAAGTGTTTTATAGTTTCTGAATTGAATTTTTCAGAATTATTGGCATTTCAGGTTTGAATTTAGCAGGAATATATTTGTTTAACTTCTATATATGCATATTTTCATTTATAAATATTATGCAAATAATAATATTGAAATTGAAACAAAGAAATAAATTACAAGGGCAACAATTCGATATAAATATATGAAGTCCATTTCTGTTATTAGAAAAAACGTTATTCTATTATTTGCATTTGAAAATAAAATAGTTGAATATTCTAATTTTCTAAGTAATAATATTAACATGTTTTATTATATATAATTATATATTATCCAATGAATTTGAATATATTATTTTATATCTCAAGAGAGAATGAATATAAATATACGAGAATATATATATGAAATAATATTAATGAAAAGTATGCCTTTAAAATATTCAAAAAGAAATACATTATATAAACATATATAGTGTTGCAAAAATTAAAATATTTTCTGAATCTTTTAATAATTTATAAATATTTTTTAGAACTTGTCAAGTTTCTTCTAACTGAAGGGATACTTTTTTATATTAAAACTTTTGTTTTTATTAAAAGAGCAAGAAAATTATTAATTATGAATATTGTATCTGAAAGGTTTTTTTAAGGAACTATAATTTTCTATCTGATCGTTAATATAAAAATATAGGTTTAAAGAAAGCACTTTCATTAACTGGTTGTAAATTTTACATAAATTTTAATTAAGATAAGCAAACTATTAGAGTTATGGCCAAAAGGAAAAGAAATAGAATTCTTATGTCAAATATGATAAAAATTCGAAATCTAATTGACAAACAGCTATTTGGATTTAAATAATAGGATTTCTCTTTCTGTCAAAAATAGACACTTCGGCCAGTTAGAGTTTTTATTTCTTTAACGTTTCAAAAAAAATATTTTGTCTTGGTCAGGATAAATAAATAAAAATAAAGCATTTGGCAAGGCGTTTAAAAATTTTCTGAAAATGCAAAGACGCTCTCACGTGATTTTTCGAATTTAGTACAACATCTAAAGCACGAGTCAAAATATTTTTCGCAGAAATATGAATGTCGGCAGGCAACCATATCTTAAGGGTTTATCTTGTAGCTCTATATATTGTTGTATATAATTCATCTTTTTATTTTTAAAATTTAAAAAGTTGGTGATGATAAATAATTTCAACATAGCATTCAATCTTTTCAATCTAATGAGAACCTTTGAATAATTATATTCTATTTTAATTATATGAGAATATTAAATAAAATATACACTTCTAGATTTGTTATTAATATCAAAAAAAGCACATCTTGACCATGAGCACATGAGGTTTTTTTCATATGGCAGAGCGCCATCTAGTGAAACAAAATGATTTAAACGTTTATTTAACCTATTTCCGAGATATTTTATATATATTAATATTGAAAAACGAAAGAAAAGAAATAAAAGATAAAAAGATCAGGTGTTGAAATCAATATTAAAAATGGCATATCCTGACCAGGAGCACATGTGTTTTACAGAAGGCAGAGCGCCATCTGGTGGAACGGAAATCAACCAAACATTTATTTAGCCTGTTCCCTGATATTTGGCCAACCCAATTTCTTGATAAATCAAGAAAGGCCATCCACGAATATATTAATATATCCTATATATTTTTATATTCAATATTTTTTACATGAATCAGGTAAGTTTAACATCAACAATAGTAAAACAATAGTAAACTGGTTACAATTTATTCTAACATATCCGATATTGTTAGCACTTTTGATAAAATTTGCAAATTTATGCATATTTTTACAATATTTATGAATATCTAATATAAATATTTTCAAAATTCAAATGTTTATACAGCAACGTATATGATAAACATATCATATTATCTTTGGAGAGCTGGGCTTCTTTAGAAGACAAAATTATCATAAATAGGTAAAGTAACATACCACGTTAATATACCTACAGCTAAAACTAGTTTTGTATAATTAATATATATTCATTTGATATTTGAAGAAATATTGATCAATATTGATATGATTGGTCAACCCTATATACATGTTCTATCAAAACAAAACTTCAGCAATATATATAGAGAATTTGTGTTTGAGAATTATATTTAGATACAATTAGCATTATATAAATAGATATTATATATAATTAGATTATATATTTAATATAGATATCGATAATATATATAAAATATAAATATATATGAATATTCATTTAAAAAGGTATATATTGGATCAAAATATCATTTAATTTAACCAATAGTTCAGTTGACTGAACGCCAACCTTTATCAAGATAATATAACATATTTAATGTGTTCAACAAACTGTAATATAGGTAAATTAAATGATATTTTGATCAAATATATGCCTTTTTAATTGAAGATTTATATATGGATTGCTCCATTTTTAAAATATATGAAAATATCAGATAGAATTAGATAATTCAATTATCCGAAGATAAGTTTCAAAGTGTCGAATGCAAAAGAAGAATGGGAAAACAAGTCTCGTCGAAACATCAAATTATAAAAATATGAAATTGTATTAAGATATAAATAAGCTTTTATTACCTAATGATTCAAAGTAGATTTTTGCTCGAAATTTTCCACAATCATAAAAAATATATAATAACTATATCCAAAATACTTTCTGATAAATAACATGAATCAAGTAATTTCTTTATAAAAATAAATGAAAAAACATGATATATTAAAACTTAAAAATGACTGAATTTGCAAAGTATTCAATATAGCTTGAAAATTTTTAGTTTTAAAAGAAAAGACTATAAAAAAAGGCCGCAAACAAAAGGTTTTGTGCTGATCACATGGCTATTAATCTTTTGGGATTCTAAAGATCAGCTCACTCCCTATTAGAATAGGCACAACCAGAACAATAAAACTCCAAATGATTATGAGGCTATTCAAGCAGATAATTGAATTTAGACGTTTCTATAAATAGAAACTCTATTCACGAATAAAACATTATAATCCAATTACAAAAACAATTAGCATTCCAATATTGGTTCAAAGGAAAACTATTTATATAAAAAGTTTGTAATATTTACTTGTAACATTTAAAATATATTTTTTAATGGATACCTTTGTTAAAAGAAAAAATATTTGAATTTATTGCCTCGGTGAAGAGATAGAAAATCTCAACAAATAGAGTGAAATGGCTTTAAAAAATATATTATACCTTGAAAAAGAGTCTATATACCTTAATGTATTTAACATTAAGAGACATGTTATAAACCTAGTTTTATTTTGAATAACTAAAATATCGATATAAAATTGTTTTAAGTTATAATATATTTAGGAAAAAACTATTTTAAAAAATATTTTAAAAGGTATTAATAGTTTTAAATTTCAATTTAAAGCGCTATGTCTCCCTAGGGACACTTGCGCTGTCATACATGTATGCCTTTACATTTGTCTGTACAACAAACAACAACAACAAAGCTTTTATTAGGGCCCATTGCCCTGTATGGATTCGGTATAAAACAACAAAATAATTCAGTAATTATTTTCTTCCTTTTCCCATGTGCACGTGATCCTTTGTTTGAAAAAGATTTTATTTACACATCTGTTCTAACACTTTCCTCACTACCTCTTTTGTGTATGAATCTATTTACAATTGATCTGTATAAATTAAAGAGTTCTATTGCTATATTTTTCTTTTCTGAAATAGTTCTCAGCGTCTGCAGTGGTTTGCTAAATCTCCAGAAGGTGTTTCAAAAAGTTTTTATTTGTCTATACATATTTACAATAATATTAGCCCGTGAATAGAATATTCATATTTTATTAAAAATGATAGAGTTATATAATAAAATGAATTGTACATATTATATAAAAAAGGAATGACAATATATACAATATAGATTAATTTTAAATAAATATATAAGGATAAATTTGAATGTAATATATATTTATTTATGCATTATGTGAAATTACCTTCTTGGGGTTAGTATTCCTATAAAGGCCTAAGCAAAGTAAACAATTTAGTTTTATTTCAAATATGTATATAAATATATAATTTATATAACCTTAATGTAATTATATAATCTTTACTTTCCACACATAAAAATATAAAAATCTCTAAGTTATGATAAAGTAAGATAGTGAGAGAAATATGTACCAAAGCCCTGAAGGCACACGGCAGTTAAATAAGATTATAATAAATCAAGGAGTTTCAAGAAGAAAGAGAAAAATCTTTTGTCACAATCTAATTGTAGAACAATGCTTTGTGACAACAGCTATTGGTGAAATCCGGTCTACTTTAGTATTATTCACATCCTTTACTGTTAAGCTCTTTAGTTTACATATGTTTCCATCACATTAATATTTCATATATATATATATATATATTAGATAATAAAAGGCATATATTGGATTTAAAAAAATATTTATTTTGCCAATATTTTTTCAAATCCAATATATGCCTTTTATTATCTAATGAATTAAGTATGGATTTCTCTATTTTCGAAAAATATATATATATTATATATAAAAAAATTAGATTTCTGTTGTACTTTGATTATTAGAGCTATATAGAGCTATATATTTTTCATAACCATCGGTGGTTCAGTGGTAGAATGCTCGCCTGCCACGCGGGCGGCCCGGGTTCGATTCCCGGCCGATGCATTTTTTTTTTTTTTTTACAATTTTTAAAACTCATTTATATATTATACAAGAATGACATCCACGGCGCCAATTTATAATTGTAACGAATAGTATTTGAAAAAAAGCATTTAATCGGGTAAAACCCGGGCGTTGCCCGGGTCATTCGTATATAATAATTGTATAAAGAATGCAAGACAAAATCACCGCGAATGTTTCTTTTTTTTAAGGCAATTTCTTTTTAAGGCAATTATCGTTATTTATCGTTAATTTTTGTTTCGATTTTATTGAAAAAAAAACGATATGGTGCCTTTAAAAAATGATCTTTATTACTATGCAGTTTTCTATTTAGTCAATATACCTAAGTTCATGTTGCAAATGTAATTATCTCTATCGATTTAGTAGGTGAAATGCAAAAAAAAAAAAAAATCGACATGATGAAATCTTTATGAAAATTCACATTTTTATTTTTATATTTTCAAGACACACACGGCGCCAATTTATAATTGTAACGAATAGTATTTTAATTGAAACATTTTAAAACACACAGTTTGGAACGGGACGTTTCACAAGAGTGACATCCATGGCGCCAATTTATAATTGTAACGAATAGTATTTGAATTAAAACGTTTTTAAAATATATACGCACTCGGGTAAAACCCGGGCGTTGCCCGGGCCATTCGTCTAGTTATAGTTATAAGAGCCTTTTTATTTATTAATGTCAAATCAATTACACTGGTATTTCTGCATGTTGGTGTTTCAGTTATTTCGATAATGGGAAATAATCTCTAACTTTTGGAATTTGTTTTTTAATCATACTATAACGGAGATCTCATAATATGGTCTGCCCGGAGAGTTATAGGTATATATTTCTATAATTAATAATTAATTCTCTAAATAATCGTGATTTTTGTTCATGGTTTTTGAGTACTTATAATTGATTCTTTGCCGAAGGACTATGGATCCGGTAAATTACAAGACAGTAAAAAATGAGGAATTTTTTTATTTTACAATATTGAGAGTTTTCTACTTTATTGTCATCGTTGATATTTATTTATTCCAGAATGGGTGAAACCTTTTATTAATTTAATAAAATATTGTAAAAGATGGAATAAGCATTCCCAAAATATTAGTTTAGCGAACAAAAGATGCTTATTCAATTTATAAAAGTGTAAACAGTACCAATTTTACTTTTGTGAAGTTTTTTCAGACGAATATTTATAATTGGTTGAATATAAACAAAAAATAAATTTATACATTTCAAAGCTTATGACCATTGTTGCTCGAATACCATTTCTGTGATTACACCCTTCATTACAACATATATATAAGTATGATCGTCCAGTACAGTATTAGATCTCAAAGAAGCGGTCTGGTAGATTAAATTTGGGAAACCGCTGAAAGGGTTCACTACTGATGAGCCAAGCCCTTCTATTATTTTTTTATCACATTAAGGACAGTAGAAGTTTTTTTTTGACATTACCATATATTAAAAATTAATTAGGCAAATCCACAGACCGTACTCAGGTGAGCTTTTCCATATTTTATATATTTTTTTCCACTTTACATATAATTGAATTAAAAATAAAAAGGGCATATCCTGACCATTTTCCATTTTAATATCAACACCTGACCCACTTATTTTTCTTTTTTCTACTTTTTTTCATATAATTGTACTAGACGAATGGCCCGGGCAACGCCCGGGGTTTACCCGAGTGCGAATATATTCTAAAAACGTTGACTTGGGTGGTCGCTATTAACAGGGTGGTCTGTATAGACAGGTGGATGTATCACACAGCTGATAACAGGGTTGTCTAGAGTGGTCGCTATAGACAGGGTGGTCTGTATAGACAGGTTTATGAGAGAGGCACAAACTTACAGGTTGTTGACGCCGCAATCCCCAGAGAGAGTGTTTTTTTGTTGCATCATGCTGTGACTCACACGCCGACCCAAGGTCAACAGGGGTGGAGCAGCAAGCTTAGGCCTATCACCGTCTGGCGGCGCTGCTTGCGAGTTATATCTACAATTCTGCAAATAACTCTAAGGATATTCAAGATATTCAAGAAATTATTTTTCGAAAACCTTTCCGGGGATATACCTAATAATATCCCAGAATTTCATGGCGATTGGATGTATGGTTTTTGAATAACAGGGTTGTCTAGAGGGGGGCAGGGAGGACACGTGTTCCCTTGCAGCCAATGAGCGCGCATTCTATCCGTGAGCTTCAGACAAACAGACAAACAGACAAACAAACAGACAGAATAAGGCAAATATATAAGTAGATTTGCATAAAATATATAGAATTTACAATGTGTATTTCATAAAGGTATCATAAGCAAAAATATTCTCTATTAAATATAATCAATATCATTCAATAAATAGATAACCAATAATGTAAAATAATAAATATAAAAAAATTAACCGAATTATAATTTGTTTTCATAATTCTAAAATATTTCCAATGATTAATTTGAAAATAATTATAAATATTGTAATTATAAATATTGTGTGTTGTGTGTTTGTGATTTTATATAATTAAAATTATTATTTAAAAAATTAGCGTGTATATTATATCTATGAAAATAGATTTATTGAATGAAATATTTACTTCACACCAATAGAGAAAACCATATTACTATCAGAGTAAACAATAAATATGGACATCATTTGGGTGGCCCTATATTATTTGGTAGATAAAGCAAATAGGCTGGTCTTCGCCGAGAATAAAGTTGCTGGTAGAAGCAAGAGTTAGATATTATTATTTATGTTACATAGTTGTTCAGATAATTCTCCCAGATTTAGATATCTTTAGCCTGATTTAATAGCAAATCTTTGATATATACTTTTAATATACAGTTAAACTTGTCTATAGCGCCCTCTCTAAATAGCGCCTCCTTCTCTATAGCGCCCGATTTTAAATACGTAGTCCGATGCGATTTACATTAAAAGTGACCTGTCTATAGCACTCTATTTTGGTGAGTCCCAAAAAGGGGCGCTATAGATAGGTTTAACACTACATTAAATATTGAGGCAAAACAATAAAGTGTCATCTATATATAACAAATGAAAACATTAAGACAAGAATGTTTCCTTCTATAAATGAATAAAAATCCTACTGTCCTTACTGAAAATGATGATGGAATGAAAAAAATATCTAAGCAGTTTTGCCTATTTAATCTACCAGACGCTTATTTAGAATTCTAATACTGTATTGGACCATTCTGATTATATATGATAAACTGATGGGTGAAATAATAGAAATGGTATTCAAACAAACTATGGACATAAAGCTTTTAGGACATTTGAATTATATTTAAATACTACACCTAAAAACTACCAGAGAAAAGAGAAACCACGGAAGGTGAACAGAAAAATGCTTACAATGGATGTTATGTTTACGATATCAAGTTAAATAAAAGCAAAGATTAAATTTGCATATATGTTGGTCACTATAAATTTGTATATTTGTTAGGCGAAATTAGAAACATGATAAAACAATTGGGTATTTAAAAACAAATGTAGAAATAAAAGTTGAAGTATAATAAACAATGTTAAAGATTAGTTTTAATTATTAATCAAGATTGTGTGTGAATATGTGAGAAAGATGTAATATCGTTGTTGTTTTCTTGGCCGACTGTTTTACATATGATGTTATCTTAAAATTGCTTGTTTTGAATATTTTTTAGATTGAGATTATTAGCTAGTATGTAAAAAGATTAATGCTAGGAAATATATTTTGATGTTAAGCAAAACCTGCTCCATCTCGTTTAAAATAAATGTTGAAAATTTGGTTGAAATTGATGCATTGTAACGAAAGTTTTTAGTGATGTCCACTTATGAAATTTCCATTTTATTAATATAGATTTGCATCAAGCAATGCTCTTCCGTAAACAATAAGAACAAGGTAGGCATCAATTAATAATAATGCGCCATCTATATATAACGAATGAATATATTAAGACGTGAATAT
This sequence comes from Cordylochernes scorpioides, assembly GCA_030710605.1. Taxonomy (NCBI): domain Eukaryota; kingdom Metazoa; phylum Arthropoda; class Arachnida; order Pseudoscorpiones; family Chernetidae; genus Cordylochernes; species Cordylochernes scorpioides. Next base: position 161,492,286 of record CP092863.1, read on the forward strand.
TTTTTCTACAAATAAATCAAACTTCTACTGTTCTTACTGCGATGAAAAAAAAATACTGGAATGGCTTCACTAATCAGTGGTCCTAAAAGCTTATGTCCATAGTTTGCTTGAATACCATTTCAAAGATACCACTATCAGTTTAGCATATGAAAGCAGAATGATCTAAAAAAAGTATTATAGCTCTAAAGAAGCGGTGGTAGATTATATCGGCGAAACCGCTGGGAGGGTTACCACTGATGAGCCAAGCCCTCGTAATATTTCTCATCGTAGAATGCACAGTAGAAGTTTGATTTAATTGTAGAAGTAACATTCGCGTATTAATGTTTTTATTTTCTATTTATACGCGTAGATGGTGCTTCATTGGTTTATATCAATATAGGTATTTACGAAGCCATTCGGTCTGATGATATGACGCTCGAAAACCTGTCATTTTAAAATAATGAAATTTACTATAATTCTGCCGATTGATAAAGAGTATTTATTCACGCCTTTATTAGAACTTTATCAGAAAGTTATATATATTTCGCATCTTTTATCGTATTAGAAAATATTCTGTTAGAATAAAATAATTATAAGAATTCGAAACTATTATTATATATATAACTATATTGCCACACGTAGAAAATTAGCGAAGACCAACTTTGGGTTGAGACAGCAATTTGATTCAAATAAGAACAAACTTGAAGGATGAACAAAAGATAAGCAAAGAGGGAAGTTTACAGAGTGGCAAAATATAAACATAAAAAAATGATACCCTGCTAAAATAAAATAATAAATACGTTGCTACAATATATATATTTCAAGGTTTCTCAAAGCTTAGGTCGCTATTCATCCAAAATATATTTCTAAGAGGTCAGCGTCCGTATCACTATGAAAGGAACACAGAAAAATGCATTATAACAGCGGTATAGTAAATAAACTGACGAAACCACTGGGAAGGTTAATCACTAATGAGCTAGGTCCTCCCATTAATTTTCATTGCACAAAGGGCAGGAAAATTTGTTTAATTTTTGAATCATACGCGTCTATAATAGTTTCGAATTTTCATACCAGATGGCGCGCCTATGAATAATAAAATTATAAGAATTAGATTCTACTATATTATATATATAATTATATATTTTTGAACAGGATTGTATATAGCCGAATTGCTGTAATGCAGTGAAATGTATTGACGCAAATATCCCTGAGTTTGGGATAACGCGTTTCATGATGTTAATAAAGTTAATAAATATATATAATATTTATATATAAAAATATATTATACATTCTAAAATGCAACTATTGACTATTCTTCTATTTTTGACCATAGAAATAGAAGATATCACTTTGAATATTGTTGTAACTATGTATAGTTAACTTACCTATTTTTTTTAATTGACGAATATAGGATTCATTTTCTAAATTCTATATTACTGTGAAAAATATTTAATGCGTAATCCTTTTCAAGTAAATGAAAATAAAAAAAAGCTACTTGATAAGTAAATAACTATCCTTCCTTTTTCACGAATGCACCTCCAATTCTCCATCTTTTCAACATCAAAACATTATAATCATAGCATATATATACCATAAAGTAAGATTTTTATATTAAAAACATTTCAATCAATAGAGAAACTAAGATTTCTGTTTGAAGCTATAATACAATTAGAAAAATAACTTTGCTTGTTGAAGATTAAATAAAAATATCTTCAGAGAGCAGTTTATTATATTGACCTTAGCTGTTTTCTCAGATTTCGTGTAAGAATCTTTCGTTAAAGACAGTTTGACATTTATTGGTGTTTTAAAATAACCGAACAACAACAACTTGGGATCTCTTTCAGATAAATTCCTCGTAAAATATCTTTCTATCATAGAGTCTCAACTATTATTTCTGTTTGAATTGTAATATAAATTGTGCTGTTCGTTTTCTTTTGGTATTTATTTAATATCTTCAACTTAATATCTTATTTCTTGATTCCAAAAATTAAATCTTTGGAAAAGTTATATAATGTATCTATTCTCTTTATACCTCTCTATTAGATAGTTTTTTTCTTTCCATTTTATATAACGTAAGAGAATATACACTTATTAACAAAACTTGAGGAAGTTGTACTCTTTAGCATGTATATTGAGATAAAGACAATATCTCTGAAAAATATTACAGTCACCTTTATTGAAGACACACTGGATAACCAACTGTGAACAAAATATAACAGTGTACCAATAGAGAAACCTAAGGAATTTGTAACTTTTAGCATGTACTATATATTGAGATGCAGATAATAACCTTGAAAGATATATGATACACTGTGACCTTTATTGATGACACACTGGACAACAATAAAACAGAATATAAAAGTATATCAATAGGCAAAAAAAACTTAAGGAAAATTTGCTATTTAGAATGTATAGTGAGATTCATACATTACCACTTACAGATATTTGATATACAATGATCTTTATTGAAGACACACAAGATAAACAAAGTGTGAAGAAAATATAAACGTATACCTATAGAGAAACCTAAAGAATTTGTACCTTTTAGCATGTACACAATAACACTGGAATATATATGATACACAGTGACCTTTATTGAAGACACACAAGATAATCAAAGGGTGAAAAAAATATAAAAGTATACCAATATATATAGAGAAAACCTAAGATATTTGTACCTTTAGCATGTATATTGAGATGCAGACAATAACTATGAAGATATTTGATACACTGTGGCCTTTATTAAAGAGACACTGGATAACCAAGTGTGAACAAATTATAGACCAATAGAGAAAACTCAAGGAAGTTGTACCTTCTAGCATGTATATTGATATGCATACCACAATTCTAAAAGATATATTATGATACACAGTGACCTTTATTAAAGACACACAGGATAACCAATTGTGAATAAAATATAAAAGTATCCCAATAGAAAAAAACTTACGAAATTTGTACCATTTAGTATGTTTAGCGAGATTCATACATTAACACAGATATTTAACACACAGTGACCTATATTGAAGACACACGAAATAACAAGGTATGAACGAATTTATCTGTTTCTTTGAAAAGTTACAGACCCAGGCGACAAAATAATTTCTACTTTCTTGAGTTTTGTTCATGAGTATATTTTCTCGAGTAATAAATATAATAATAACATATATATAATGTGTTGCAATAGCGCGCCATCTGTTATGAAAACCTTGAACTATTTGACGCGTATGATCCTTTTAAAAATAAATCAATTTTCTACTGCCGTTACTGCAATGATGAAATAATGGGAGGGCCAGGCTCACCATGGCAAATCGAAAAATGTAATATTACAGCGGTATGGTAGATTAAACTGGCGACACCGCTGGGAGGGTTCACCAATGATGAGCCAGGCCCTCCAATTATTATATCATTGCATTAAGGGAAGTAGAAAATTGATTTTTTTTTAAATCATACCTTTAATAATAGTTCAAATATTTCATATACAATGTGTTTTTCTTCAACAAATTCATATTAATAAGATGTATTAAAGTACCAAATGTTATAAGAATTTTTTTTTTTTTGACGCGTATGATATTTCAGAAAATAAATCAATTTCTACTGCCTTTACTGCAATGATAAAATAATGGAAGGGTTCACCACTGATTAGTCAGATTCTCCCATTAATTTATAATTGCAGTAAAAAGAGTAGAACATCATTTATTTTCAGAAGAGTCATACGCGTCAAATATATTTGAAATTCCTTTTAAACTCGTAATATATGCTGCGAATTGTTGAAGAAGATCTAAATGCCATCAAATTTCTACAATCATCACCCGAGATCGAATCCTGAATTAATCACTTTTCTTCAATAATATCTGAACCTTGTGAATGCCCAACACCATTTTTTATTATCCTTAGTATACGTGTACAGGCCATGATATTCGTTGTGAGTAGAAGTAGACGACTGCTCTTACTGTAAAAGCACCACGTGTCTGTAATTGTGAAAAGCAGTTCAACTTTTGCACTTACAAATGTGCCAGAGCCCCCGTTTGTTTACTTTCACTCGCTGGTATGTTTGGACTTTTGCAAGATTCGGGGGCCATTGAGCATATTTTTTTCGAATCAGAAGAAAAGTGCCGAATCGGGAATCGAACCCGGGTCGTAGCTGTCGAAAACCAACGGGTTAGACCATCCTTCCAACCGACCCCAAAACCATTAATAAATACAATATTTAAATAGAGCTCTGGCACTTTTTAAATACAATAGTAGAAATACTTTCAACATGTTTTTAATAAAAGGCAGTCGATTTTTATCGATGACTTGTACCACCTATAATTGATATGAATAAAACATATTACGAATATAATATTTCGGAATAAACTAGAACGCCATATATATACTCAAGGACAAACCTTGATAAAGTTGTACCTGTTAGCATGTATATCTCTCGGGGTTCATACAAGAACTCAGAAAGATATATTTCATGCACAATCTGTGTCACAATATTCTTTTCAACATGTATTTACTTATTTTTTTCACAGTAATCTAAAGAAGAAAATATAAAAATATATTATTGAAATATTCATAAAGATATTTACTTCCATATTTCAAAGTGTCAAATCACAGCTTTAATCCCATTTCACTGGCCACTCATAACAGATAAAAAGTAATGTATAATACATCAGGTTTTTGCATTCTCATTTATAAAACATAATATGTAAATATTGAGATTACTGGTGAATTGCATATCATAATAATAATTATTAACATGATTAGCATTATTATTTTAGAATATCAACAGGAGGAACGACTGATGGATGTTTTCCAATCATTTTGATGTTTCTTGTAGCTTTCACTTACATTTCCTATCAATAATAAGGTTCTAGAAGTTCTTAGTAGCCTGATTCATCGGCTCCTCAACTTTTCGCCTTAGGTCTATCGTGTAAATGCCAGAGTTCAATTCAAGACGCTTGTAACGGCTTGAAAGTCGTCGGACAAAATGAAATTCAAAGCTTTCAAATGTATTTGAAACCTACCAAGAAAACAATTTGGACATAGAATTAATTAGTAGAAATTCATATTTACAATGTCACACATCAAACATATCGCCATCTAACTCTTCAGGTTTCAACCCTCTGGTCTATTACCCTAGTACACGTGGTACAGGCCATGAAGATCATGGTGGGTAGATGTAGGCGACTGCTTTTACTGTAAGTGCACCACATGTCTACAAATGTGAAAATCAGTTCGACCTTGCCCTCACAAGTTGGTACCTGCTTGAACTTTAAACTAATATATAACTCCATTCAACAAAGGTGATCAACGGAAAGATACCATTGTTGTTATATTGTTAAATAACAATGCAGCTATTCAATATCATATTCACCTATTCAAACTCTTTTTGAGAAAGATAGGAGCAAATATATACGTATGCATTTTGTAGATACAATTTTCTCTCATTTCTAAACCGTCAAAAATTTAAAGGTCTTCAATTACCTCATATATAGGTCTCTAAGCTTATATTTAAATATAATTCCTGTATCTCCTAACACTATATATGTTTGTAAAGTATTTGTATTCATTAGAATAAAATATTGGGGTTTATATGTAACTTTTAGAAAAGGCTATATAGTGGTTATTGTGTATATATGCATGTGATGATTTAAGACCATGGAATTGTTGTAAATAGTCTAGATATCTACTACCACATGTTCCACCCCATGACTGTATATAACTTCTTATGTACTGCACATAGAAAGCCTCAACTAACATCAATCTGTACCGCGTAAGAATCTAATAAAGTATAGCAACTGTACAGATAGAAGGAATGGAGACTAACAGGAGAAAATTAAGGTTAAAACTAATCAGGCTTAGGTGATAGTAGAAGTAAGGCCTAGCAAAGAAGCTTAAAGTTAGAACCACTATTAATAAATTTACAGCTAATTTTACGATCGCGGAAATCATAAAAGTCGAGTTACGCCCAGTATTTCCGGAGCAAGGCCGGACGTATCTTCCACCAAAGAAAGCCGCAAGGCCCAATTAGAAGACAAATACCTAAGTAGGTCAACCAATAGCCAGCGGCCATGTGACATATTCCTACCAATTAGGAAAGAATCACCTAAATAGGTCAACCAATAGAAAACGGTCATGTGACAGCTTCCTACCAATTAGAAAGAAGAAAGGTCTTGGTGTTAAATCGAGAACCTAGAACAGGCAGTCTTCGCTTGGATCTCACCAAGGTAACACTTGCTCTAAAGATCTCTCTCCCCTCGTCCCATTCCTTCTTGACGTCAGACGCTTATTAGTGGAATCTCTGTTTGTTTATTTCACCTTTGGCCCAGCTGTGTCGCCTTCCACCACGACTGCACGGTAGAGTTGACATTGAGGTTCGTCTAGCATCAGGTAACACTGGTCCCAGAGGTCCCAAGATATCACAGACTCCCCCGTCCGAATAGTCGACAGGATAGTGGACGCCAAGGTACAAATAAGCAAATAGACCACTGTCTGTACAGAAAGATGGAACAGGGAAGAGAGGAGGATTCAAAGGAGCCCATGAAGACCGATCCCGACTACGAAAGTGGCGAAAACACCACTTTTCCAAAGAAAGAAAACACTCTCGGTAGGACGCAGGAAATTGTCCCCAGCCAGGAAGACGTCACGCCCCCCGCCGCCGGTGTCAGATGTCTTGGGGAGGTTGACGACGACGCTACATCAGCTTTCTGCCGTGACCGGACTATCGCGAGATGTGAAGCTACCGCGCTACGATGGTTCGTACGAGGCGCAGTGCTTCACCAACTACGACGCCCAAGCAGATCGGGCCCAACTACAATACTCTACAAGACTGAGGAATCCAGCAAACCTCCTGCAAGCACCTCTTCGAGTTACCAACACGCGAGCGTATGTTACCTGCACCCCCGACCATCTCTAAACCACGAGCCCAGCGCAAACAATGAACTCTGACTGTCCCAAGAATCCTCCAACCACGGCACAAGACCAGGACTGTCCCGACATACAACACAACACAACAGTAGGTGCCTCCTTCTATAATTTTTGTTGAACAATTGCTCGTTCGAGCTGAACTGTCCCATAATGTAAACCTACCTCTACTACTTGATACAGAAGCATCTATCGATATAATTAGTCAGAATACTTTTAAAATAACAGAAACCAATTTGCAAAAGAAAATACCTGTTCACCCATTTAACTTAACTATTAATGCCATAGCTAACAATATTTTCACCATAGGTTATATCTTTTTAAACGTAAAAATAGGTAACATAACGCAGAACCTAAAATTCCATATTATAGATACCCCCTTGCCTTTTGGCATATTATCCCTTAACTCCATAAAAAGATTTCTACTAATTATAAACTGTCCTCAGCTACTCCTGTATCAAGATAATGTACCTCTACCAACTACTTTTTACCAATTCACTTTCGTGCAAGCAACACGTGTCCCATGGACAGGTTAATACAACTGTCCCATTTACTAAATTTTCCCCTCCTGGAACGGGTTGCTCACACGTGGTGAACTCCAACACTCTTATTTAATCTTATTATAATGTTCCTAATCCCATTTTCAACGCCCCTATGTCCTTTTCTTTCATAGCTTTAGACAGAAATAACCTAAGTAACAGCCTTCGAAAACTATTCCAATCGTTAAATTCCCACATAACTACACTCCTTCCTTTTACATGCATAGTTAAATATCGACAAATCACTCTCAACAAAATAAACGACACCCTCTCACATCACTTTTTCTAATTGGAAACCAATTTTTAGTGCGCGACTTAACACCCAAATCCAATTTCGAGCCACACAAGCTTCATCACGTCGCCCTACTAAACACACACAATATTTTTTTTCTCACATTAAACGTGTCATATCCACTAACAATATAAAAATTCTCGATATGTTCGTACAACCAGCACCCATGACTTTAGTAAATTTGTTATTCATAGTAAAACAGGTTAGATTTTGTACAAACAAAGACTTCACGTGACACCTTTTCATTTACAATTTTTTTCGCTTCGTGTCACAAAGCTACACCACAAAACTCTTTCACTTTTCAGGCCAAAGACGCCTTCATCACGCCTGTGACACATTTAACCACACATTGTTCACGTCGATAGTCGCAATTTCACTCAATTCTAACCTGATATCATTGAATAACATTTTTACTAAGTCCGCCAAAAACTATTCGATTTAATATCAACAGATACAATATCCGAATTCTCGAAATACAAACACAAATCTAACAAATGCTTGAACACA
>CP092863.1:161500614-161535153 GCA_030710605.1 Cordylochernes scorpioides
TAACTATTACTCACATAAAATTGAAGTATATGTTTATTTAATGCTCTTTTTCTTAATTGTGTATTCCCATTTTATAATTTTGTATCTACTCTACCACAATATGAATTATTGTGAATAGTTTCACGCACAATTATCTAGATAAGATATAGCGTGTCTTATTGCAACTGGTAATAAATAAATAAATAAATAGATAATATTATTTAAATATATAAGGTGGACGTTAGACAGAAAGAGCAAAGAAATATATAAAATTAGAAACATATTTCTCGCTACGCCAGGCTTGTGATGGAAACATCTACAGTGAGATATAGAGAAACTCCCAGTTGGCCAGAAACATCTGGAAAAACCATCACATATATTGAAAAATGGCGCGAGAAAAACTTGAAGAAAGGTCGGAATAAAAATGGACGAAATATTTGGTTTGAAATAAAGAAGTTTGGTTCTGTTGAACAAATAGGATGTTATATAATATATATTTCTCTTCCTTTCTTACTTTTTATATTATTTATTCTTTTTATATATATCTTTCTATTTAATCATTTAATTTATTTGTTGATATATTAATAAAGAAACCTTTAAACTAGAAAGAAATTTATTAATTTAATGAAAATAAAATCTTAATGTATATGATATATCATTTGTGTATATAGTATGTAATATAAAATAAATTGGTTCTATATTTATACCTAATTATAATTTGCTATAATATGCTGAACATAATTATATGTCTGATATAGTATATATATTAATATTTTATATGTATATTATTAAAAAAATGTTTTTTGTTGATTTTTGATTATCTTGAGGATTATGCTATGGTAATGCAGTCCTGGTTAAAATCTTGAAATTATAATAATAATACAAATGTGAAGATTAGAAATAGCTTTAATTGAGCTTATAGAATATAGAAAACATAATTTGAGAAAGTACTACCTGACTTAAGGCGTAAGAAGAAAAATAAATGATAAACTTATTTACATAATGTACAAAAGGTTTGAGCTGGCCATCGGGAAACAACAACAATCGGTTTCATATAGGGAAAGTCCCGACATCTGGTGGTATATATGGTATTCATATATTTATGTAGTTGTAATTTTCCCGGAAGGTATAGATCTATAAAGAGAAAGGTCGTCTCTCTCGTCAAAATGGACGTCAAAGCTAGAAGCTAGACATCTGGTGACCGTCGCAGGAAACTAGCAACTTCTGGTCGGTGACAAAGTAACGGCATCATCCCTTTTAGATCAATTAAAAAAAAGTCCGCCCTGGGCTGACGAGGGTAATTAGACCGAAACAATGGCCTCTAGGTGGACGTTTCTCAGTTTGCAAAAACTGATCTTGTGGCTGTGTCAGCGACCTGAGGCCTCTAGTTTGTAGTTTTAAATATATATATATATTTATATCCTTTTATATATATTAAAAAATTTAAAATGCAAATATTTTATTTTTAAAAACATGTATTTATTTTTATTCATTGACTTGCTTTGCAATTTTAACCATAGTTGAAAATACACTTTAAATATTGTTGTAAATAAATGTATATTTATTTATATATTGTTACAAAGCACAAAGTCCAAAGGACTTGAGTGATGTGCTAGTATTATTTACATATATATGATTAAATATTTACACGATGGATTAGTATTGTTTTGTAAATTATTGTACAAATAGTTCTAAACTTAACAAAGTTCTCATAAGATAGAGTATATACGAGATACACAAAGATAATTTGGTAATGTTTCAGAGTATCTATATACAATTTGATTAGTCAGAGGGCAAGTTAAAAGAAGATGCTCTGGTGATTCAACATCTAAACGGCATTCACATGTTGGATCATTGATAGCATTCAGTTTGAATAGGAAACTTAAGAAGGGTCCTTTGCCTGTTAAGAATAAAGTAGTGAATTTATCAGAAGAAATGAAATTTGGGACAGCAATTGGAAAGAATTTCTTGAATAGTTCATTAGATTGAGAAAGATAAAACTCAAATTTTAGATCCAGATATAGTTTATTTAATTCTTTCTGAAGGGGTTTTTTGAGTGTTTGATCTGTGAGAGAATTAGTCATATTATACTTTGTTTGTGACAATTCAAGATAATCGGACAGTAAAGGAGTTTTCGCTAGTATATGTGTGATGTAAGAAGATGAAGTTCTATAAGCATGAATGCATCTAATAATAATTTGATATTATATAGAGAATTAAACTTAGATCTTTTTGCTGCAGTGATAAAAGGAAACCAAATATTTGATGCATAGGTTATTGTAGAGCGTATCATAGCTTTATATAAGATCAATCTACGCCGAGTATCAATGCCCTAAGTACGTGCACATAATGAGAATAATATATTCTTAAGTTTCGTAGCTTTCATAATTATATTGTCAACATGTGTTCCAAAATTAATCTTATTTCTTTGTCTATGATTTTTTAAAATAACTCTCAATATTTTGACAGTTTCTGATGGTTGAATTATTTTTCCATCAAAATTAATGGGCAATTTTTCATAGTTATATAGATAGAGTAAACCTGTTTTGTTTGGACTTAGTGAAAGTTTTACCTTTTCACCCCAGGCTTTGATTTTTATTAGACGTTTGGTAATATTGTACTGAAGATCATAGATGTTTGAACTCCATAACACAAATGTCACATCATCCGCGAAAGAAATTACTATAGCAAAACTTTCGTTAAAAGATAAGTTGAAATCATTAAGTAATATCTTCCAAAGAATAGGAGAAATAATACCACCCTGGGGACATCCCTTATTTATCTTTCTTATACACTTTATATTAGTATATTTAAACTCTACACTCCGGTCTTCAAAGTAAGAATTAAATATTTTTATAAGTACCGCTGGAAAATTTGCCTTGTCCAATTGTTGGAGAATTGTCGGATGCCATGTGTTTTAACCTGGGCTGGAGGAGGTGTTTCACCTAAAGGCAACAACCCGTTATACCTCACTCCACCGTATCTAGAGGACTGTATAGTTGATTTTCTGTTTGAGGGAAGATCCGAACTGCCGGCGACCTGGAGGATAAGGGAGGCTCTGTTCTCTGGAGGATGCGGTACTTGGCCCACGGGAGTACGTTTACCAACTAACAACTCAGAAGGATGAAGCCGACACGACTAACTGGTGACTCAACTACTATATTTTTTTTTATGTTTAGACATACAATACTATCCTGCTGAATGGAAAAGAGCAGAGGCAATAATTATTCCTAAACCTGGAAAAACAGATTTTAATAACTACAAAAATTATAGACCTTTATGTCTTAATTCCAACATTTCTAAAATATTTGAAAAAATAATTAATAATAGAATAATAAAATATTATGAAGATTTTAATTTACTAAGTGATCGACAACATGGCTTTAGAAGATCGAAATCTACTATTACTGCACTAACGGAAATAATAAAAATTGCGTTAGAACATAAAACAAGAGAATATGCAGCAATAATTGCAGTGGATATTAGTGCAGCGTTTGATAATGCATGGTGGCCGGCCTTGATGAAAAGACTTGATGAGGATGGTGTGCAGGCTTCAATGATAAAACTTATACAATCATACTTTGATAATAGAAGAATAAGATTTAGATATTCCTCAACTGAAATTAATAAGAAACTAAGTAAAGGATGTCCACAGGGAGGACCACTGTCTCCCACATTATGGAATATTCTTATTAATGAGATACTGAATAATAATCTGGATGATAACTGTGAAACAATAGGATATGCAGATGATATTACGTTAATATGTTGGAATAAAACTCCTGAACAACTAAGAAAGACAATAGATAACGTATTAAGAAAAATCAATGAGTGGTGTGAAAGTCGTAAATTAAAATTGTCAGATGAAAAAACAAAAATATTATATTTATATAAATGCAATAGCGATATAATAGTCTCAGGTAGCAAGTTAATTAAACCGGTTGAAGAACTTAAGATCCTAGGAGTGACTATTAAAAATCACCGAGTCAGAAGCAAACTGGACTTTACGCCTCACGTTAATGAAACGATCATAAAAGTAACTATAGCTAGTGGATACCTATTTGGCCTGACAAAGAAAGCATGGGGTCTAGACTTTAGACGAAGACTGATACTGTATAAGACATTATATCGAAGTACAATTACATACGGTTATCCAATATGGTATCCATTCATAAACAAAAAGTCTAAGGACAAACTAAATTCTCTTCAATATAATATTTTAAAACATTGTATACAAGCCTACAGTACAACATCATCGGATTGTACACACATACTTGCACAAGTCCCCAAACTTACTGAATACATTGAATCTAACATGCTGAAAACCGAAATAAATTACAATCGATTTGACTCTTCAAGTAGGAATATAATTTCTAATTATATAAGGGAAAAATTGCAGAAATACTATGAGAAGACTAACACCATTTTCAAGTCCTTCTTTACTGTTTCCAAAATACCCAAATATGTAAAGCCAAATTTTTACAACGTTCAATTTTTTACTGGACACGGTAACTTTAGATCATATTTGTACAAGATCAGAAAGACGGATTCGCCTAAATGCTCATGTGGCGCAGAAGAAGAAAATCCTGTACATATTCTAACGGACTGTCGACTTGTAGAGGACTTGAGAGTCAAAAATCAAATAAATATAAATTGTCTAAATCAAATAGTTAATAACAGATATATGTATATAAATTTTAATAGATTTTGTAGAATGTTTTTTTAGTAATAGATAGCCTGGGCTGTAATAAATGGCAAATAGTTATACGCTGTAAATAGCTCTAAATTTCTGTTCTCAACTGTGATGTTCACTAATATTCATTATAGGATAATTAAATCGTTGACTAACTGACAAATACGTTAATAATTTCTATTATAATAACTAAAATCATATTAATAATTACTGTAAAAGCTCCCAAACTTGTGTATGTATGCAAATATCCAAGACGGATATCGCGTGCTTTGTAAATGATAATAAATAAACTACTTTATTTTGCATCACAATATATACAGTTTAAAATAGGCACGTGACCAGACGTCTGTGGTCAAATCCAATTAAAACAACAAAAAGAATAATAAATTAAAAATAGAATAAATATATAACAAATCCAACATTCTCCCCGAGTTGATGGGAACCATCAAAGCAAGTCATGGGGAACAGGCAGCAATGCCAGCTTAACCAGTGGTCTTTTGAGTGAGCCAGCCTTGGTGCGGATAGACACAACTCGGACCAATCCGTCTTTGCCCGGATGGATCTCCACCACTCGCCCCATTATCCACTTGGCGGGGGGCACATGTTCTTCCCGGACAAGAACCAAGGAACCAGTAGCCACATTGGGCCTTGGCGTTCTCCATTTGTGTCGTTGTTGCAGATTATGAATATAATCCGTGGACCACTGCCTCCACAGATGTTGGACCATCTTCTGGACCATTTTCCACCGAGGCAATAGTTGAGCGCTCAATAGGTCCTCCTCAGGGACGCAACAAGATGAAGATGTCAGTAGAAAATGTGCTGGTGTCAATACCGCCAGATCATTGGGGTCGCCACTAATTGGTCCCAAAGGTCTTGAATTCAGACAGGCTTCTATTTGGACAATTAGGGTCAGGAACTCCTCATAAGTCAGCAAGGTTTCTCCAATGATGCGGAGAAAGTGATACTTGAAGCATTTTATGCCGGCCTCCCATAGGCCACCAAAGTGAGGAGCACCTGGAGGATTAAATTTCCACTCCGTTCCATCATTGGCCAACATCTCCGCGATCTCCGATATTTGATCCCGAGCCATATAGAATCCTATACGCAGTTGTTTGGCTGCACCCACAAAATTGGTACCTTGGTCACTATACATCTGCGCACAATGTCCTCTGCGCGCCACAAATCTCTTAAAGGCAGCCAGAAAAGTTGGCGTTGAAGCGTCAGTGACTAGCTCTACACGTATTGCTCGGGTTACCAAGCAAACGAACAAACAGATGTAACCCTTCTCAATCCTTTAACCCCGTCCTTTCGATAATTTCACTTTAAAGGGTCCAGCGTAGTCTACCCAACTCACTGTAAATGGCTTTCCAGGGGTCAACCGTTCTTTGGGTAGATCACTCATCAACTGATGTTGAGTGACTCGAATGTATCGACAGCATATCAGACAATTTCTTATGCATTTCTTAATTTGATTTTTCACCTTCAAGATCCAATATTTCTGTCTAAGGGTGGCCAATACCAAATGCACACCGCCATGTAGAGTTCTGGAATGCGCATCTCTGATTATCAATTGACTCAACTCTCCTGTGGATGGCAATAACGCAGGATGTCTTTGATCATAGGGGACTTCTGGAGCCCATCTTATCCTGCCTCCGACTCGGATAATGCTTCTTTCATCAAGAAAAGGATTTAGAGCCACTATCTTACTGGTTTTTCTTACAATCTTTTGATTATGCAAATTCTTTAAATATTCGTCAAAACAATAAAGCTGAACGGCGAGGAGTATCTTATCATGTGTTTGTCTCAACTCGGCCGTTGTCAGATATGTGTGGACCCTCCTTGACCTATCACGGCAATTATTGATAAAACGAAAAATCCAGGCAACTCTTCTAATATAAGTAGTCAGGGAGGAACACCACTCTCCAATGGTTACCAGCATAGGTTTTTCGTCGTTTAAATTGACTGACAATACTTTAGTCTCGTCCTGCCCTTCTAACAGTTTAGGCATTTTGGGCCATAGCTCTGAGGAAGACGTCAGCCATGGAGGTCCATTCCACCACATTGTAGAGCCGCTCAACTGTGAACCCATCATCCCGCGGGAAGCAATGTCAGCTGGGTTATCAACCGACGGTACATGACGCCATTCCTTGATATGACGGCAGGCCTGGATCTCCGCTGTTCGATTTCCTACAAAAGTGGGAAGGGTTCTAGATAGCATCCTTATCCAACTCAAATTGATGGTGGCGTCTGTCCAACACACTATCTCCTTGATGTCAAGCTTCAATACGGACACCACATGTACGACTAGGCGGGTTAACAGCACCGCCGCACATAATTCCAATCGGGGAATGGAGATCCGATGGATGGGTGCCAGCCTCGTCTTGGCCGCCAACAATCCTACACGAATGCCATCTTTATTCTCTACCCGCAAGTAGATCGCCGCCGCATATGCGTCTCCCGAGGCGTTACTGAAGCCATGCAATTGTAACTCCTGATTTCCTCCTGTGCCCAGCCATCGGGGTATTCGCAATGTCCGGAGATATTTCAACTCATCACGAAATTTCCTCCATGAATCCCCTATAGAACCATCCAAGGATTCATCCCACTTTACACCCGTAACCCATACCTGTTGGATCAAGATTTTCCCAATTATAACAACAGGTGACAACCAGCCTATATGATCGTATAATCTAGCCACGAATGAGAGCATTTGGCGCTTGGTTATCCTCTCAGTCGTATGGTGATCTTGTAAATCATAAATAAAACAATCTTCCCCTGGGTTCCACCCTAATCCCAACGTCTTTACCACTTCAGCATTTTCAAACATGATCTTTTTTAAATGTGATTCCTCGGGGATTTGGTTCAAAATTACAGGGTCATTTGATGCCCATTTCTTTAAACAGAATCCTCCCCCTTTCAATAAGCCAATGAGCTCCTTTTGTAAACTTAAAGCGTCCACCGAATTGTCCGCTCCTGTTAATATATCATCCACATACGTATCTGTTCTTAGGACCTCTGCCGCTCTCGGATATTTTCTTTCATCATCCCTTGCCAATTGTAATAGAGTTTGAAGGGCCAAGAAAGGAGCAGGAGAGGTTCCATAAGTTACTGTATTTAGTTGGTAAGGTTTCAGTCCATCGTCTGGACTTTCTCTCCACATGATTTTTTGTCGTTTCGCATCCTGGGGGCGTACCATTATTTGGCGGTACATTTTCTCAATAACAGTCAACATGACAACTTTATGTCGGCGCCAATTCATCAAGATGATAAGGATGTCCGTCTGCAATTTTGGCCCAGTATATAATCGATCATTCAATGACCATCCATTCGATGTTTTTGTTGAGGCATCAAATACCACTCTTAACTTGCTCTTGTCTGGCTGATTTCCCCTCACTGCGTGCTGGGGTATAAAACAATATCCTTCTGTATCAATGGCGGAGGACTCAGATAAGGGAGTCATATGTCCCAATTCCACATAGTCCTTCATAAAAGAACAATATTCCTCTCGAAGAGGTGCATCCCTTGCCAGCCGTCGCTCTAGGGCGAGTTGTCGTCGTACACAAATAGCGACTGACTCCCCAAACAATTCAGGAACTGGCACCCTCGTGTCAAATGGGAGAGGAAAGATATATCGCCCACTAGCTGTTCTTTGCACCTGGGTCTTATATAATTCTTCACAGAATTCATCTGCGTGCGACTTGGCAGGTCTAAGGGGGACCTCTTCCACCTCCCAGAAGCGCCGTAATACGTTGTCCAGGTTTTCTTCATAATTCACCCGAATATTGTACACCCTGTGTGGGCCGAATTCTCCTTCACCTGGTAATTTTCCCGAGATAATCCAGCCCAATCGGGTCTTCTGCGCGCATAATTGGATTTTTTCATCATACTTAACGTCGGGAAGTAATAAACTTCCATAGACGTCTGCTCCCAGTATTACATCCACTCGGCCACTTGTCTCAAACTGAGGGTCTGCCAATGGCAGGGTCTTCCAGCTGGACGGCACAGGGATGCGGAGATCCCGACTAGGTAGGATCCCAGTCATTCTTCCCACCACCAGTGCCCGAATCGGTATAGTCCATCCTGATTCCGTCAATGACGCCACCGAATAGGATACCATCTGTCCAACATGCTCTCCCTTGGTGTCGTTAATCCCGTAGATTTGTGCATTGACCTTGTGCACTGGGATATTCAAGTGATGAAGAAGGTCTCGATGGACAAAGGACGACTGAGACCCTGATCCAGCAACGCCCGAACAGTGACTCCCATGCCCCGAGGGCCCACCAGGCGAACCCGAGCTGTCGCCAACAAGGCTGTTGGGATTGCGGTTCTCACATGCATCCCTGATAAGGCGACTTCCTGTTCACCAGGCGAGACCCGCGGCTCCTCAGTATTTTGCCCTTCCCTTTGATCCCGATCTTCCATTGGTACCCGCCTTGGTAGATGCAGAGCCGTATGATGGAATCCCTTGCAGTGCGAGCACCGGAGTTGGGTTCGGCAGGCCGCCATCACATGACCCACCCGCAAACAGCGAAAGCAGGCGTTAAACTTTCTGATTTCATCCATTCGTTTGGCCACTGTCATGGAACGCCAACCCGCGCAATCCTGGATCCAATGCTTTCCTTTACACCTGAGGCACAGGGGAGTAGCTCTACCCTTAGCCTCCGTTATCTGAGCGGCGTGCATCCTGGCTATATGTTGGCCATAGTTCCTTCTTTGGGATGATTCTCCAAACCCCTCTTTCATATATTCAAGCCGTTGGTCCCCCTTCACTTCTCTCCTTAGGAACTCGAGAAGTCGTTCCAATCTTTGGTCGATGGTTATGGGGAGTTAAAGTTCATCTCCACCATACCCTGCCAGTGCACTTCTCTGCCATATTCTCAACAAGTCTTCTGGCAGACTTGACTCCACCAGGGGGTACAAAAAGGAGGCGTTCTGTTGTGTAGTGATGCCCAATGATTCCAAGGCTCTTAAATGTGATTCGACCTGGTCATACAAACCTTCCAACGTAAAGGTCTTTTTTCGTGCATTATTTATCACCAGTTTCAATAGTTGGCGCACATAGACCTCGGTCAATATCACTTTATCCCCAAACCGATCTTGCAAGGCCTTAACCACCTTTGGATAATTTTCTGTGTTTAGCGGGTAACTCTTGACCAATCTGTCTGCTCGGGTACCAACCTTCATTGACTGCACAAGGTACTGGAACTTTTCCATCTCCGACAACACTGCACTCTCGTGGATCATTTCAAACCGCGACCACCATCCCATCCACTCGAGACACGTGCCATCAAAAACCGGGAGTGCCATCTTAGGCAGCTTGTATGATGACATACCTTCCTGGGCGCTCCTAGTAGGGTCCAGATTACTTCGGCCTTGGTGCTCATTCTCCTCTAACTGGAGATATTCAGCCACTCGAAGTTCCGTTCTGATGAAATTCTTTTCATACTGGACCACCATGTCTTGCTCCTTTTCGAGATCATGCGGAGTTATTGTTTCATCCTCCAACATCAGGGTCATAATTTGTGAATTTACATCTCTGAGTTTGTTCTCATTAGACTCCAACACCTTAAAATATATCCTGATGGTCTCCCGGGATGGAGATTCCTTTTCCATTTCCGCATCGATTTCTCTTATACTCTCAGTTGCAGATGATCGCAACAGCGTTCGGAGTTTCTGATTCTTTTTCATTTTGAATTCTTATCAATGTTTAACTTAATTAATTAAATTTGCAAATTTCCTTTTTAACTATCAGCCAATTTTTTTAATTTCTTCTGAAGCATGCAAATTTGTTGTCTTTAGAATTATTTTTTCTTCCCTAATTTTCTCAACTTTCTTTGAATCCTGCTCGATTAGGACCAATAATGTTTTAACCTGGGCTGGAGGAGGTGTTTCACCTAAAGGCAACAACCCGTTATACCTCACTCCACCGTATCTAGAGGACTGTATAGTTGATTTTCTGTTTGAGGGAAGATCCGAACTGCCGGCGACCTGGAGGATAAGGGAGGCTCTGTTCTCTGGAGGATGCGGTACTTGGCCCACGAGAGTACGTTTACCAACTAACAACTCAGAAGGATGAAGCCGACACGACTAACTGGTGACTCAACTACTTTATTTTGCATCACAATATATACAGTTTAAAATAGGCACGTGACCAGACGTCCGTGGTCAAATCCAATTAAAACAACAAAAATAATAATAAATTAAAAATAGAATAAATATATAACAAAATTCAACACCATGCATTGTCGAAAGCTCCGCTGATGTCCACTGTTACTATAGCCGTATTTTCTGTTTCTCTTTTCTGAAGACTTAATTTAGTTATTTCTTGTAAAGCAGAGATTTTTTATTTTTCTTGTGTAAATCCATGTTGAGCAGGATGCATAACATTATTACAATTATTATGATTTAAAAGTTCAATATGAATTAGACTTTCAAAAATTTCACCTAAATTAGAAGACAAGCTTATAGGGCGGTAGGCTTTCGGACCTTTATAATTTTCTTTATTAGGTTTTTTTTAAATCATTACTGCTGATTTTCTCCAGGTCTCCGGATAATAATTAAGTTCAATACAAGCATTGAACAATTTTGTTAACACAGGAGATATATGATGAACTGCCGTTTTGATCATCTGATTGCTTATATGATCTATTCCTGGAGCTTTGCCATTTTTGAGTTTTTCACTTATTGAACAGATTTGAATTTTATCAAAATAAATAATTTTATCATTGGAAAAAGTATAACTCTTGCCTCTGATTAATTTATGATAGTTTGTGTCAGAAGATTGACAGTCTTTCAGGAATAGAGAAGAGAGAATAATTTTCATTTCTAATTCGAGCACATCTTGAGCTACATTTAGAATTGGTAAATCAAAAGACCTAGGAGAAATTATTTGTTTAAAAGTTTTATAACCAGCTTACATTTCTTGTTTTTTCAATTATATTCATATACTTATTTCGTATTTCTTTATACATTTTTTCATCACCTAGCTGTCTATTAGACCGTTTACCCCGATAATATAGATTTCGAACATATTTAAAATGATTTTTAAAAAGTTCCAGTTCATCCGTCCACCAATTAAATGGATTTTATTTAAATATTTTGGTTTTACGCGTAGAGATGCATATGCAGCTTCAATTACGAGGGGCATCCAATAAATAAGTTTCCCTATTTTTTAACAAATAAACCACATCATTTACAATTATGCAGTTATTTTATTTTTATTATACAACTCATAGACTACTTCTCTAAATAATCACCATTTCTGTTCAAACATTTTTGGTACCGTTGTAGCAATTTTTAGATACCACTGTTGTACCAAGCCGTGTCCTGTCTTAGTAGCCAGTGGTTCGCCTCCGCCTGCACTTCGTCATCATTCGCAAAGTGCTTGCCTCCAAGGTGCCACTTGAGTGCTGGATAAAGATGGAAGTCGCTTGGGGCAAGTTCCGGAGAATGAGGTGGATGTGTGAAAATTTCCCATTTGAAGTTTTCCATAGCCATAACTTTGCCTGCAGAGATTGTGACCTTCGCCTTTTTTGGTGCACTTTCCTCAGGCTTCTTCCACACCATGCTTTGTCGTTTTGTTTCTGGAGTTGAATGATGCACCCAGCTTTCATCTCCAGTGACAATACGGGAAAACAGTTGATCTCCATCTCTTTGATGCATTTCCAGGAAAACTCGGGCTGCCTTCATCCGTTGTTGCTTGTGATATTCCAAGAGCAATCTTGCGACCCATCTTGCGCAGACTTTGCGAAAATCCAAAACATCTGACATGATTGTTCCAATCGAAGAGCGTCTAATTTCGATTCCAGGAGGCAGTCTAAATATTATTTCGTCAATGCTGACGCGGCGATCTGCTTCCACCACATTCCGAACAACAGCAACGGCTGCATTGTCCGTAGCAGTAACGGGGCTGCCGCTTCGCTCGTCATCATGAACGTTTTGCCATCCTTCTAAGAACCATGAACGCCATCGGCGAACCATTTGGATGCTCATACATTCTTCACCATACACTGACACTGAATTGCGATTAATATTGACCGCAGTTTAATTTTTCGCCGTGAAAAAACGAATTACAGAACGGAGCTCGCAAGTGGACACGTTCACCAGTGGTAGCTCCATGGAAACTGAAGCGCTACGGACTTGCGCGTACGAGTTAGCGTGAATTTGAAGGTCACCAACTTCCAACGCATCCTAGTGACCATTTCATCTATACTAACTAATTTTTGCAACGTTTCGTTCGCAGAAAAAAAATAGGGAAACTTATTTATTGGATGGTCCTCGTAATATGTCAGTTATGAGAGAAACTACACAGTTTATATTTCTTGAAAAAGAAGATACTTCGGCCAGTAAATCTTTTTATTACCTCGACGTTTCGACAAAAATCTTTTGTCCTCGTCAGGAGTAAACAAAAATTAAACATTTAGCAAGGCGTTAAAAATCTTTCTAAAGTTCCAAGGGCGTTCTCACGCGATATTTAAAATTTTTGTACAACATCTAAAGCACGAGTCAAAAATAAATATTTAACTCACAAAAGACTATGATCTTTGAAATAAATTAAAATATACATATATATAATGATAAATTATAAAACAAAATAAATATAAAATAATAATAATATTTACAAAGATTTCCCAATAGTATATATAAATCGATATCTATTACTTACTATTTATACCAACCTTTTTTAACTACTGTTTAAATTTAAAAACGAATTATATTGTAGTGGAATATCTTCAAATACATTTATACTTCTTGGCCCCATTTCCCGTGATAATATAATTCGTTTTTAAATTTAAACAGTAGTTAAAAAAGGTTGGTATAAATAGTAAGTAATAGATATCGATTTATATATACTATTGGGAAATCTTTGTAAATATTATTATTATTTTATATTTATTTTGTTTTATAATTTATCATTATATATATGTATATTTTAATTTATTTCAAAGATCATAGTCTTTTGTGAGTTAAATATTTATTTTTGACTCGTGCTTTAGATGTTGTACAAAAAAAAAAAATTAAATATCGCGTGAGAACGCCCTTGGAACTTTAGAAAGATTTTTAACGCCTTGCTAAATGTTTAATTTTTGTTTACTCCTGACGAGGACAAAATATTTTTGTCGAAACGTCGAGGTAATAAAAAGATTTACTGGCCGAAGTATCTTTATTTTCAAGAAATATGAATGCCGGCCAGGCAGCCTCAATATTTACGACAGTTTATATTGTTTATATTTACTATTTTACCTAATTTCATCGTAGCCTCATTTATCCTAGACACCTTGATTGCCTGCTCATATTTTTGCCAATTGGCTCTTTTTTCTTGAAAATGCCATGTAGAATTATTTTCATCTAATAAACTTTCTGTTTCCAGACTAATGTCGAATAAGATTGCGTGATGGTCTGTAATTAGCGAAAGATTTAACGTGTTCCATCCATTAACAAGTACATGAGCATGACTATTAGTAATAGTAAGATCTATTATACTTAATCCTCGACATGTTTTGTTTCGATTGTTATGTATGAGCATATTGTGAAAATCATTTATAGGTTGAAGTCTTCTACCGTTTTGATTAATAATATTATCAAACCACATCTGACTTCGAGCGTTAAAATCTCCAGCTAAAATCAATGGATTTGTGTTAAAATATTTAATTATTTATCAAGGAATTGAACATGGCAGGTATACATTTTATTAGGGTGTATATAAATACTTGAAAGAATAATTTTCCGTTTAGTAGTTTGTACTGATATAGTGGTTGCAAATGAATTTGAAACTCTTTAAAAACTCTTATTGCGGTATATTGGAACTTCCGGTATATTTGCATAATATATTTTGAACGCATATTAAAGATTACTTCATTAATTATACTATATGGTTCTTGAACTATAATAAAATCATATTTTCCTTAGAAATAAATTCCCTTATCTCATTATCAACCAAATTGCTTGTAAATAAATGTATAGTTAACATATTTATTTTCAAATTCCCTGGTAAAATATTAATTTTATAAATTCTATATTACTGTGATGAATATTTAATGTATAATTTGCTTCAAGTAATTGCAAATAAAAACTAATTGATAAGGAAATAATTATCTTTCCTATTTTCACGACTGCACCTACAATTCTCAATTATTACAACAACAAAGCATTATATTCATAACATATATATCTTATAATATAAAGAAAGAGATGATTTATTCTTTTATTTAATTAGCTTGAGGATTATACTATGTTAGTTATTTGCTGGTTCTTTTTAGTACTATATGTTATTGGTGATGCAGTCGTGGTTGAACAATAATCTTGAAAAATATAAAGTCTTGATCAGATATTTTTTTATTTGAGCTAAAGTAATATATAAGAACATAATTTGATTAAAGTACTGCCTGGATTAAGGCTTAAGAATAAAAAATGAAAAGCTTATTTACATAATGTACAAAGGTTTTGAGCCGACCAATGGGGAACAACAACAATAGGTATTTATAGAGAAAGCGTGACCTTTGGCGGTCGAATCGATTAAATATAATTTTAAATAAAATAACACCCTAATATAACATAATTCTAACTAAAATATTTCAAATAATACCTTTATATAACATATATATATATATATTATTTTCCATGAGTATATATATTTTCAATAGAATTTCCCACATGAAAATACATATTTACATTTTCAAAATAGACTACTATGAAAATAATAAATGAAAATTTCTAGTTCCAAAAATTAACCCTAAAATAATTCAACATTTCAGTTCTTGGTAGAATTTTAAAAAAATGCTCTAAATATAAGTTTTAATTAAATGAAAACTGCGCCCCAATGAACTTTATTTTATTGAAGATTTCTTTTGAAAAATATATTTTATTTGAGAAAAAATTAATTAAGAAAATAGGTGCATATAATTAAGAAAGGAATGTTAATAATTCATTTAAAGATAAAAACGAATAACTAATTACTATTTTTTTACTAACGAATATTTATTTTTCAAATTAGGAATTCATATTTTTATTATGTATATATGTATTAAAAGCTTTAAAAGAACATTAAGTAATCTTTTTATTAAAAATATTAATAGCTATTATAATTAAATAGTTTATTTCATAATTAGTAATTGGAGAAAGATAAAATTTATATAATATCACTTACAAATTTGATGCAACAAATAAAAATTACTAATTTATTATTTTCTATGATTATATTTAGTTTCTCTAATAGACTGTAACGTATTTTAATTATTCCAGGTATTTGTCATTTATAAATTTAATAATATAAGGATTTACTAATTATTACCTTAATTAATTTCATAGGCCATTTAAAACGATAATAAAAATAGTACAAATGTGACATTGTACTGGGATAAGATTCATAAATAAGAAAAGTGCATCTCCTTATCATGCAAATGAATGTTTCTGATGGCTTGCGCCATTTATCGGGATAAATATCGACTATTAATTGATACTTGTCAATGATATCAATGAAAATCAATGGATAGTTTATATTTATTCCGATAGATGACCCAATCATCAGAAACCTTCAGTTGCACGATAATTAGATGCCCTTTTTTTTAACATATTCACCTTATCCCAGTGCAATTTCACATTCGTAATTGATAATATAATTGTTTTTGAAATAAGAGACACTTCGGCTGTTACAGTATTTATTTTTTTCGATGCTTCGACAAAACTATTTTGTTCTCATAGGAGAACAAATAAAAATAAATTTGATTGACAGAATATTTTTGTTGAAACGATAATTAAATAAAAATAAATCTAGGTGAAGAGTATATTTTTTTAAAGAACAATGGTTGCCGGCCTGGAAACCTCTAACATTAAGATAATGAAATTGTCATATATCTATCTATATGCGTAAATTATTACTTTTTCTATATTTTATATAATAGAATACCACTTTAGAAGAGAGGTATAAACCTTCAAAATTTTGACAGATATGACCCGGGATCGAACCCAGCACTGAAAACATTTTTTGAAAAGGTAAATTAATCTCTGACAATTGACAATTAAAAATGGTTTATTGACATCTAGTCAACGGTCAAGAGAGAGTTTACAGAGTTTAAAATAGTAGAGAAAATATATACACCAGACGAGGGCTTCTCCGAAGGGATGTCTGGATCCTATCAGGAGCTTAGAATCGTCTTGAGTTCAGACTTGCGAGTTATGGAATCCGTGTTCCCAGCAATGACTGTGTTGAGGAACTTGACAAGAATAATCTTGTGTTTAGGTAAGGTATCCGCGAGGAAACTCTCCCTAAGATGGGGATACAGGTCCTGTATGTGATGGCCCATGATGCCTGCTAAAGCCCAACCCTACCAGTGATTACAGATGAACATAAAAGAGCCTGGCACATTTGTAAGCGCAAAAGTTAAACTGCTCTCTACATGCATAGACATGTGGTGCACTTACAGTAAAAGCCGTCACTAACTACTACCCACCATAAACATCATGGGTTGTACCACGTGTACTATGGATAATAAAAGGGAGTTTTAAAAAAATAAATTTTATTTTAGATTTAAGTTTATTTTTTCCTTGATATAGCAAACCGCTTCCGTATAGATGAGGTTTATATACCAAAACCAATGGTATATAGGTTTGTATTTTGTCTGGATTTTCTAAAGCTGATGTTGTAGATTATTGACTATAATAGAAATGATTAAATATCCTGTTCCATATGTCTTCTTGAAACAAGGCCGCTATTTGCCATCTGTTTGGTAGCCTATTGTCACGTGACACAAGGGGTGCACACAATGGAAGCCTCACAATCTCGTGGATATCATAAAATAAAGTCTTTCCTAGGTTGATGAGGGCCATTAGCCCGAAACCATGGTATATAGGTATATATCTCAGTTTGCCAAAGCTGGTGTTGTGGCTTTGTCGAGGCCGAGGCCGCTAGTCAACAGATGGCGTCTATTTTTGACGGTTATTTTGACGGGAGAGGCGACCTTTGTATTTATAGATATATATGAATAAAACTTGAATACGGATTGTGAGTGTTTATCAACCTAAACCCGCTTGTTTAAATGCCAAATTCAAGTATAATAATAAAGTTTTATCATACCAATAATAAATAATTGATGTCCTAATTTATTCTATAAATTCACCGATATATATTATGATAAATATAATAATTATTCATACAAGAAATATTGTTATATTATGTATCTGATATCCCTCATGGCAAATTTCATTTGCTAATTAGATACTATGTTAATGTAATCAACTAATTATTTATATAATATATTAAATTATTATCATTTATATAACATCATATATAATAATGGGATGGGCATATCTATAATTTACAAATCCCTAGTGGATGTTGTTTCATAATATAGTGAATATGAAATTGTAATTTATATACGGTTATATATATATTAATTAAAATGAGGGCAAATATTTATAACAAATATATTTATTAAAAATTCGATATTTCGACAAGGCTGTTCTCCTATCTTCTTCTAAGAAATCAAACTCTTTTTAAACTGAACATACGCGTTATATATATATATATATATATATATATATATATAATAATAAATAGTTATTTAATTTTATAGTCCAGTTTTGTATTAAGATTATCTTCACTATTATGATCATTTAAATTCAAATTATAAAATTTGTAAAATGTTATTAATTTGTAGATAGAGGGAGAAAAAAAAATCCTTTACTTCTAATACATCCTCAAGTTAATTATATATTTATAATTAATAACAATAAAAATTAACAACGTAACGTCTATTACATCGGCTTTTACACGTTATTTAGACATACTCTAATCCTATATATAGAATTATCGAAGAGAGAATATATATAATAGTTAGAAAAAAAGAGAGAAAGACAGAACCATGCACTTTAATCAAACTAATAATAAGGAAAAAAAAAAGTTTTGTAAAGAAGGTAGATAAGATTGTTAGTATATATATATATATATATATATTTATAATTTTATATTTTATACTTTTTTTTTTAAAGATTTTTAAAGGTTTTTTTATTTTATAATATGATTATAAATAGTTGTATTTAGTAATATATCTATAGTATGAATTAACATTTGTTATAAGTTTGGATATTATGTTTTGAAACCCTAATGGTAGACCAGACATACACAAAAAACTTTAAATTGAAATAAATTGGAAAAAGAGATCTGTTGGACCGGGGATCTTCAGATAAAAGTCCAACGACATTTCACCCCTTCTTTATTATGTCATAGATCTCTTTTAAACCGGATTTTATGTGTTAATATTAAGTTGTTTCAGTGAAATATTTAAATGAACATATATAATAGATACAAGTGTTAACAAATTCAAACTGTAAACCTACCTCGACCGCGGCGTCCTCCATTGTGAATATCTATTTCTGGCTGACACATGTTGCGGGGTGGGGGACATTTCAAATTTAGACCATTTATTCAGAATTTTTTTGAACAACAAGAAAATTAAAGAAGAAAGGAAAAATAGTTAAGGGAAGAAAGCTGAATTTCATAATCTTTACAGCTAGTTATATCAAAATAACTGATTCAACATTTATTCATCTTTTAATATTCCTTTAAAAAGGCAAATTATAAGAGTTTAATAAAGCTATTAATTGTGCAAATTCACCTTTATTTAACTTCCATTTTCCTCCCCAGAAATTGGAGATTAAACAAAATGAACTATATACTATAATACTTTAAAAATCTTGTGAAAAAATCTTTTAATCAGTTATTTAATCAAAGTTTAATTAACTGTTAAAGATTATAAATCCATAAATAAATCTTTAATTAAAAAGGCATATATTCGATCAAACCTTTGCGTTCAGCCAACTGAAATATTGGTAAAGTAAATGCTATTTTGATCCAATAAATGCCTTTTTAATTCAAATTTGATTTAAATATATTTCGAAAGAGGTACATCTCAATTTATATGCATTTGAACAATGCGTTTTTATTCGTCACCTCAGTAAAAAGTAATTTTGTGACATATAAGGTATAACACAACACCAGTTCAGGAAATTTCGGTTAAAGTTGTATTTTCTTCGTTAACATTAATAAATTCTGCACTGATATGAGAAAAAAATGAATTATTTTCATATAAATTTAAAGGGAGAAGTGTATTAAACATGATTATTATACTCTCGAAATTTTGTGTTATATACGTATACACTCATTAAGACAAATTAAAGAAGTGCAAAGTTTTCAATGTCCCCGATAATCTATTTTTTTATAGAAAACAGAGGAAATTTTGTTCACACCTTATCTCGTGTTCCTTCAATAAAAGTAGCTGTTTATCAAATACGTTTCAGAGTTATTATCTGAATCCATATTCTAAAAGGTACAACTTCCTTAAATTTCGTCTATAAGTGTATATATATTTATTTTATTTGTGAATTAAATTTGATATTCAATGGTATTAACAATATACTATTATTGTTCTCTCTTTCTCACTTCATAACGATAGTTTGATGAAAATATCGTTTTGCTTTTATGCATCATTTGATAATTAATATGACCAAACAAACTTTTTTTTTCCAAAATAACTTTTGAAATAATTTATAATAATAGGTATATAAGAAAACCCTGTCGAAGATAGGCATACAGCCTAGAGAAACATCAGAATTTCGTAATAAATAAAATGTTTGATTTTATTTTCGAATCGAAATATACCTATTAATTATTAATGGGCTTTCAATTGTTTGATGAATTTGTAAATTAAAGTTTTTAAAACTTGATAAAGGTTTGGCCTTCAGCCAACCGAAATATTGGTAAATAAATATTTTATTAAATCTAATATACGCCTTTTTATTATATAATAAATTCAAGTATTATATATTTTTAAATGAATATAATATTACACTTTGAAATCGAGTTTTATTTCCTAAAAATGCAAATAAACTTAATACCAATATGAATATATACAATAAAATAGACGTATAAAAGTCCCTAATAAGCATGGTAAATTATGTCTGATAAATAAAAGAATTGCCGAGTCAAGAGATCAAACAAGAGGAAAAATTAGGTAATAAGAAGGAAAAATATATTTGACAAGGGCAATGAAGAGATGCAAGCAAGAAGGGGAAAAAAGGATAAATTGACCGCTCAAAGTTGAGCTCCAATACCAACATTTGTAACAATTATGGTGAGCCTGTCTAGTTTCTAGGGTAGATTGGGGATAATTCTGCCAGATCTCTTGTTGCCATTGTGTTTTCTTACATTCACATATATACCAACTTATGTTTCTATTTTAATAATATAATCATAATTCGACACATATGTAGATTAATATATATATATATATGTTATGAATATTTTGGTTGTTGTGGTTAGATAAGGCTTGATAAGACAAAGGATCGATAAGATAAAGGGTTGAGGTGCAGTCGTGATAAAAAAAGATAATTATTTACCGTCAAGTAGCTTTTATTTTCAATTACTTGAGGAAAGATTACACATTAGTTATTTTCACATTATATAGAATTTATAAAGTTAATCCTATATTAGTGATTTAAAAAGATTGATTGGTTAAGTACGCATATTTACAACAAAACTATATAACTAAACTGAAAGTCTTTCTAAAACGATGATAACAAAAAATAAAATTATTAATGAATAAAATAAAGTATATATTTTTTAAAATATAGAAATATTTGAGGTTTTAGATTATTTATATTTATATATATGTTTTAAAAAGAAAATATATTTTCTGCTTGCATTTTGATTGTTATTTATATATTATTAGCTGTTGCTTGATTTTGGTATCCATGAGTATGTTACGATATTGTTTTGCAGTTGTGGGAATAATAAAATAGTTTTGATCAGAGATTTCTTCAATTGAGCTAAGGAATATATATAAGACATAATTTGATAAAAGTACTGCCTGGCTTAAGGCGTAGAATATAAAAATCAAATACTTATTTACATAATGTAAAAAGTTTTTGATCCGGCCAACGCGAAACAACAACAATGAGTTTTTATAGGGTAAGTGTGACCTCTGGCGGTCGATTTAACAGAGTATTTGTATCTAGGAAATATAATTTTAAATAAAACAATATTTTAATATAACATATATATTAAATAAAAATTAATTTATTACAAAATTATAATATCTAGAATAAACTACTCTGTTAAGACGACCGCCAGAGGTCGCAGCTTTCCCTATACAAGGAAGGATCAAAAAGTTCCTGAACCTTTTTTTAAATTAATTATTTATTCATAGTATAGTAATTTAAACATCAAATATTTCAAAATAGGAGCCTTGGTTATCAACACTTTTTTTTTCCAGCGAGAAAAAAGCTTTTGAAATGCTAGTTCAAAGTCAATTTTCCAAGCTTGTTTAGCTCCACCGTCTCATTTTCAATTACATCTGATGACGATGAAAAGCGCCTCCTTTTAAACGTCATTTTAAGTTTTGGAGAGTAGAAGAAATCACATGGGGCGATATCAGGAGATTAAAGAGGATGCGGAAAGACAGATCAGAGTGTTTGGCTGAATAGTCTCAAACAATAATGACGCTATGAGCAGGGGCATTATCATGTAGTAATTTCCACTGTTTTGTATTGAAGAGTTGATTTCTTCTTATTATTATCACAACAAGAAGGCGCACAAGTATTTCTTTGTATGCCTGTTTATTAATAGTAACCATCTCTAATAAATTCATAATAGACAAGTCCTTGATAATCAAAAACACTACAAGCATTACTTTACCTTTGGACTTATCAAGACGAACTTTCTTCTTCCTAGGAGAAATTAGTGTGTGCCATTTGAATGATTGTCTTTTTTTTTTTGTGGATCAATAAGAAAGCACCATGTTTCTTTACCAGTTATTATTATTTTTAAAAATCACAATCATAAATTGCAGTTTCAATTAAATCTTTGCAAATTGATAATCCGGTTTATCTTTGTTGATCTGTTAAATTTCGTGGGATAAAATAACCAGTTTTTTAATGTTTATATGTTCCCTAATAATTTTGTAGCAATTATAATACGAAATTCCAAGTATTTCCTATATATCATTAATAGTAATTTTTCTATCATCAACAATTAAATCATGTACCTTGAATCATCAGTGATGCTCTTACGGCCATCTTTAAAACCTTTATACCAGAAATAAACTTACGTTCGTGACAATTTTTCCTCTTCACAAGCTTCATTCATTAATGCTAATGTCTCTGTGAAAGACATTTTTAATTTTAAATAAAATTTAATATTTGCCATTTTTTTCAAATGATGACATTGCAGAAACCGACGCGAGATAAATACTTACAACAAAAATATGCCTAAAATGAAAACTACGCATGCGCATTACTGCCGTTGCTAAATAAAATTATAGTTTAGGCTTTGTTCTTTACAGTAAAATTGATTTTACATTTTTCAAAAGTTGTTTTATATTCTATATTTTGTAATGGTTCGGGAACTTTTCGATCCTACCGTGTATATGCTTAATTTGAAAGGTATATATTTAATCAAAAATAATGTATTTAAAATATTCCATTTGGCTGAAAGACCGATGAGCAAAGCCCTACAAATATTTATTATGTGTAGAAGAAATATCTGTGATTTCCAGTGTTCTCATTCCATATAATTATTTAATACCTTGTTAAAATATAGGGAAGCGTTTTTAATATTTTGGAATTTAGTTGAAAATAAAATCGATTTCCCACTATATTCAAATCCGTATAACTATTTAAAAAAGGTAATTTTTACAATGAGTAGGTCATTCTTTCAATCGAATTTTACTGATTCCTTTTGAAGCAATGGTAATTTCCTCAGCTGAATAAACGGATTTAAAATGAATTCACAAACATTCCACGCTGAACTATTTAAACAAATTTGTAAAGAAACTGTTACAAGGTTAATAGGCTGATTTCGAATAGAATAATATCGATTAATTACACAATCATTTAATCTTTGTAAAACTGATCATTTTTCATTTTTTTAATAAGTTTTGTTAATATATATATATATTTCGAATTAAACTCAATATATCATATTTTAACCAATAATTTATTAATTTTATTATTTTTATTAACAGAGTGGTCATTTTTAAGTCTATATTTCGCTACTCTGTAAATTTACCTCTTGGCTTATCTTTTGTTTACGATTCATAGTTTGTTCTTTCCTGAAATAAATTGTTGTCTCCTCCTGAAGTTGGTCTTCCCTAATTTTCCAAGTGGCAATATTGAATACTTGTTTATTCAGATAGTTAGTTGTACAACATATTGTCACGGTATAGAAGACAAGCATTCCAGAAGCTTAATTAAAAATAATCCATTAATTAAACTTATAAATTGCAAAATGTGTCAATTGATTTTTTAAAGTGATAATATACAAGAATGGTAAAGGGTGATGACTATGCAAATATTTATCATGGTAAACTGACAACAGAGTATTCGAAAATAATTATTCTATGGCAATATTAACCAAAACCTGTATAATTTACAATTTATAGTATGTGAAAAAAATAGTACAAATGTGATATTGTACTGGAATAAGGTGCATGAATTATGAAAAAAAGTATCTCCTTATTGTGCAACTGAAATTTGCTGATGGCTTTCACCATCTATCGGAATAAATATCAACTATTCTCGTTGATTTATATCCATTCCAGAATTGGCCA
This sequence comes from Cordylochernes scorpioides, assembly GCA_030710605.1. Lineage (NCBI taxonomy): Eukaryota > Metazoa > Arthropoda > Arachnida > Pseudoscorpiones > Chernetidae > Cordylochernes > Cordylochernes scorpioides. The sequence continues at coordinate 161,524,888 of CP092863.1, forward strand.
AATACTCATTCTTGATTAATCAAGAAAGGCTAACCACGGACACGTTCCGGAATATTGGCCCTCATCAGCGTGGTGCAAGCTGTACCTCAACGACCAAAAAAACTGGTCATTCAGGCATTCTGAAAATTCCGAAAGATGGCGCTAGCCATCAGCAACCTTCATGATTTATGTTGCACGATAAGCTGATACCTTTTCAATAATTTATAGTATTAAAAATATATATATATAATTCTGATGTGAGTTATCAAATAACTAAATGCTTATCTTTCAAATCAATTCATTAAATTGTGATTATTTCAAGTATTTTCTATAAAGCAAAAGTCTATAATATAATAATTTCTTAGCTAACACACACAAGCTAATATAAATACTCAACGAAATATATAAAAATGAATAATGTATTGCAAAATTGTTTTAATAATTGATATATACCCAATAAATTTATTAATTAGTTTAAATCATAGAATCAATATAATGGGTTGAATTGAATAATTATCTCTCTAGTCTAATTTAATGAATCATATAATTGAATTTAAATAAGATTAAGAAATTTCTCTAGGGAGAACTGTAATCGAATAGGATTTGGTTCTATATCTTGGAGATATTGAAGTATAATATACATATTAACTGGCGTTCTCTGTAGAGTCAATTTACTTGATTGTATATCAAGATTATAATTACACGGTATATAAATGTTATCATTATATATTTTCAAATAGGAATTATCAGATTATTTTAACATAAGAGTATATTACCTATGGCATGTAGTTATGAAAAACTGGCGTACTATAGAGTCAATATACTCAATTGTTAATCAATACTATAATTGAAACGTATGTATTTTATAATATATTTTTGATTATTTCGAAATAAGAGTATTTTTCCAATGGTATTACGTTGTGGAAAAATATAATAAAAACAACTTTAAATCACAATTAGCTCTAATTGTGTTCTGATAAAAATATACATTACATACATTTTTAGACAGATGATACCCTACTTAAGGTGTGAAGAATAAATAAAAGAAAATATGACCTATTTACATATCTACACAAAGATTTGAGCCATTTAAAAGAAAACAACAATAAATTTATATAGTATGAAGCCGCGCTATCTGGCTGTCGACTTCACAAAGTTTGCTTTAGAGAATATAATTCGGTATAAAAATATTTTATATACACCCAAACCTCGCTTTGTGTCGGGGTTACGTTTCAAAAAAACACGACGCAAATTGAAACGACGCAAAGTGAAAATAAAGTTTTGATGGCATGGCGCAATCAAAAACAAAGGTGTTGCCATATTTTAGGAAAGAAAATTAAAAAAAGAAAAATTAAAGACTCGAATCCAAAACAACGCAACTTCGAAAATTTAACGACGCACAGAGAAAATCAGTAAAAATTAAGCAGCGACGCAACTTCGAAAAAAAACGCAAAACAAAACAACGCAAAGCGAGGTATTGGTGTAAAACATATATGCATAATGATAAAATAGTACAAAAATGAATTTAAGATCAGTTAATGAATTATGAAAAAGAAAAAGGCATTTCTTGATCATACAACTGACGAAAGCCATCAGAAAATTTTAGTTGCACGATCAGGAGATATCTTTGTTTTTGAATATATTCCGTAGTTTATATAATATTCTAATAAGTGGATACATTATTGTTCAAAGATCTAAATTACTCTAAAGTATACTAAAATAATTATTTTGTGTGTGACACATTCAATCGATTTCATACACCTTTCGTTGATGTTATGAAATCGAAACCGCCCCTGTACTGATGAGGGTCAAAACCTGACACCATGGTGTACGGGTTGGCTTTTTTTTCTGAATTCTCTTAAACGGGGTTTGGGCTAATTAATTAAAACTACCTTCAAGTTCTGTACAGGAATGATACATATAATGCATTGTTCTAATGCATATTTGAATAATTATGTGCAAATTTTGTCTTTTGGTACATGATTAATATCCCCCCGCCCCAACAAACACACATTATAATATACGATACGTGTATTTTGTAACTGATAAGGCAATCAGGTGTAGAAATCTCTGCAAAAAACCTCTCTGTAACTTGATAGACCTTCACAGCTTTTACAGAGTACAGACAGTCATGGTCGAGGCAGAATGGAAGACTTTTAATGGATGGTCCACACAAAGAACGAAGGCACAGTTGTACGAATAAAAGTTCCGTGAAGAGGAAGAGTTGAGCTAAGCAGAAAGATGGAGATTGTTAAGTGGAGCAGAGTTATTACTTGGCTTAGCATAGTCAGTTTCGGCGAAACGACTGACAAGAGCTCACAATGACTTGGAAATGGCGATGCATTTTTTTTCTTTTTATGGGTTTATATAGTCTCAAAGGCGGATGTACGGGGCCTTCCTCTAACGCAATACTGAGAGATCAAGAAGAAGAGGTCATCGTACCATCTTAACTACCTTCTTTAAACTTCTCACATCTTTAAGCTTCGTTCCTACACGTTGTTTAACTTCCATTTCTCGCTTTAGCCTTTTATCTCAACTCTTCTTCTATTACACAGCTTTATTTTATTATCTCTAGTTTGTACAGAGTACATTACATATTGTGATGTAATGGTTTATGTATATCATGCGTATAATTAGTTACAGAGGCGTTTATACTATATAGCACGTTTTAATCATATAATCCTGTTATATTAGAGCAGTGAGATGTTTTTGGCTCAAATTATCATATATATACACATTTATATATATAAATACAAATTATATGTATTATCAATGATACCATGCTTGATTCCATCACTAGATATCGATGTTTTAGCTGAAAATAAAAACTATATTAGATTCCTTTTTTTAAATAAAAAAAGCATATATTGGTCTAAAATATCATATATTTTACCTTTTAGAATTAAAGAAGGTGTAAGAATTCCCGCTGACAAGCATATGTGGTTGAAATGTAAGTGTTTACATCCAACTGTTTAAGGAAGTCGAAGTCTTTCTATTGTTTCTGCAAACGCCCTACGCCTTGCAAAAAAAATAGAAAGGCTTCGACTTTTATCAACAGTTGGAAGTAGGTAAAATAAATGATTTTTTTTATCCAATAATTGCTTTTTTATTTAAAGATTTATTTATGGATTTCTCCATTTTCAAAAGATTCCAATTTATTATTTAATTTGTATATTCCTTTTTGAAATAAATTATTTAAACTTTCTAATTCTTGAAAGAAGGTGATGTGTTCAGCTAATACCAACGCATTTTTAAAAGTCGAATACACACACGTTTATTAATTATTTAAATTATAATTAAAATATCACTTAACTATATTAGTTAGAGAGAGAGAGAGTAGTTTTTATCGTTCCATAAATTAAATCCAGAAGAAAATCCTTTACAAGTTTATTATTCTGTGAAAACTAAGTAAATAAATTATAGTTTCATTAATAATATCTATTCTATATGCATATTGTCTGCTTTATTAATATAAAGTTATTTCAAAGTTTTATATATTATTTGATTAATTTGATGTTTGAATAGTAAAATCTCTATTTACTTAATTAATTAATAATAAATTAGAAATGAGGGAAGGTGGGGAATATGTTATTATACATATTGGTTTCTCATAATGTGTATTGTGTGCATGTGTTATGTTGTTGTTGTTTCGTGTATATTTTACTTAATTAGTTGTCAAAAAGTAAACACAATTCCATTTATTAAGAGTTAATAATATTTAGAAATATGTAGGGAGATTTACATATTAGATTTTCATTACCAAATTGAAATATGTTTATAATGAGAATTGTATAATATAATTATAATAAAAATAAAAAATGCATACTTGACCAAAAACACATGTGCCTTTTAGATGGCAGAGGTCCATCTAGTGGAACAGATATCAACTAAACATTAAACTGTTCCCTGATATTTGGCCAACCCAATTTCTTGATATATCAATAAATATGTATTTAATTTAATGTTTCAAAAAGAAGGATTTTAGACTAAAAAAATAAAAGTTTTATTTGAAATATATTTGTCTGTATTTGACAAAACTGGTGTGTTTGGGCTTATTCAATACCACCATTAGTAAAGTATTTTCACTATGGTGATAAACGGAATGCATTGTTTTAATGCATAATTGAAGCGAGAGATGTCTCTATTGGTATAGAGAATAAAGTCCGCCCTAGGCTGACGAGGGCCATTAGCCTTAAACTATGTTCTCTAGGTGGAGGCTGTTGGAAATCTTATATGGTTTAGACGATGAAACACAACAGATAAATAGTTTACTTACAACTAAATGGTTTTGAAGAATTAGGTGATTTTACCTTTTTAGAAAGCATTTTAAATTTATTATTTTCAAAGAGAGAGAGAGAGAAAAAACATTTAAAAATAAACTTACTAATTATACACTGCGTGACATTGAAAATGGAACACCAAGAAATAGTGGCCAGAAAATTATGCAAATTTCAGGGTAGACGCGCCTAACCGAGTTATGCAAATGATGTAAAATGCGCAGCTCTCGTGCGCACATGGAGTAAGATATAAGAGAAGGAACTTGCAGAAAGGACAGTATTCGTGTCGTTATTTATTCAAGGAAAATCATTGTAGAAATTTTGTTCTTGTGTCAAAAGACACGTGTAATAACAGAGAATGCCAGGTCATCGTAAACGGAGGCAGTTCAAGCAGACAGACCATTTTACGAGGGGCATGGTGATCGGACTGAAAAGGGCAGGTTGGTCCATACGTCAGGTCGCAGCTGATACACACCTTGGTGCGTCCACGGTGCACCGACTGTGGAGAAGATGGTTGGAACAAGGAGATGTGGCAATTTATAGGAATGTCGGTGCAACCAGAGTGACGTCAGCATGTGTGGATCGGCGTATCCTTCGACAAGCAGTGGCGGCCCCACAAGCCACTTGTACGCCATCCTGCAACACGTGCAAGACACCCTAGATCATTCCATCTCGACCAGAACCATTTCCCGTCGATTGGTTGCTAATGGCTTGCACTCATGCCGTCCGTTAAGAAGACTGCCATTGACCCCACCGAATAGGCGCCAACGTTTGGAATGGTGCCGGGCTAGATCGACGTGGATGACGGAATGGCACAGGGTCGTGTTCTCAGATGAGTCGCGTTTCTGCTTGTCCAATGATAGTCGCCGTGTACGCGTGTGGCGTCGACGCGGAGAAAGGTCCAATCCGGCAGCAATTGTGGAACGCCCCACTGTGCGACAACGTGTAATCATGGTTTGGGTTTGGTATGATTCCAGGTCACCTTTACTTCGTATTCAGGGCACTATGACGGCCCAACGATACGTTGATGATGTGCTGCGACCGGTGACACTCCCCTACCTTCAGGGGGTACCCAATGCCTTTTATCAGCAGGATAACGCCCGACCGCACACTGCTCGCATTAGCCAACAAGCTCTGCAAGATGTACAGATGCTTCCCTGGCCACCGTACTCTCCTGATCTCTCACCAATCGAGCACGTCTGGGACATCATTGGACGCCGTTTGCATGCCTTGCCACAGCCGCGTTCAGAAGACGAACTGTGGCAAATGGTTGAGAGGGAATGGAGAGCCATCCCTCAGGACGCCATCCGTACTCTGATTGACTCTCTACCTAGACGTGTTGCTGCGTGCATCGCCGTTCGCGGTGGTCCTACTTGCTAATAAGCCGACGCCGTTCTCGCTCTGTATTATGACTATCATTTTGAAATAAAGATCACTTATTGTTCGTCCCTGTCTCTCTCTGTCTGCCGAGTTCATCACTTTCTGGCCACTATTTCTTGGTGTACCATTTTCAATGTCACGCAGTGTATAACACAAATATTACTCGTTCTTTCTTCTTTTTATATTACTGTGTTGTCAGCCTAAAGGTATTTATAAAATCATTAATTTATTATTTTCAAACATCTTCTTTCTATTTTTCCTACAGAGGCTTCTCGGTTTGATAAAGCTGGTGTTGTGGCTTTGTCAATGACACGAAGCTGCTAGTGTGCGGAGATGGTCAATAAATGGCGTCTAGTTTTGACGTTTAATATAACGGGAGTGGTATCCTATTTTCTTATAGAAAAAATGTATTCCGACAAATTTGCTATACTGACACCATATTATCAAATCAATATCAATTTACCTCAAAGTTCAGTTTAATCTATATATATCTATATATTATAAAACATTATAAATAATAATAATAACAAAGAGATCAAGCAAAATAAATAGGACTGTTGAAGGAAATAATAAATGAAAGTTTCGTCGTTGATTTGTAATTTTGGAGATCTGCCACGCATTTCTAGGAATAAATTTAATCTATCAAAGAACTTCCTGTCTTTTCATTGTTGATGTAAATTCAACAGCCTAGAATTTAATGGCTTCTGAATGCGTGTATAGGAACATAATAATGACAATTAAATCCTTCAATTTGTATTAAAAAACTTTTTTTGCGCGCAGTTTCTTAATTATAAAAATCGAACAAATGCACTCATAGACAAACCTAAATAGAGTTTTACCTTTTTAGCATGCATTTCAGGATACAGACAATACCTCTGAAAGATATATCATACAAAGTGACCTTCATCAAATACACACGAGATAACCAAGTGTGAACAAACTTATCTATTTCTCTTTTCAAAAAACAGACGACTGGCGTTATTAAAGACTTACTTCTTCTTTAGGTTTTGTATAAAAGTGTTTATTTTATGTTTTTCTTTTCACATTAGAATTTCAAAAATTAACATAATATATATTTAAGGCTTATCTCCAATATATAAATTTTACAAATATTTCTTCGAGTGTCGGTGGAAGATTGGTATAAACGTTAGATTTCTGACAGCCACGGCTTGGGATACGGATCCCGTATTGGGCACCTTTTTCTGAATAGATAATATCTCCAATGGTCTCTGATTCTTGCAAAGTACAAGCCAAAAAGTCAGTGTAAGTGATAAAACACGGGGTCTGGTATATTTTTAATTTAAAAGTCGAATGTCTATATATTTATGGCGTACTTACAGTAAGGGAGATATTAACTACTACCCACCTTTATTATCATAGCCAACTCCGCCTTTGCCGGTCCCAAGCCCGTTGAAAAAGGAGGAGGGGGAGCAGTAACAAGCTCGCTAAAAGATGACCCAGCTGAAAGTACCCTATAAGGGCTCCTAATCCAGGTATACAGGATAAGCAGCGTTTGTACTCCATGTTAGGAGTAGCTGCACATGGCTTCTGTTCCTCATGTCAGAGGCGGCCTATTCTTTTGGAGCTAAGTCGGCCTGCCACTGAGTAGTGATTGAGTGGAGATAAGGAAGAAGAAGAAGATTATCATAGCCTGTAACACACACACACACACGTGTTAAAGAGATAATAGTTCATCTTCAATATGTAGTTAGGTAAAAGATTACTTTGTTCAATAAGACCGTTGGTGATGCTGGAATAAATTGTCGTTACAATCTTACGCTAACATTTATTTAATGCAACGCGCCTAATTTATTGGATTTTTTTATTTGACAGCCGTTTCAGCGATTTATCCTACTTTAATTATGCTAAGGTGGAAAAGGTGAAATGTTCAGTGCTTCGCTTGAATATTGATGAGTTATAATGTGTATATCGACTAAATTAAACTCTTCGATTTAAAATAGCAGAATAAAACGGGCATTGAAGAGGAGTGTCTTGTGCGAACTTTATTAGCAAGCTTTCGTACTCATAAAGTTCGCATAAGTCACTCCTCTTCTCTCAATATCCGTTTTATTTTCCTATAATATTTATATCGTACTTTAAACACCTTACCCTTCTAAAGCCTATACATCAGTTTTATAGGATTTATGTACAAAGGAACAGTAGATCTTGGAGAATTCGAAGTTCAAGGAACCAAAAAATTCAATTTATCCAATTTTCGAATAAAATTTGTTATAAATAAAATGCTTAAAAGTCTAGGGACCACATATTTGAATTAAAGACGTTTGAATTATCCCAGTTATACTATATTTATTTTAAACGTAAAGCATTAATAAAACATACAAGCTCTAATATAAGAAATGCCAAAATTTAGCTCTTATTTTTCACTTATAAATAAACGATTTTACTATTATGAAACTAGGACACATGCCTCCAATATTAAACTGATTGATTGCTAGTATTCTTTCCTGTCGTTACGCCGGTCTTTTTAGATATTGTGTATATATAATATTAGCCTACTCCACGCTGACGAGTGTCAACAGCGCGAAACGCGTTCGTGAATGGCTTTTCTTGATTTATCAAGAAATTGGGTTGGCCAAATATCAGGGAACAGGCTAAATCATTGTTTAGTTGATTTCTGTTCTACCAGATTGCGCTCTGCCTTCTGTAAAGCACATGTGCTCCTGGTCAGTATATGCTTTCTTTATTTTTAAAAATATTATTTGAATAATAAAACGGGTTTCTTGAGGAGGATTTCTTTTCATATTTATTGATGCTATCTCAAGCTTTTGGTAATTTCTGTCATTCTACTGGAGCGTTCATCACAACTATAAAAATAAATTCATCTCCAGAAAACTGTTGTATTACTTATTATTTACACAATATATGTAAATCAATTGATATAAAGCTTTATCAGAACCTCTTTAGTAATATAGGAGCTTCAATTGATTTAAATATCCCGGATATTAATTAATTAATTAAAACGGTTTCTGAGGATGAGTTTGATTTTATTTTATTCGAGTAGTCTCAAGTCTTCGGGCATCTTTACCCTTCTACAGGAGAACTTATATAAAGAAGGACAGAGATTCTCGAGGGCTCGAGAATGCTTAAATGAATCAAGAGATACTATCAAGAATAATTATTGATTTTTTGAATATAAGAGCTTATTATTTTTTAACACAAAGCTATAACGCGCCATCTATATATACATATATATATATAATAAAAGGATTTAAAAGAATCAATTTTCTTTTATACACAATACAAACCTCCTACTGTCCTTACTGCGATGGAAGAAATATATCGGGAGGGCTTGGCTCATCAGTGGTAAACCCTTCTAGCGGTTTGGCCAATTTAATCCACTAGACCGCTCCTTGGAGCTCTAATACTGTATTGGATTATTCTACTTATATATACAGCACTGAAGGGTGGAATCTCAAGAATATGGTTTTCAAGAAACTATTACATAATCTTATAGGACAGTACAATTACATATAAATATTTGCTGTGGGGTTGGGTTTGCGAGGTATTAGATTCAAAATAGGAAAGTATATGATGAATAAACCTAGTGAAACCTTTAAGAGAGTTTACCACTGCATAGCTAAACCTCTTAAATATATATTTCATCGTAATGAGGACTATAGGAAGTTATTTTTATTTATATAGGTGGAATTGCTTTGAATTGATATATTTTTAATGTAAAATATTTTATTGTTGAAGACCCACGTTAAATTTGCTTAGATCATTTCTAAAGATACTGTTTCCAAGAAGATTAAACAAACATTATCATATTGATTTACAAGAGAGAGTGAATGAATTAAAGAAACTTAAACATAGTGATCAAAGAGAAACTTATCTTCTTACAGTTAGCGCCTATTTACTTGTGATCTTACACACATACTCTTTGGGAACAATTAATTAATCGAACATTATATCCATTGTTTCACAAGAGAGAGAACAAAATAAATTAGAAACTAAAAAACATTGTAAACAAATCTAAACCTATCTTCTTACGGTTAGCGCCTATTTACCTGTTATCTTATACACATACTCTGTGGGAACAATTAATTAATTAAACAATATATTCATTGATTCACAAAAGAGAAAACAAAATAAGAAGAGAAACCTATAACATTGTAAACAAAGAGAAATTTATCTTCTTACGGTTATCGTCTATTTACTTGTGATCTCACACATATACTCTGTGGGAACAATTAATTAATTAAACATTATCTTTATTGATTCACAAGAGAGAAAACAAAATAAAAGAGAAACCTATATCAATGTTAACAAAGAGAAATTTATCTTCTTACGGTTATCACCTATTTACTTGTGATCTTACATACATACTCGGTGGGAACAATTAATTAATTAAACATTATCTTTATTGATTCACAAGAGAGAAAACAAAATAAAAGAGAAACCTATAACATAGTAAACAAAGAGATATATATCTTCTTACGGTTAGCGCCTATTTATTTGTGATCTTACATACATACTCGGTGGGAACAATTAATTAATTAAACATTATCTTTATTGATTCACAAGAGAGAAAACAAAATAAATAGAGAAACCTATATCATTGTAAACAAAGATATATTTATCTTTTTACGGTTAGCACTTATTTTCTTAT
>CP092863.1:161535253-161766870 GCA_030710605.1 Cordylochernes scorpioides
AGAAGTTGTGAAGGCGACAAGTTTGAGATTTGGATGAAATTTATTGATCAAGATATCTGGCGTGGAGAAAAAGAGGCAATAAAGTTGGAAGGTATGTTCTTTGTGTACCATCATCTAACCACTCTGTCACCCCCATCTGACGGCATAAAACTCAATAGTTTTTAGATAAAAAACACAAAAGTATTATTTTTTCGAAGATTATTGCAAGAAAATAGTCCTATTCTTTTATTTTGAATTATTATTAATTGTGGAATATTCAATGTTAGCTTTAAAATTAGTAACAAAAGAATAAATGGACGTAACCCTTTTATATTAAAGGTTATTACAGGTACTCTTTAGCTGAAATATCCTCTTACACAGGTAAAATATGAATATACCTACTTGGTGAAAATAAAGTATACTTATCGTTTTAAAATTTATATTTGCATATATAGTCCATCTATTCTTATTATGAATTATTATTAACCTTGCGGAATATTCAATATTAGCTATGAAATTAATTACAAAAGAATAAATGAACGTAACATTTTTATATTAAAGGTTATTACAGGAACTCTTCAGCTGTTTAATCCTCTTATACAGCTAAATATATGAATATACTTTAAAAATATATGAATACTTCCAGGGCTAAGTTTCTTGCTCAACTTCTAATTTTCAAGCTTTCGGACTTGTCAGTCCTTCAACAGGAGTGTGACTATATCACGAAAAAGTTGAACAAGAAACTTAGCCCTGGAGGCTTTATTTATTTTATATTAAGAATCAGGGAAGAACCTTTATGAAAAGGTTCAAAAGTTCTGCACAACTTCAAAAATTAATAACTCCGCGAATATATGCGCTAGAGCAATGCAGTAAACACCATTGTGTTCAGGATACAATGGGATTTTTTTATGGCAAATAAGGAAAAATTCGAAATTGATTTCAGTTACAATTTTATTCGCTAGATGGCGCTATACCAGAATCAGAGAGTCAGCGGCCAAATTGTTTGATCAATTGAAGCATATAACTGATCGACACGTATTTTTCTTTTTTGAATACCAACAACAACAACAAAAGCTTTTATTGAGGACCTCAAGTCCTATAAAGGATTCGCCAGTTTACAGAGTAAGTGAAGAGAAGAGAACTAAGAATACAGAGAGAAACCTATAAGTAGTAGGTAGAGTGTAGTATTTTCTTTACTGTGACTATATACAACAGCAGTAACAAGCCTTTTACTGGAATCAAAGTCCCATACAGGATTCGTCATTATAATCCTGACAAAGATTATTTACATATGATATTTACGTCAATTAGATTATGTATATAGCTTTCTTTTCTCTTCAGCCGTCTTCCAAAATTTGAACAACGCAAACGCTCCAGCTCTGTTTCTCACCACATCATTCAACAGGAGCTCCAAAGAGAGTCCCTCAAGGCCTATTTCACTGAGGAGCACTTCTCGTTCGTCTTTCAGCCCCATACATGAGAGTATATGGTGATGTAGCCCCGGCTCCATTCTTGTCCCGCAAATGTTTTTTGAATACCAGGAAAGAACCCTAATAATATCAAATGGAGTTGTTGCATGTTCTATAGTTCTACATGTTCTTGTGCCATCTGGATGTATTGTCATTCCTTTATAGTGTTTTGTTCTGAGTCTTGTTATAGTTTTGTCATTTTTCTCTCAGAGTTTATTTCACATTTTGATCTTTTCTTATTTTTTGTTTAATTATCTTGTATTTTGCGAAAGAATTAGCGTCAAATAATGACATTTGTTTATTTCTTTGGCTCAACTTTCTGGCTTCCTTTGCCAATTCAACTTCCATTTCATTACACCCGATCCAAGCATGGGCAGGAATCCATTGTAGAATGCACTTATTCTCCAATGATTCCAGTTTAGTAAGAAACGAGTGTATTTTCTGTGTGATTTTAGTATTGCCCTTCTGAATTGCTTCTAGATCGGATATGAAGACGCTGTATATTAAAATTCCTTCTGCTTGATGCAGGGATGGTTGGTTAAGGTATATATCAAGAGCTTTCCAGATAGCTGTCAGTTCACAAGTGAAGTTTGACGATATCTTTCCTTCTCCTTCTTTGATTTTGATGTTCTTTCTATCTTGCAGTATTTTGTTAATTCCGGCCCCTCCATTACTCAGGTTAAGGTCTGATGATCCATCTATATATGCTGTTAAATAATTTCTCTGATCGCATAAACCAATTGTGTCAAGTCCTTTCTTTTTAAGTATGTTTTTGTTCTTTTTTTTATTGCAGGGTTCATTCAGGTTAAGATTGATGATTACATTTGATGGCAATGGGGTAGGAAATATTGGTTCTTCTTGAATTTGAAATTCATTATGTTTCATATTTATGCCCTTTCTAATATTGTTGTCGTACTGAAGTGTTGAAGATCTTTTGAGTCTTTCTTTTTGTGTCCAGTTAAAATATGTTCTATGGGATATGTGTTCGGTTTCTATACTTTTTAAGCTATTGGTGAATTTTATTTTTTTGTATATTGCTTTCGAGTAGGTCTAGATCACATTATTTCTGAATTTTCTCATTGATGGTGGATGAAACAGCACCAGTGATTATTTTGGCTGCTTTTGCTTGAACACTGTCTAGTCTTCTTTTTAGTGATGAACTTGAGGGAGCCCAGACGGGTGTCCATATTCCATTATTGGCCTTATTAAGGTGGTATATGTTGTTATGAGAATTTTGGGTTTTGCTCTCCAATTTGTTCCACATAGCCTTCTTAGAATGTTCAGGTTTCTAGTAGCTCTTTTTGAGATGCTAATTATGTGTTCTGTAAATCGCAATTCCTCATCAGGTATAACACCTAGGTATTTTAGAGATCTAATTTTATCAATTATTTGGTTGTTTATGCTTATTTTGGGGTTGAAATATATGCTTTTTTTTCCTGTCAGTGGAGAAGACGCATAGGTTTGTTTTTATTGGGTTTATGGTCATTTTGAGTTTCATTGCCCACTTTTACAGTCCTCTAATTGATGTGTTCAGTATCTGATTTTTCTATACTGATACTTGTGTGCAATATGGCTATATCATCTGCATAACAGGCAACCTTTGTGTCTTCAGTGAGGTAAGGATGGATGTCGTTAATGTTGTGTCGTAATTAGACGTACAACAGCTCAAACTTGACCATGACTCTCATTTTAGCTCTTATTCTTCACGTTTTGGCCATCAACAATGTCCAATTTATATACACATATATTTTTACAAAATCAGTCTTTAATATGCAAATATATTCATCTATTTACATACACAACAGTTAATATATAGCGAGAAGAGTAGAGGACTGAGCACAGATCACTGAGGTGCACCACCCCATGTTCTTCGGTCCTTGGAAAATGCTCCATTGACTCGAACCTTCATCCTTCTTCTCCTTGAGAAGTCTGCAATCCAGATTAAGGTTTTCCCTCTTACTCCGATGTTGTGCAGACTTTCAAATAATGTCTCCCTCCACACTCGATCAAAAGCTGAGGTCATATCCAGGAATAAGCCGTTGTCTTCTTTGGCGGTTTTTCCTGGAAATAATCTATTATTGATTGACAGAAGTAGAACAGTTGATCAGTTGTACAGTGTCTGGATCTATAGGCAGTTTGGTAGAAGTTTATTTTTTTATTGTTAGTGAGCAAGACTATGAGCCTAGAGTGGATAATTCGTTCTGTTATTTTACAAAGTATGCTGGTAAGAACGATTGGCCGATAGTTCTTGCATTCCTTGGCATCTTTGTTTGGTTTCAGTATTGGTACTATAATTGATATCTTCCAATTCTTTGGTAGTTTACCAGTTTCCCATGAATTGTTCAGTATTCGTAGGAGTTTATTTTTAGCTTTGTCTCCAAAGTGTTTAATCATTTGACCAAAGTTTAGATCATCTCTTGGTAACCTCTTGGATTTAACTTTTCTATTGATGAGTTTAGCTCATTCAGTGTGAAGTCTCTCGAGATATATCTTGTTGATGGTAATTTCTTGCTTGTTTAACTAACTTGTTTATATTATTTTTTAGAGTCCTTTCTTCACTAGTATAGCTGAGTCTGGAAGTGCCTTGAAAGATATTCAGCAATTATAGTTAGCCATCTGTTTGTTCGTTCTCGCTGTTCTATTCATATCGGTTAGAGTATTGGAGGATTGGTATTGGTTTTGATTATTTTCTAACACTCTAATTATATTCCAGTGATGGCTGTCCTTTCTTGGATCCATTTTTTTCGCAGAATTCTGCCCATTTTTCTTGTTTGAATATCAAAATTTCTTGCTCTACTCGTATTTTTTGAATAATTTCAATTAGATTCTTTATGTTTTCTTCTGTTTTATTTGTTTTAAGAAGTTCATTGATATTGTCCCTCTCTGCAATCATTGCCTCGATGTTGTGGTCCTTCCAGTAAGGTATCCACAGGTCTTTACGTCTACCTCTAGATATCGGTGCTTTTGCAGCTTTGGATATGTTCGAAGAGAATTTTTCCAAGTTTGTGTCAATCGTTCTGTGATTTAATTCTTCGTTGCATAGTTCTTCAAGCTTACCTGTGGATTTTTTTCCAGTGTTCTTTTATTCTGTTGGATATTCTCAATTTTGATGTTTAGGGTTGTTAAAATTGGTCTGTGGTCACTGATTGCACTTTTCAGATCTCACATTTTAAAAATTGTTTGCAGTATAATAAACAATGATAACATTTGACAAGCCCATAGTATATTTGAAATAAAGTGCGACAAATATATTTTGTCACCCCCCTCTATATTTCATTTGTTGGATCATGACAAATATCCAGTTAAATAGTAAAGAGTCGCCAATTAGTCAAGAAACTACACATTCCTTATAGCAAGAAACCCTATTAGTAGTGTCATCATAATTTTATATTAACATTATATAATGATGAGAGAAGCGTGGACGCGGGCGCCGCTTGGAGGCGCTGCATTAAGATAACTGACCAATGGGAACGGCCCACCTCAACCGTCAGTCTTCTTTCTTGTATATACCAAAAGAATGCCTTTGTTCTACTGCTGTGTGCGGTTGTTATTCTTTTGTCAACATATGTATCCTTATATCTAATAATCCTTTATATCTATAAAAATGAAATGCGAAATCGATGTTTGTTATCGCATCACGCAAAATCTACTGACTCAATCATTATGGAATTTCGCATGTAGGTAGCTGAAGATTTCGTTTAACATATAGGCTATTCAAAAAACGAAAAGGTTTAATGTGCTATTTTTAAAAAATGTTAAACCAAAATTCCTTAGTTCAAGCCTTTTACCGCTTGGCGGCGCACTGGTCGCGACGATAAATGAATCTGATTGGTTAATATTTTACACGTTGTTGTTTTGTAATTTTACCCGATTAATGTGTGTCTTTAAAAGGTAAGATTATTTTTATATATTTAAACTCTTTTAAAATAATTTTAATCGATCATTATCAAATAAATACGCCCCCGGAACCTGGGTTAATTAAAACTGTATTGTGAAATTTCGCACGTAGGGAGTTGAGGTTTTGGTTTAACATTTAGGCTAAAAGCACAAAAATTGCATTTCGAAAAACTTTCTTTTCCTTTTTAGAAGGTAGATTTTATTTAATCATTTAGTAATATTTTTTCAATTTAAATTAATTGGAATTATTATTTATTTCGCAGCTTATTCATATATTTTGCTTCGTTTAATTTTAATTAGTGTAAATATAACGATCTACATCTTTAACGATAAGTGTAGTATTTTATCTCATAAGGTATATTATTTTTAGAACAGTATTCTATTTTTTTTCTTTCTTATATTTAGAGTGCGTATAAATTTTATTAAAGTTGTAAAAAGTATATTTATTGAAAAAAGTATGTTTTACAATATAACTTGCTACATATATTTTACTATATGTTTGTTCCATGTAATATGTTTATGCTCTAATAGCATTTATATATATTTATATGGTTCAACCATATTTTTATATGAATGCATTTAGATATATATCCTGACCCATATAGGGTTAATTAATAACTCATTTGACATTTTACCTTTATTTATGGTCTTGGCAATATATATGTAAAGCTTTTTAGGTAAAAAAGAATTGAGGTATATTTTGAAATATAGATAAAAATCACAAGGAAGCAAGACCAGATCCAAATAAATAAATTATGTGTGGTTTCAGAAACAGCATTGTTACCATCTTCAGACAAAAGTACTGAATACATTCAGTAATTTTGTCTTTATAAGGTGACAATGCTGTTATTGAAACATCACACATAATTCGTTATTTTTTATTTGGTCTTGCTTTTTGATATTTTTAACATTGCCCTTGACTATTTGAAAATGATGCAAATTTCCTAATTATTTTATGCCATTTTAAAAAGTACATTCTTTTGTAATAATATCTAATTTCCCACATTTTCCTAAAACTGCCAACAATAAACTAATAAAAAAAAATCCAAGTCTGGGTATTTCAGTATTGCATATATATTACATTTTTAAAAGTTGTTTAACTATAGATGTACATGCCGGATTAGGTGCCCTTAAAAATGTTTAATCTGGCTGTTTCTTCTTGAACTGCCGAGAGTGAAGTGGAGAAAGTGAAATTTTCAGGTTGCGAGGCCCATTTCCCTTAATTCACACTAATCCTTTGATTTTTTTTTTCATTTTTTAGATACCAAAGCCAAGTTTGGTTACTTGCACTCACTGGAGGGGTTTGACTTTTTCAAGAATCAGGGGCCATTGGGGCAATTTTTTTTTTTCAGAACAAATTCCCCAAAACTGGATTCGATGATTCCGGGTCGTGGTTTTTAAAATCAACAGTTTAGACCACTCCTCCAAAAAAGCACTCTATACATTAGATGTGTTTGTGAAATTGATCTTATATTTCAGATTATTTTTACCAGAATTTTTAATTTTGATATTTGCAGTTTATCTCCATTGTGCTGAAAGCAAATTCTTTACTTAAAGTTTTAAAAACAGTTGGGGGCTCTATTCATTCAAGAGTAAACCCCACTCGAACAATACCCGGGCGAAGCCGGGTCCATATATCTATATAGGCTCAATTTATTGGGCAGTTTTTTCAACCAAATTAGACTTTTTTTTAGGCCTTCTTCCATTGTCTTTTTTTTTTTTTTGTTTTGCTGTCATTTGTTTAGGTAGTATTTAGATCAGTGATTCTCAACCTTTTTTTTTGTTGCGGCATTATTTTAAAGATTTGAAAATTTGGCGGCACAATTTTAGAATTTCGCGGCACACTTTTGCTAACTTGAATGCAAGAAAATTCAAATTATGTATCAATATTTCTATGCAAAATCTAAGTAATATACATCTCTAACATTCAATTTGCTAATTTCGTTATTTTAAAAAGTAAAAAAATGAAAAAGAAAAAAAAGAAAAACCATTACAAACGTGAACATAATCATATGCCTAAAATTCAGCGACACATTTTTAGAATTTCGCGGCACACAAAATTACCGCGGCACATTGGTTGAGAATCACTGATTTAGATTTATCTGCTTCATAATATGTAGCTGCTCATATATATCTATGTATGTTCTACTCATATTTGTTGTGCCTATTTTTTCAGCTAATTGTATTTTTTTTTTTTACGTCTTCTTCCATTTGATTTTTTTTTAATCAGTTGTTTTACGTTTTCGCTGAGTTTTATGCATTTTTCCCCTCCTTTCAGAATATTTCTATGCTTTTTTTTATTTTGGCCTTAGTCATGAGTCGCGCTTATTTTAATACACTATTTTTGAATTTTTTTTCAATCTCAGTCCTTTATGTTTTACATTTTTCAGTTATCCTTATTTTTATTTTTACTAATGCTTTGTGTTTGTAGGTATGCCAAGCCATAGGAGAAGCAAACTTTCTCAGCGTTCCAATAGCTCTAGGGTTCAGCATGCTTCAGGGTCAAACATTGCAAGTAGTTGGTGTGCATCTTGAGTCTCCCTGTTTCTCGCATGGGCAACTCTATGTAGCATGCTCCCCTGTTTCCAGCCCTAAAAATTTATTTGTCTTTAGTTCTACTTTTAGCAAGACACGCAAAATTGTTTATCAGGGGGCTTTGATATAGATTTTGACAATTTTGAAAGGGATTTCTTCGAATAATGATTTTGGGAAGTTTGACTTTTGTAACTACATAATTTATGAATAATTTGTTATCATTATTGCTCTACTGTAGTTTCATCAATAAAGCTTTTTTTACTTTATTTTATTTTAATTTTTTCACATTTAATTCATTTACATAACTCTATTCTTGAAAATTGTTTTTTATTTTTTTTATGGTATCAACATTTCTGGTTCAATTAAGGTTTTTGTTAGCCTGCAACACACCTTATCATAGCTCATTGCATTTATCAGGATAACTTTGCTGTTTTGATTTTTACACCATTGGTATTTTCATGCCTCTATAATATTATATTTGTTTGCAGAATTGTATAGACAATTTGGTTTGGGTTATATACTTTAAGAATATTTGTAAAAATATAAAGGTCAAAGTTTTACAACAAAAAAAAAATTTGGAACACCATTTCTCTCCCATTTAATTTAATGTTGCTTCATTTATGATTTTAAGAATTGCATTATTTTTATGCATGTTATTTTTAAAATTTGTGTTAGCAAGACATGGAATATTGTTAAGTTAATGTATTATTAACATAAACTTTACCAACCCGTGAAGCGTTAGCTCCAAGCTTTTACCACTGGGGGCAGCACTGTTAGAGCTAATAAATGCTTTCGATTGGTGCTTACTTTTACATGCTGTTTGTTTTTAGACTAAATTAATACACATCAAGTTAGCATTTTTTCATTCTTCAAAAGTTAAGATTCTATCTTTAACGTTTCATAATACTTTTAAAATTAAAGCCGGAAATAATATTGCTTTTTCCCATCCTGCAGGTCTACATTACACTGCAACAGCTATCATAACTCTGGCTTTTGGCATTGATATTTATATAATGTGAAAGTACTGTTTGCTACCTTAAGCTCTGGAGAGATTATAATGTGTCTACAGATCCATCATGTGGAAATCACACCATAGTGAAAATGCATTTAGCTGGTAGCAATGTATCACATTTGTAGACATGTGGTGCGCTTACAGTAAAAGCAGTCGCTACCTACCCACCATGGTTATCATGGCCTGTACCACGCGTACTAGGGATAATTACAAAAAAAAAGGAAGCAAGACCGAATACAAATAATTACATTATGTGTGGTTTCAGTTACATTTTGGCTATCTTCAGACAAAGGTACTGAATACATTCAGTAATTTTGTCTTTATATGGCAACAATGATGTTACTGAAACATCACACATATATATATATTTTTTTATTTGGTCTTGCTTTTTTGGTATTTTTAAAATTGCCCTTGACTATTAGAAAATTATGCAAATTAACTATTTAGAAATGTAAGTGCCGGATTAGGTGCCCTTTAAAATGTTTGCTCTGGCTGTTTGTTCTTGGACAGCCGAGAGTGAAGTGGACAAAGTGAAATTTTCAGGTTGTGCCGACCATTTTCCTTTATTCAAACTAATCATTAGATTTTTTTTTAATTTTTAAGAATAAAAGCCCTGTTTGGTTACTTGCACTCACTGGAGGGGTTGGACTTTTTCAAGAATCAGAGCCATTGGGGCAATTTTTTTTTTCAGAACAAAGTGTCTAAATCTGCATTCAATGATCCCGGGTCATGGTTTTTAAAAATTAACAGTTTAGACCACTCCTCCAAACAGCACTCTATTCATTAGATGTGTTTGTGAAATGGATCCTATATTTCAGATTTTTCACAAGCATTTTCGATATTGCTGTTTGCAATTTATCTCCATTTTGCTGAAAGAAAATTCATTACATTGAGTTTACAAACAGTTGGGGCCTCTATTCATTCATGAGTAAACCTCGCTCGAACACTACACAGGCGAAGCCGGGTCAGTCGGGTTAAAACCCGGGCGTTGCCCGGGCCACTCGGCTAGTAATAATATATTTAAAAAATCACTTATTTGGCTATTCTTTTTGCAACATCGACCCACAACATATATAATATTAACATATCAAAATATCGTGTATTATATCAGTAGTGTTTTCAAACATTTAATCTATTTCACAAAACTCCATCTAAAATAATTTTTGGTACATTTTTTAATTTGTATATACCTATTTTACATATCTCAGATTGTATTTAAAAATCGTCAACCAATACTTCTACTTTTGACGAAATGGTGTTTTATTAATTTATCATTTGATATTATTAGGGTTCTTTCCTGGTTTTCAAAAAGGAAAAAATGTGTTTGCAATAAACAAGGCGATAAGGAAGATGGGTGTCTTTATTATATAAGCACGAGCTTTCAGGCGAAAACCCTTCGACAGGTAGCTATCACATATCACGATGGACACTAATGGAAAGAGTTTTTTAAATATATATATAGTAGAGGTGATTTGTATATACAGCGTAAAAAGAAAGAAGATGCAAAATAGATAAAATGCTATTAAATAAATATGGAGGTAATTTGTATAGAAAGCGTAAAAAGAAAGAAGATGCAAAAAGATAAAAATACTGTTAACTGAATATATATGGAGAAGCTTTAAGAGATACCAGCCAGGAAGGCACCATAGATGTCAGGAATGTCCATCTTCCTATTTATGCTATTGAGTTTTTTAGAGATAATCGATTCCAGCACCAATCGTTGATGCTGGTTGTGGATATGTAGGTAATGAACTGTGGGGTGAAGAAAATCGAAGGAGTGACCAGTATCGGTTATATGCTGGTATATTAGGGATCTAGGGTCACAGTTAGATATATTGCGCTGATGCTCCGACACTCTAATGGCAACTGTTCTACCCGTCTCACCCACATAAGTGGCAGAGCAATGCTCACAGGAGACGGAGTAGACAGCGCCAGAAGAGAGAAGAACATCAGGTGGAGTACAGGACTTAGTGATTGGATGCCTTAAAGAAGTTAGTAGGTTAGGGCTATTATTGTAAAAAATTCGAATTCCGAAGGATTTAAGGAAACGGGCAATGTCAACAGAAAGAGAGAAGTAGGGAAGAGTATATATTGATCTGTAAATATCCGGTGGTTTCCGAGGAACAGGAGTATATGTATGTCTCTTAATAAAGGACAGAGGGAAAGAGGCAGCAGAGAGATGGGTAATTATTAATTCATTTTCAATTTTCTTGAAAATGGGAAGGGAGCAGTGGGTGTAGACACGTTTTGTGAGAGTTTTGACAATATTGATTTTATGGGTAATTGGGCAATGAGAGTTGAAATGGGTGTAGTGAGGGGGACAATCTTTTTTGTAATATACTGAGGTGTTGAATGAGCAATAAGATCGAATGACGAGGACATCCAAGAAAGGGATGGTCCGCTCTTTCTCTAGCTCTATGGTGAAAGAAATGTCCGGATGGTAACTATTAAGGGATGAAAGGATGGTGTCCTCCCGGCTGGCATCACAATTGCAAAAAACGTCGTCGACGTAACGACGCCATAATTGGATGTCTGAGTGGTGAACTTGGTTTATCCAGGTATCGATGCGGGTCATGACAATTTCTGCAGCTATAGATGATAATGGGCTTCCCATAGGGGAGCCCCTAATCTGCTTGTAATAATCCTGTCTATAGGTGAAGGTGCCCATATCTAGGCAAATGCTGACAAGTTGAGTAATAGTTGAGATGGTGGCGGGATCTAAATTGACAGTAGTGAGGAAAAGATTAATGCTTTCTATAATAAGATTATGCGGGAGGCTAAGGTACAGGGAAGTCACATCATAAGAGCACATAACATGGTGGGGTGTGGGTTGAAGTGCGGTGACTTCTCTAACAAAACTGGGAGTGTTAGAAACAGAGTAACAACTTCTATGGGACCCTAAGAGAGGGGAGAGGAAGTGGGAGAGATATTTAGATAACGGATAAGCAAGAGAGAGGTGATAGGATATTATGGGGCGTAGAGGGATTCCTGGTTTGTGAACCTTGGGCAGGCCATATATGTAAGCACTGCCGGAGAGATTCGAGATGAACGATTTGTGGTCTTCCGGAGAGATGCTGGCTGATCTCTTTAAGCGGGAAAGGGAAGTTTTAAATTTCTTTAAAATGACGCTTCTGTCTTGAGGTGTGATAGGAAGGAAGGTATCAGTATCTTGGAGTAAGGTTAACATTTTGGAGTGATAATCATGCTGGTTGAGAATAACTGTGTTAGAGCCCTTGTCGGATTTAGTGATAACCAAGGATCTATTGTTCTTGAGTCTTTTAAGGATTTTTAGATCCGAGTTGGATGCGGAAGGCAAAGAAAGCGGTTTTTGAAGGGAAGAGGCCAATTTGTTTCTAATGGAGCACTTGTCAGAGTGACTGTAGTTCTTAATGGTGGATTCAATGCTACTTATGATTTTTTGAGTGTCTGGTTTGACAGGGAGACGGAACTTGAGACCCTTTTCCAAGAGAGAGATTTCGGATGGATTGAGCGTTTGGTTCGAGAGGTTAATTACACTAGAGGTAGTCTTATACTGATTGCAACAGAAGGTAGATGGGAAGCCATACTTTCTTGACCAAAAAGTAATTTTTCACTGATGCTTACGCTGGATATACTGCTCTTGGAGCTTGATATCAGAAGTGGTTTTTACTATAAGGTTGGTGAGTTCAACTGCCGTGTCGATCAGTTATATGTTTCAATTTATCAAACAATTTGGCCGCTGAATCTCTGATTCTGGTAAAGCGCCATCTAGCGAATAAAATTGTAACTAAAATCAATTTCGAATTTTCATTATTTGCCATAACACTGAACACAATGGTGTTTAGCGCATTGCTCTAGCGCAAATATTCGCGGAGTTATTAATTTTTAAAGTTGTGCGGGACTTTTGGATCACCCTGTACTTACTTCTTGAAATAAAGAGTCTACTTATCGTTTTAAAAATATATATTTGTATACATATTACAGAAAATATTTTTTGTTGATTTAAGAATATTATTGATATATATATATATATATAGAGAGAGAGAGAGAGAGATAAATATTACTTGCTGATGCTGAATATATTGAGGATACACGAGTATTTTATTATATTTTTTGCAGTCATGGGAAAATATTTAAAAAATAAAGGTTGAATCACAATTCACTTTAATTGGTATTATCAACATATTTAAGGATGAAATACCTTATTTGAGGCGTAAAGAAGAAAACAAAATATTATATATTCAAATATCTCCAGAAAGATTCGAGCCGGTCAACGGGAAACAACAAAAATGGGGTTATATAGGAAAAACCGTGATATATGGCGGTAGACTTTATAGAGTTATTTGATCTGGGAATTATAATTTTATATATAGTGTAAATATTTACAAAATAATGTAATAAGTAAATTCAAATTAAACAAAATATCACAGCAGATAATAATAAATGATGCAT
Source organism: Cordylochernes scorpioides (assembly GCA_030710605.1). Classification (NCBI taxonomy): domain Eukaryota; kingdom Metazoa; phylum Arthropoda; class Arachnida; order Pseudoscorpiones; family Chernetidae; genus Cordylochernes; species Cordylochernes scorpioides. The sequence continues at coordinate 161,548,577 of CP092863.1, forward strand.
TAGAGCTGCCATCTGTTTATTTGCAGATAATATATAATTTTAATATCGACATGCAATACAAGGGGGAATTCATGTACCATTTTTTTTCTATAGTCTACAGGCTAACATGCCCTTCAACAGGAGTATCAAGAAGTATAAATTTCAGATCACTATACCCTGTGTATATTTGACTAAAATAAAATTTCAGGTGCACGAGTATAGGATAGGTTAGCCCGAAAAGGTTGAAGAAATGATTCGATAAATTTAAACCTGGATGATTTGTTGATATTATTGAATTAATATGAAAGATTTATGATGTGTTTGATTTTTCGATATAAAATAAATTTCTACTGCCCTCTCTTAATACAATGATTAAAAAAAAACTATTTGTGGTAAAGCCTCGGCGCTTTAACCAGTTTATATTAACTTACCGCTCTATTATTGTGTACTGTTTGCTTAATTCCCGATACTGAAGATCAACTCTTGGAAGATGTATTTTAAGTATACTATAGATATATTCTTCAAACTGAAAATATATACAAATTATTAAATAAGGATTTGAATAAAAAAATATTATTTATAAAGATATATCTGAATATTTTTATATTTCGAAAAAAATAAACATTTTAAACTATATTCAAAAATATGATTTTATTACGCCGTAAAAAATCAAATCAAACATTTTATATATTGAAAATTTAGAATTTATTGTCAAATTCAAACTACCAATTTTTTAAATATTGTTTTCATAAAGAGCACAAATATAATATATTACAATCATATTTAATATAATAATACATTTTGAAGGCAAAAAGATTATATATTTTGAAAAATAAAGCAAAATGAAGATGTGACGCTGGTTTTAAATAATTCTTCCCATATTTTATATATTAAAAAATGTATAAAAATATCAAAAGAGTAAATAGCGTATTGCCTAATGCATGGAAAAAAATGGCTCTCTATTTTTAAATAACAAAGGTTTTTCTCTCTATCAGGTTTTATTCATTTATTATTCGTGGGCGAAGAGTAAAATGGAAAATTTGGAATTTCGCCATATTTCTGTGTAGCAAATGTGGGCCCCTTGAGATGGGGTCGTTAGTAGAACTATGTTTTGTATCTACAGAAACTATCTTCCGTCTATATTTGATAACATAAAGCTATCCATGTAATTATTTAAAATTGTAAACTACTATTATAAAGTTGATAATTTGTTTGTTTTTTTGTTTAACGATTTATAACAAATCTATTTTGGGGTATATATAAATATTGCCTAATTTGAGAAGAATATCATAGTTATTTTTGATTAAATATGTGTGTGTCAAGGAAGTTTTTATATATCATTATTCCTAATAAAATACTTGCATTGATAGTCAGATTCGAACACGTAATTACAATTGAAATCATTATAAACAAAAAAAGGAAATTCTAAAGGTTTTTTTTTTTCAAATTTAGAGAATTTAATACTTTCTACTGTTTTTCTTCCTTCTTTCAATGCCTTCCTCTACTGAGGGTCATGGTCTCTCCATATTTCCTACGCCATCCTCTTCATCTCCTCGTGTTGTCAAGTCTATTGTTTTAGATCGTCTTTTTATCCCTGTCGTATCCTTTCCTTTGATATCTTCACTTGGAGCTTTCCCTATAAAACTGTCAACAATGTTGCTACTGTATAGTATGCAGCGAATAATATATTGGGTATTCGACACAATTAGTATCTTCATTTGAAAATAATATCATAATTATCCTTAATGAACGAGATACATATTTGGAAAAATAGTTTATGAATGATGAAACTGGTTAAAACATATTTAAAGTGAATAATCTTTAAAATTGTAAATTGGTTTCGACTGCTTGACTTATCAGATCGTTTTAAATATTGTTTTATAGTTCTGTTTGAGTGAATCCAATTTAATTAATTCTTAGTAAAGACATTATAAAACATTAAGTATGTAAGGAATAAATGGTAAAGATATCATTGTTGATTAAGCCCTTATTAATATTTTTATAATTTCGAAATATGGAGAGTGAATAATGGTTGTTTTATGAAAAATAATAGATATTTAAATAAAGGGGTTTGATTATATTTAATGATGATTGTCTAAACTTGTATTCATTGTAAAATATGTCCTCATGGTACACCTTTTCGAATTAATGTCGTTTTAATGTTTTTAAAACGGATGTTTCAATATATCGAGAGGGATTTAACGGATGGATGCTTTTCATAGAGTAATAAGAGGCATTATTTAATTTCATTTATATATATGGATTTGTTTAATTTCTAAAAATATAGTGACGTATTTATTACTGTCGAAGGTCTGTTATGCCCGGAAGTTTTTCATTATCTTGACTAAAATAGAAACGTTTTCCACTGCAAGATTCTTTCATTTATATTTACAATAATAATCAGAATTGCTGATATTCTCGTTTTTAATTCTATTTTTTTATTTTTGAACTGTCAGAATATGGATTTTTTGTTTTTAATATCTATTGACGTTACGTGGGGCTGAGTTCGTTTTTGACATGAATACGTTTTTGTACCTTGAAAAAGGTTTCAGCCAATTGAAATATTGGAAAATAAATCATTTTTGATTCAATTTATGCCTTTTTAATTATACATATCTCGATGTTTTGTATAGTTAATTTTTTTCGATAATTCTATTCTATTTTTATCGAAGATTACAATGGGAAAAGAGATTAACAATTCAGAAAGAGAGTTATACATATTTTATATATTGTTTACCTATGTTATTTAAAAAATAATCTAATTTCAATAATTAATAAGTTATAGTGTGTAATAATTAAGCAGGTCATGAATATATTGGAGATTGGTGATATAGCGCTTGTATATTTATATATTGGGAGTGAACACATGACTGAATAATTTATCTCATTCCCCTTTCTCTTAGGTTTATTATCCTCCTGGATAATAGAATATCTAAATAAGACTTTTTGTTGTTCTAAGACCGAATTCTTTAGAAAATGTGTTCCATTTTATATAAAATATCATTAAGGAAAAATTCTGCGTGCATCTTGAGTTCGAAGTTGAACCATTTTTGCTATCAAATATATATATATATATATATTTGCTTATCCCTAATGGGTAGTGGTAAGAGACTGTTTTTACTGTAAGTGCACCATTGTCTACACATGTGAAAAGCAGTTCGACTTTGCACTTACAAATGTGCCATAGCCCCGTTTGGTTACTTGCACTCACTGGTAGGGTTGGACTTTTGCTAGAATCGGGGGCCTTTTTTTAACATAAAAAAGTGCCCAATGCGGGAATCGAACCCGGGTCGTAGCGGTCGAAAACCAACGGTTTAGACCATCCTTGCACCGAACCCTTAAATATTTTATAAATTACCCTGATTGAACGCTAATCGCATAAAAGTTTATCATCTTTTTAGAGTAAAAAAGAAACTCATTAATACTTTGTATTTTTATTTGTTATTTAAGTATAGATATATCTGTAACAAATAGATTTACTAGAAATGTGTTTCCTTTTCAATAATATCATCAAATATGATCTATACAGACCTTACTGCAATGATATAAAATATTGAATGAGAGGGCTTGGTTCTTCAGTAATGAACCTTCTCAGCGGTTTCGTCAATTTGTTCTCAAGTCCGCTTTACTATTATATTGGATTGGTTTAGGATATACCCTGCATTTCCTATGGAAGACAGCTTAGTAGTGTGTGAACCTATGAGCGTAGGCTTATAGGTCTGTAGAAGTACATACATATAATTTCAAGGTATTGCATCGAACGAAGCTCTCTTCCGCAAATTAATTAGTAAATTATATTTATAAATATAATTTACCAATGGATATATATGTAACTTTAAATAAAAAGGCATATATTGGATCAACTGTAAAAAGGCATATATAATCAAATGAAATATTGGTAAAATAAATGATATTTTGATCCAATATATGCCTTTTTAATTAAATATTTATTTATGGAATGCTCTATTTACATAAAAATATACGTTACTATATTTCCGTCATATATTTGTGAATATATATCATTCAAAGGTAATAACACGCCACCTATAATTATGAAATGAAACTATTCTATATAAATTTATATTTTGTAATATAAAAAAGCCAATCGGCTATCTTAATACTCGAGATATATCTGTCAATACTACAAGGAAAATATTAGGAGATCCTGGCTCGTAGTTGTAAAACCTCTTAGAAATTTCTCCAGTTAAATCTATCATACAAGAAAAGACCAAATTAATACCAAAATGGTTCGGTTGATTAAAGTGGTGAAACCGCTGAGAGGGTTTGAGACTTTCTAATTATTTTCATCACAATAAGGACATTTATATTCAAATTTGAAAAAAATCATGAGATAGCCTTAATGATTATCTCGGCTTTTGGATAAGTGATTTTGGTTAATGGATTTAACTATTAGTCTAAAAATGAATTTTTAAATATTTATTAGGATTCATAAGTATAACTTCAAGTTTCCGAATGATGGTATTCATAAACCAAGAGGCATATCTTCATATACTATTGTTACGAAGATCCGTTTGGGGAACACGTGTGCGCAAGGGGTAGTTCAGTTGAAAGGGGCGCGTGTGGGAAAACGCCAGTCTGCTTTCTGACGTCGATATCAACGGCGTTTGTTCCTTACATCTTTTTTTTTTTTTTACTGTGGTGCCTTTTTAGTGATACACTAAACCTATGCACGGTAGATTCTGTGGCCACTGGATATTCGTTGCGCCTGGAGGCTTTTCATCTCTGCGCTACCTGGAGTATAGGAGCTCCATATATGCTTCCTTCCTGTAGTGAATCTGTATAAGACCGGTGGTCTTAATAAATCTGTATTTGTGTATGTCTGTGATTTGACTGTTATGTCTAAGGTAAAACAAAAGTGTTCGAACAGATATCGTTACCGTTCTCATTTAACCATTCTAATCCGAAGCGTCCTTTTAATCGGATTTTAAAAATAAATTTCAAAGCTTTCTATTATATATAAATATTTTAATATGTTGTCAGGTAATGTAATCTACAGGGGAATAGTTGCTGAATCCGATGGGTTGTTATTTCTGCATCACTATTGTATATATTTGTATACCTATTTCATTATGATATTCTATAAAATAAAAAGTAAATGATCTTTTATTGGAACACTAAATTCAATTTGTTGAATAAATACCATCTCAATTATGGGCAAATTTATATAATAAAGGCATGAATCAATATCCAGCATAAAAATAACATCACATGACGAAACAAAAATATGCAATTTCTTGTGCGATTAAAAACAAATAAGGTTTATCAAAATTCGAAACTATTATAGACGCGTATGATTCTTTTTAAAATAAAACAATTTCTACTGTCCTTATTGATAAAATAATCATATACGTCTATAATAGTTTCGAATTTTGATAACAGATGGCGCGCTAATGCATCATAAAAAAGGTTTATAAATATATTGATAAATAATCCATTGTATTGAAAATTATAAAATAGATTACAACCGAATAGAACGTGTTTAAAACCATACTTTTAAATAAATTGTGTTAGAAATCAAATCATCATAAACACAATTGGGAGAGAATATATTATTCTATAAGTGAAAGATTATACAATAAAATTATTATACTCGCAATATTTCTTTTATTTTTTAACTTTCTTCTAGAAACAACGAACTGACTCACTTCGATTCAATTCGATTTATTTCAAACAACAAGAAAAATTACACTAAGATTTAATGCAATTTAGCTGTATTTATTACATGAAAAAAAGCTATATTAAATAAAAAAGGGGAAAAAAAAACACCAAAATAATGATGATAAGTAACAATAAAATTCTATGAATATGAATTTTAATTAATTAATAAAATACAATAATAATAATAATAATAAACCTAACATATTCCACCCCGATGGACTAACTTAGTCCTCAGCAAAAGGTAATGGTACTATTTTAGAGACAGTTCTAGTAAGGCGTTCTTGGTGCTTGGTCTTCACCTCGACGACTCGAACTTTTCCGTCCGCTCCCGGAAAGACTTTGGTGATGCGACCAAGGCTCCAATACATTGCTGGTGGTGATATGGTATCCTTGAGCAAGATGAGGTCACCTTCCTTAATGTTGGGTGAGGAATTTTGCCATTTTAGGCGTTGTTGCAAATTGTTGAGGTATTCTCGATTCCAAGGTTTCCAAAATACATTTTTAATTTTTTGATTTAGGCTCCAGCGATCGAAGTAGTTTATCGGAACATCATCATCATCATTAGATTCTTGAGGGGCAGTTAAGGGTCACCCGATTAAGAAGTGTCCTGGTGTAAGAGTATTAAAATCGTCTGAATCTGAACTTAGAGGACAAATAGGTCGCGAATTTGAACAAGCTTCTATTTGAGTTGTCAGAGTACCCAGCTCTTTAAATGTGAGTATCTGAGACTTTAAGCATCTGAGAAGATGAAATTTGAAGAATTTTATTCCAGCCTCCCAGATACCTCCGAAATTTGGGGCGGAAGGAGGTATAAAATGACAGTTGATTCGTCCATTAGATATGAATTTTTGAATTGTTGAAGCTTTCAATATACCAAACTACCCTCGGACAATGTTGTTAGCTCCCCTAAAGTTGGTCCAATTATCTCTAAATATATCAGAAGGTTTTCCTCGACGAGAAATAAACGGTTGAGAGCTACGAGGAAAGCCGCTGAAGATAGGTCTGATACAATTTCTCTATGAACTGATTTTGTGCAGAAACATACAAATAGAGCAACATATGATATCAATTTTACTTTGTATCTTTTGATGTTTGGTTTAATCGAAAACGGTCCTGCAAAGTCGATTCCAATTTTAGTGAACGGATTTGATTTCACAATTCGGTGCATAGGCAGATCTCCCATGATTTGCTTGGTAACTTGGCGTTTAGCCCTAAAACACACCATGCATTGGTGGATTATTTTCTTGACCGAACTTCTGCATTGCAAGAATCCAATATCGTAATCGTAGTGCTGACATGGTCAGTTGAAGACCAGAATGTAAATGATCCAGATGACACTTTCGCACTATTAATTCCGTGATGAAATGATCTCTTGGCAATATTATTGGATGATTTTCATCAAATTGCAGATTTGAATGACGTAATTTTCCTCGAACCCGTAGTAGTCCAGATTCATCAATGAAAGGGTTCAAATATAAAAGCCTTGAGTTAATTGGTAAAGATTTATTTTGTTTGCAACAGATAATTTCTGATTGAAATTCAGAACTTTGAATGAAACGAATGATATTGTGAATTGAACTTGTTAATTCGCTTGAAGATAGATGCCCTTTCTTTCTTTCATTGAAAGAACATTGGACATTGAAAACAAATCTATAAATCCATGCTGTAATTCTAACAAGTTCGTTGATATTTGAGTATTTGAAAATGAAGTCTGGGAAAAGAAGATTAGTGGAATGAAAAACAGAGAAAGGTTTTCGTCTTTCACCTGAAATTTCTTTCGGAAAATCATATTGAGTTTGAATTGGATTTTCAAAGTTCACATCCGAGAGCCAAGTTGGTCCTCGCCACCAAAGAGAGTGATCCACCAGCTCTGAAGGAGTTATACCTCTGGAAGCGCAGTCTGGATTATCTTTCGAAATTTCATAATGCCAGGAAGAATGTAAAGTTATTCTTTGAACTTCAGCAATCCTTTTTCCGACAAATGGTTTCCAATGTCTAGATTTAGATTTAATCCAGCTGAGAACAATTTTGGAATCGGTCCATAAAAATACTCTATCAATTTGTAAGCATAAATAATTGCTAATTTGTATCATATAAAGTTGCGAGAAGAAGAATAGCGCACAGCTCCAGCCGTGGTATGGAAATCATTTTCAGAGGAGCTACCCTCGTCTTGGAAGCAATCAGAGAAACTTTCACTTGGCCCGATTTGAAATGTGATCTTATATAAAATACTCTGCCGCATATGCAACTTCTGAAGAGTCACAAAATCCATCAGGTTCAACAGAAAGTAAAGCTCCCCTGCACGAGAAGTATCTAGGAATTTGGATTTTATTTAATACGGAAAATTCAATTTCGATTTTCTTCCATTGAGAGCACAAAGTATCAGGCAAGGGATCAACTCAATTCAACTTCTGTTTCCAAAGTGATTGTTGTAGATAGGTATAATAGGTAGAAAATCTTTCTTTTGATGAACAATCTTTAAGATAATAAACTTAGTGATAATATATGTTCAAAATAGTGTACTTAACTTGGATAATTTACGATTGACATTGGATTAAATTTAGGTACTTTAATTAAAACATAAGGATTAAATATGAAAATGTTTGACGCGCGTTTAAATGGCGTCGTTGTTCCTTCTTGGTAAAAGTTCTTTCTGCTTTCTTTTTCCGCCGCGCATGCGCACCACCTCTGATTCTTCGTCACCAACTCCGGAGGCATACCGCTTCTCACCGGCGGTGGCGCCGCCAGGGGAGCTTAGCTAGATTTGGTCAATCTAACCTCTCCATACTCCCGGCCGGGCCTGTGGTTAGGGTCAAATCACTCTGCACAGGCAAAACAGCTACCTTGTTCACTTGGCGACGAAGTAGTCCTTTACCTGTACGCAATTCTACAGTTCTGACCAGCATATCTGGACCGTGGTAGGTTTTTGATACTCTACCAAGTATCCATGAAGAAGAACTGATGCTTTGTTCCATGATCAAGACTAAATATCCAATTTTTACATTTGGTTTGGCTGATTTCCACTTTCCTCTTTTCTGGAGATTTATGACAAATTCTTTTTTTCAAACGAAAAATGAATATTTTTTTTAATTCTTGGATATGTTTCCATCTTGCCGATAGGTTAATACTTAAATTTGCTTGCTGGTTGTCTGTCTCTGGTAAGTTAGATGTGCTTGGGCCTGAAAGGAAATGTGCTGGAGTTAGAGCTTCAAGATCATTAGGATCTTCACTTAAGGGGGTTAATGGTCTTTGATTTAGTGTTGCTTCAATATGGGTGAGAATATTTGTGAGTTCTTCAAAGGTTAACAATGATGATCCAATAACTTTCTTGAGTATCATTTTTACAGATTTTATGTTTGATTCCCAGATTCCCCCAAAATGGGGTGCATGGGGAGGCATAAAATGCCAATTAATCTCTGAATATGTTATGTAATCTTGTATTTCAGAAGCATGTAGCAATGCATATTGTTCATTGAGAAATTTAGCTGCTCCTTTAAAATTGGTTCCATTGTCAGAATACATATCTGAGGGAGTACCTCGTCTTGATGTGTATCTTCTTAATGCTGCGATAAATGAACCGGTTGAAAGATCTGACACTAATTCAAGATGAATCGCTTTTGTTGCAAAACATACGAAAAGGGCAATATAAGATTTTAGTTTAACTCGGGATCTTGGTAATCTGGGTTTTGTCAGTATTGGACCTGCTAGGTCAACACCTGTTCTTGCAAAGGACCTAATATAGGTTGTTCTTGATGAAGGCAATTCACCCATTAGTTGTGTATTAGGCCGGGCATTGACTTTGAAACACTGAACACAATTTTTCAAAATGTGTTTAACAAAAGATCTTCCATTAATTATCCAATATGTTCTCCTTAAAATTGAGCAGGTTAAGTTGAAACTTGAATGAAAATGTTCCTCGTGACATTGTCTTATGATGAGTTCAGTTACATGTGACTTGGGCGGAAGAATTATGGGATGTTTTTGGAATTCAGACAGAGGAGACAGTTTAAGCCTTCCTCCAACTCTTAGAATGCCATTTTGATCAATAAATGGATTTGAACATAAAAGTTTGTTGGTCTTTGGTAATGCTTTGGAACTTAATAGGGCATTAATTTCAACTGAGAAATAACATTCTTGGACAACTTTGGTTATTTTTAACTCTGATGATCTAATTTCTTTGGTTGTCAAAGTTTCACTAAATTTATTGGATAGATACCTAGAAATATTAATAAATCTTAAGCACCATGCTAGAGTTCTTTTCATTCTGCTATAAGAAGAAAATGTTGTAATAGAATCGGGTAAACTATGTGATTTGACATCTTCCGCACTTGAATAGTGTATTTGAATTAGTTTTCCGTATGATTGCACAATTTCACTTTCTTCAACCACTGATGCCTTATTGCTTAATATTCTTGAATCAAATGTAGTCAACCAGGAAGGTCCATTCCACCATAAATAGTGATCAACAAACTTACTTGGCAGTATTCCCCTGCTTGCACAATCTGCTGGATTTACAACTCCTGGAACATGATGCCATTGATCAACTCTTGAGGATTTTTGAATTTTCTGAACTCTGTTTGATATGTAAACCTTCCATTTTGAAGGATTGGATTGTATCCAACACAAAGTGATTTTAGAATCTGTCCAAAGAAAAGTCTCTTTTATCTGGAATGGAAGTGTTAACTTAATTGAATCAACTAGTGGACTCAACAGATGAGCTGCACAGAGTTCTAAGCAGGGAAGTGTAGGGGCCTTGAGTGATGCAACTCTTGTTTTGGCTGCTAAAAGCTGGATCTTCACATCATTCTGTGTTTCACATCTCAGATAGCATACTGCAGCATAAGCCTTAGCTGAAGCATCAGCGAACCCATGAATTTGCATCCGGATTTCATCCTCTTTAGGAATAATAGCTAAATATCTGGGGATCATAACTTGAGATAAATATCCAATTTCTTTTTTAAACTGAGCCCATAGGTTTACTATATCATCAGGTAGTAAATCATCCCAATCCAGTTGGAGCTTCCAAGCATCTTGCATTAATATTTTGAGTAAAATTATGGAAGGAGATATAATTCCAAAGGGATCAAAATATTGAGCTATTACTGATAGCAACTGCCTTTTTGTTTTTATATCCATGGTATCTTGTACCTTAACTTGAAAAACATCTTTAGTTGCATTCCAGATAAGTCCTAGTAGGTTTATAGTTAAGTCTTTTTCAATTATCACCATACTGATATCATATTTATTTTCATTTGGAAGTGATTCGAGGACTTTTGGAACATTTGAGGCCCATTTTCTTTAATAAAACATCCTCTCCTCATTATTTGATTCAACTGGATAATAAGATATTTAGCTTCTTCTACAGAATTTGCTCCTGAGAGCATATCATCAACATAAAAATTGGTTAAAATTGCTTTAGATGCTTGAGGAAATTGTTCTTGTTCATCATGAGCTAATGTTTTCAAGGTCTTTATAGCTAGGTATGGTTCACTGGTTGTGCCGTAAAAGTCACTGTTGCTAATTGGTATTCTTTGATTGGTTGGTTAGGAGATGCTCGCCATAAAATTCTTTGAAAACAACAATTAGCTGGGTTTAACCTTATTTGCCGGTACATTTTTTCTATGTCAGCAGTACGTGCTATTGACTAGGTTCTGAACTTTATTAATATGTTAAAGATATCTTCTTTTAGTTTAGGCCCACAATAAAGTAAGTCATTTAATGATAACCCAGTGCTAGTCCTTACCGATGCATCGAACACCACCCTGAGTTTTGTTGTTGTACTTTGATCTCTTAATACTGCATGATAGGGCATATAATATACTTGATGAGATGGTTGCTCTGGTTCAATTTCATTGATAACTTCCATATGGCCAAGATTTAGATATTCCTGCATGAATTCTCTCACATGTTGTGAATAAACAGGGTTTTGATGGAAGCGTCTTTCCAAAGAAAGGAATCTTCTTAAGGCTTGAGATTTTGAATCTCCTAATTGATAATTAATTTTATTATAGTTAAGTTTAAATGGCAATGAAACTACATATCTCCCATTTTCATCTCTGAATGTTGTAGTTCGAAATATATTCTCACATTCTAATTCTTCTGTGTTCATTTCTTCCTTGTGCGTAGGAATGGTTTCCGCATCCCGAAAATTTTTAACAATAGCATCTAGTTCAGCTGAAGAATGATTAACATGTATTTGTTGGATGGATGTGCTAGTAGTGTTATTGGGCATATTTGATCTACCTGAAATGATCCAACCTAACTTTGAATTCATAGCTGAGGGTGCATATCTTGGACCCTTAATCAAACCTGGTTCAACAAGATCTAAATATAAATCAGCTCCTATAATTATATCTATAGGTCTAGGAATATAAAATTCAGGATCAGCAAGTTTCAAATTATTTAAATGAGGCCAAACTGGCTTATGAGTATAAAAATTAGGTATTTTGTTCGATAAGTCTTTAACATTTAGAGCTTTAGTTTCAAACTTGAAATGATCATAAATGGAAGAAAGTTTTATCTTTATTATCTTATTAACTTGTGATTGCATGGTTGAATTAAATCCTGCAATTTTTACTTTTATGTGTTCTTGAGTTATATTTAATTTGTCTGCAAGTGTCTTAGTTATTAATGATTTTTGAGCACCCGAATCAATCAGGGCTAGGCACATTAGCTCATCATTATTTGGGTTAAAAACTTTTATTAAGGCTGTAGAGAGAAAAATATTAGTTTCTAGGATTGAAGTATTGTTAGATAGAACTGTGTGGTTTACTGTCTGATGGTGGTTTTGTTCTTCACATGTATTAGCTTGATGTTCGGTAGTTGAAATAGGACCTTGCCGTCTTTGATAATTATAACTATGAAGGGTAGTATGGTGTTTTTTGTTGCAGACTTTACAAGTGGCAGTTATTTTACAAAGATTAGCATAATGATTTACACCTAAGCAGTTTATACAAAGGTTTTTGATTCTAACAAATTTGATTCTATCATCTAAAAATAACTTAGCAAATTCTTGGCAGGTACCTAACTTATGAGATGAATTACAATAAGTGCATTTTATTATGTTAGTATTTACTTGATAAGTTTTAAAGGTCTTCCTAACATTATCTTCATTTTGATATATTTTTCCATTAATGTGATCCAATCCCTTTCTATGCTTTTCTAAAAATGTTAATAAGTCTTGAAGAGTAGGAAATGTATTTTCCCTTAATGAAAGTTCAAAGTCCTTGTTCATGTTGCTATCAATTTTCTTTAAAATAAAAGTAGTGAGAAGCATGTTTCCTAATTGTTCTTCATTAATGCCTAACAAATCTAAATTTCTTAGGTTCAACTTAACAGTATCAATTAGTTCAATAATATTGCTTGAGTTGGTTACTTTTATATACTTGATATTCAGTATATTGTTACAGTATTTATAGGCTAGGTCTCTTGTACAGTGATATCTTTCATTGAGAGCAAGCCAAGCTTTATCAAAAGTGTCAGGTGTTAAGGAAAAACCCTTAATTATGCTAGCTGCATCTCCAGAAAGAGAACTTTGTAGATATTTAAACTTTTGAATATTATTTAATGATGAATTGTTTATAATTGTATCTTCAAATGTGGTCTTAAAATCCAACCATTGATCAAGATCACCTTTAAAAGAAGGTAGAGAAAACTTAGGGAGATTAATTCTAAATAATTTAATAAAGTAGATTGTATTTCAGTTATATATTTGTTAGCTTCTTTATAAATAGGCATATGTGATTCATGTTCATCAGATTCAACTAATTCAATCATATAATTTTCAATATTTTCTTTAATTTTGTTTATATTATCCAGTTGTACCTTTAAATAACCTTTATTTTAAGGTTCTACATTTTCTAATTCGATCTTTAGGTCATCAAGCTTCGATATTTCGAAATAGAATTTTTTAGATATAATTTTACTTGTTTGCTTAGGCATCTTTATTTATTTCTTTAATCCAATAGGTCGTCAATAATTATCCGGCTCGAGGGACCAGAATTTATGTTGTAGATAAATGATAAAAATTACTTTGACTTGTGCTTAATTAATAGGTAGAAAATCTTTCTTTTGATAAATAATCTTTAAGATAATAAACTTAGTAATAATAAAACTTATAGATAAAAGCACTTGTTGGTAATAAAACTTTTAGATAAAAACCTAGATGTAATATAAAACTTATCGGTAAATAAAAACACTATTTATAAACATTTTGGTAGAAACAACTTGCTTAAATATATGTTCAAAATAGTGTACTTAACTTGGATAATTTACGATTGACATTGGTTTAAATTTAGGTACTTTAATTAAAACATAAGGATTAAATATGAAAATGTTTGACGCGCGTTTAAATGGCGTCGTTGTTCCTTCTTGGTAAAAGTTCTTTCTGCTTTCTTTTTCCGCCGCGCATGCGCACCACCTCTGAATCTTCGTCACCAACTCCGGAGGCATACCGCTTCTCACCAGCGGTGGCGCCGCCAGGGGAGCTTAGCTAGATTTGGTCAATCTAACCTCTCCAGTGATTGACACAATTTTAAGACGAATAATAACCGGGGACAGCAAGCCTATAGGATCAAAGATTCTGGAGATGTGGAACAACAACTGTATTTTAGAATTCGTTTGTTCTGGAATGTCATTAACAAGAATCTGAAAATGTCCAAGGAAGGATTCCAACAAATACCAAGTATTTTGACACATGAATCACTCTCAAAATCCCGAAAATTATGCTTATCTTCAACCTGTTCTGAAAATCCAGAAAGGACCTCCGGGACGTTTGATCTCCATTTCCTAAGAGGAAATCCCACTGAAGAAAGAAGATAATTGATTTCATTATACTCTATAAAATAAAAAGTAAATGATCTTTTATTGGAACACTAAATTCAATTTGTTGAATAAATACCATCTTAATTCTGGGCAAACTTATAATAAAGGCATGGATCAATATCCAGCATAAAACTAACATCACATGACGAAACAAAAATTTGCAATTTCTTGTGCGATTAAAAACAAATAAGGTTTATCAAAATTCGAAACTATTTTAGACGCGTATTTTTAAAATAAAACAATTTCTACTGTCCTTACTGATAAAAAAAATCATATGTGTCTATAATAGTTTCGAATTTTGATAACAGATGGCGAGCTAATGCATCATAAAAAAGGTTTATAAATATATTGATATATAATCCATTGTATTGAAAATTATAAAATAGATTACAACCGAATAGAACGTGTTTAAAACCATACTTTTAAATAAATTGTGTTAGAAATCAAATCATCATAAACACAATTGGGAGAGAATATATTATTCTATAAGTGAAAGATTATACAATAAAATTATTATACTCGCAATATTTCTTTTATTTTTAACTTTCTTCTAGAAACAACGAACTGACTCACTTCGATTTATTTCAAACAACAAGAAAAATTACACTAAGATTTAATGCGATTTAGCTGTATTTATTACACGAAAAAGACTATATTAAATAAAAAAAAGAAAGAAAGAAACAACAATAAAGAATGATGATAAGTAACAATAAAATACTATGAATATGAATTATAATTAATTAATAAAATACAATAATAATAATAATAATAATAAAAACCTAACACTAAGAATATATAGGAATGTATCTCCGGTATTTAGATATATCCATACTCTACATATATTTGAATTATTACACATTCTTATATATATATATATATATTTAAACACTTTCTCTTCCTCTTTATATTATATTTAATCTTATATAACCTTATATAAACGATGTAATGAGGTAGTTTAAATCTCAATCCCTCTCTCTATGCCTCCACAAATATTAATCTCAAATAAAAATAATTATATATATGCCGTAATCGTCGCGGTCGAATGGAATGGCGCGACCGTTGTGCATGTAAGCTTCGAAAAAAAAAAAGTGTTCCACACTCGTGAACGCGCGCACGCGTCGTCGTGCCGTAGCATTCAACCGCGCGCGCTGGCTCCCACGTTTATTTTGTACAGATTTATCGATGGGTGAATTTGTATTTACATTTTAACATTCTAATTGTGGCGAAAGAAATTATATCTCTTGCGCATTAGGGAAATTATGACATAAATGAAGGATTTGGATATTTTAGATTTTTGGAATTTTTGGATTATTTATTTTTGGATAATTTTATATTTAATATATATTTAATATTATCAAAATAGTAACTTAGAGGTTCTGAAAATTAGAAAGATTCAATGAAAAGATGTTGAATATAATCAAGGAAATCTATCTGTAGTGACGATGAACTAATGAATATCATAGAAACCTGTATATGGTTTGCTTCAGCGACGTCTAGTCCTTTTCATATATGGCTATATCGTTTTACAGAAATTCCTAAGGATTAAATGATATTGAAAGGTATATTATTTAGATCCATATGTGATATCTATATATATAAAATAAATGTTTGTATGTTTGTTTGTTGGTTTGTATGTCCGGTATACAAATTCGCAGTAGTTCACTAATTCAAACCAAAATTTCCATACATAGGTAAAAAATAACGGGGATGACGATAGGCTATTTTAAAAAATATATTAATCAATTATGAAAACTATATATTCAAACTATTCGACTTAGCTCACGAGCAGCGCCCTCTAGAACGCTCAGGCGACCTGCCGGCGGCGCGCGCCCGTTGGCTGCCGGCAGGTCGCCTGCGCGTTCTAGACGAGAAGCTTTTTCTTAATTACAATGCAAGTCCTTAACTATATTTACAGGTTTTCTAATTTATAACTATTTCACATATTTACATATATATTTTCATTTTTTGCTATAACTGATCGATTTCGCCGTTTAAAATAACTGATCTTTCAAAATTTTGTATCTTTTATTTTGCTATGTTTTATGTGTTTGAATTATACATTTAATCGTGTAAACCCGGGCGTTGCCCGGGTCATTCGTCTAGTATATGATAAATATTCATAGTTTAGAATGAATATTTATATATTAAATATATAACCCATTTATATATTTCACTAGACAGGTTCATACATTTCGTGAAAGGATACAATTCATTGATGATTTAACTAGAATATATTATTATGAAAGTATTATCACACATCACACTCATATGGAAGGACTGACAGGTCCGAAAGCTAGAGAATAAAAACTTGAGCAAGAAATTAACCCTGGAGACTTAATTTTCTTTATAATATTATCATACATGTTGAGAAATATTTTAATATAATTCAAAGTTAACACTTAACATGCAGTGTAAATATATAAATAATATTTTGAGAATCGAGAAAATAAATGTGATCTCTAATATAATAGATAAACAAAGAAGTAAAATGTTAAAAAGAAAATAAAGAGTTATCTAACAAAAGATTATTTAGAATACAAACACAAAAACGTGAAAAAGAATTCAAGTAAGCTATATTCTTTACTAAATTATAGGTAACAACTTTTATACAAATGTTTTAAACAATTTTAAAACTTCTAATTAGTGATTTAATTACATTGGTAAAAGGGTTGCATTAGTTAATGGAAAATTTTAATTGAATTTCCAGAAAGAGGAGCAAAGAAAAGGTTATTTCACTGAGCAAGTTTGATTATCCTAAATCAATGTGTTTCATATATCGGGATTTTGATTTCTCCAAGTGATCAATTTTATAGGCCTGCCTATTTGATTTAAGTTATTGAGCTAAAAAATCAATTTGAATTTGCATACATTTTTTTCCTAATCTCATTTTTTTTTTAAATTGGACTTTCGAAAAATATTTTTGTAGAATTTAAAATTAAGTTACCAATATTTTTGCACACAGACAATTATTATTCTTGTATTTATTATATAAAAACATAAAGGTAGCTATAATTATATTAAATAGCAGTTTTCTACTACAAACCTTATGAAGACAATTAATTTTAATGAGTTTTTATAATTAAAATCTATTATTTTCATTGATTAAATTTGTTTACTGAAATGGAAAGGATTCAATAAGAAAATCATTATTCTGTTGATTTTCCTGGCGTTCTTTTTCGTAATAATAAAATTTGAATTATTGAAAGAATATGAAATAACTATTAATATTAATGGTATATTTTCTTATATATGTAACATGTTAATGTATATTCATAAATTTGAATAAACGATTTTATTTCAATATTTGTTTACAAGCTATTTTCTAATGCCTTTAATGCAATAAGAGAAGTATTTGAGAATTACATGTCATGTTATACTTTTGCAGAAAAAGCAGTGAAGAATTGTCTGTTTATAAAATGAAAGGATTTAAATGCACGAATGTTTCTTTTATACATAATACAAACTTCTACTGCCCTTACTGCGATGAAAATATATATTGGGAGGGCTTGGCTCATCAGTCGTAAACCCTCTGTTTGACAAAAAAAAACTATCGCTTTATAGTTTTTATAATTTAGAAGACGCGCATATACCGTATGTTCTTTGATGTGTAAGTTTAGATATTTCAGAATTATTTTAGAGTTTTGAATTGGACGAGAAGTCCTAACTGTTTGTTTTTGACCACTACGACTCGAGGTCATTAACCGCATTGAGAATCATTCTTTTTTTATTAAAAAAATGCTCCAATGGCCTCCGAAAATTGCGAAAGTTCATCTTCACCAGCGAATGCAAGTAAGGAATGGGGCTCTGGCACATTTGTAAATGCAAAAGTCGAGCTGCCTTTCACATGGCTAGCCATGTGGTGCACTTACAGTAAAAGCACTCGGAAACTACTACCCAACGTGAATATCATGGCCTGTATTACGTATATACTAGGAATAATAAAAAAAAAGAAAGAGAAATATTTTGAGCTAGATATTTAAAAATAAAACTTTAATATCAGACTATTTTTATTTTAAAAAATATATTAGAAAATATAATTTTCGAATAGCTGAACACGGGAATTCAGACTATTTGAAAATAAAAATGTTTCTTGTTTATTTTAAACTCCTATAAAGGAGCTTAAAGCTAATTGAACAATGATTTCTCTCAACAAAATTACTTGATATTCAAAACTCTACGATATGCCTTTATTCCATTTATATATTTCCATTAAATGTATTCTCTGTTCATAATCATATGTAGAGATATATGTAAAATTGACCTTTTTTAAACGTATATTTAAAAATAAATACCAATAAAAACATAAAGAAATAAGTTTTGATATTCAAAAGATATATATATATATAAATTTCTAGCCATTAATGTCTGCAATTATATGAATTATAGGGATCAACATATTTAATATCTTTCTTGAACTTCTCTTCAAAAATATGCGATTGTTGGGAATGTTGAATCTCAATAAAAGAGAGTTATTTGGCTTTTTCTATGATCATGATTATTAAAACTATTTCAGCGCGTATATTTTCATCATTTAAAAATGCAACTTTATATTGTCTTTTCTGTGATGAAAAATATTAATATTACTATGTGAATCAATGATTAATCACAAACGATAGAATTAGAAGATTATATTTTTATTTATTAACTATATTGACTATAATTTATATTGACTAATCAAATTTTAAAAATGATTATATACTGATATGAATCACCTATTCAAAGTTATAATATATTGTGTGTGTGTGTGTGTTTCTTTTATATCATCAATATATAACACTAATATAAGGAAATGATAAAGTACAATTTGGATTATAGATTATAATAAATAAAATAAGACCTAATCCCAATAATTTATTAGTGTGTGAGGTTTCGGCAACAAACATTGTCACCATCATCAGACAAAAGAATAAATGAAATTAATGCTGGTGGCAATGCTGTTGCCGAAAGGTCGCACACTAATAAATTATTTGGATATGGTCTTATTTTCTTGTATTATAAGAAATTATTATATACACCCATACCTCGCTTTGCGTCGGGGTTACGTTCAAAAAAAAAAAAAAAAAAAACACGACGCAAATTGAAACGACGCAAAGTGAAAATAAAATTTTGATGGCATGGCGCAATCAAAAACAAAGGTGTTGCCATATTTTAGGAAAGAAAATTTAAAAAGAAAAATTAAAGACTCGAATCCAAAACAACGCAACTTCGAAAATCTAACGACGCACAGTGAAAATTAGTAAAAATCAAGCAGCGACCCAACTTCGAAAAAAACGCAAAACGAAACGACGCAAAGCGAGGTATCGGTGTATTAAATATTTGGAATAGATTATTATTATACACATATAACGCAATTCTCCTCAAAAATAATTATATTTAGACTCTTTTTAAATAACATTTATACTTAGGATTTATCCCAACAATAATATCAATTCAAAAAGAGTTAATAATTTCAATATTTTAATTGATTTTTTTATACATAGATTTTAAAGGTAAAAACTTCTAAATTTAGAATTATATTGAATCACAACAAAAACAATTTTCAAACCTATAAATAAATCCAAAAACAATCGGATTTTAATTGAAAATCAATCTATAAGAAAAAATATATATTGAACGCTAAAGTTTGAAAATTTTAGACGAATTCAAGGTAAAGAATTTTTAAAGGAAAAACTTTGAAAGAACGCACGAATGGAAAATCGCTCAGTATTTTTAAATCACAGATTCAAGAAATAAAATATTTGACTTTTAATATTTTGATGATGTGGATGAAAATGGATTCAATGGTTTAGTTGCTAATGCTTTCTTTATATAAAATGAATGTATATGCTTGGTTATTATATATATATATCTTAAATTTAATTAATTATTTTTCCACAGAGTCTGTGTGTGAGATCACAAGTAAATAGGCGCTAACCGTAAGAAGATAAGTTTCTGTTTGTTTACAATGTTATAGGTTCCTCTTTTATTTTGTTCTCTCTCTCTTGTGAATCAATAAAGATAATGTTTAATTAATTAATTGTTCCCACAGAGTTTGTGTGAGATCACAAATAAATAGGCGCTAACCGTAAGAAGATAAGTTTCTGTTTGTTTACAATGCTATAGGTTTCTCTTCTTTTATTTTGTTCTCTCTCTCTTGTGAATCAATAAAGATAATGTTTAATTAATTAATTGTTCCCACAGAGTTTGTGTGAGATCACAAATAAATAGGCGCTAACCGTAAGAAGATAAGTTTCTGTTTGTTTACTATGTTATATGTTCCTCTTTTATTTTGTTCTCTCTCTCTTGTGAATCAATAAAGATAATGTTTAATTAATTAATTGTTCCCACAGAGTTTGTGTGAGATCACAAATAAATAGGCGCTAACCGTAAGAAGATATATATCTCTTTGTTTACTATGTTATATGTTTCTCTTTTATCTTGTTCTCTCTCTTGTGAATCAATAAAGATATTTTATAATTAATTAATTGTTTCCACCGAGTATGTATGTAAGATCACAAGTAAATAGGTGATAACCGTAAGAAGATAAATTTCTCTTTGTTAACATTGATATAGGTTTCTCTTTTATTTTGTTTTCTCTCTTCTGAATCAATGAATATATTGTTTAATTAATTAATTGTTCCCACAGAGAATATGTGTGAGATCACAAGTAAATAGACGATAACCGTAAAAAGATAAATTTCTCTTTGTTTACAATGTTATAGGTTTCTCTTTTTATTTTGTGTTCTCTTTTGTGAATCAATGAATATATTGTTTATTTAATTAATTGATCCCACAGAGTATGTGTATAAGATAACAGGTAAATAGGCGCTAACCGTAAGAAGATAGGTTTATATTTGTTTACAATGTTTTTAGTTTCTATTTTATTTTGTTCTCTTTCTTGTGAAACAATGAAGATAATGTTTGATTTATTAATTGTTCTCACAGAGTATGTGTGTAAGATCACAAGTAAATAGGCGCTAACTGTAAGAAGATAAGTTTCTCTTTGATCACCATGTTTTAAGTTTTTTAATTTTATTCACTCTCTCTTGTAAATCAATAATGATAATGTTTGTTTAATCTTCTTGGAAACAGTATCTTTAGAAATG
This sequence comes from Cordylochernes scorpioides, assembly GCA_030710605.1. Lineage (NCBI taxonomy): Eukaryota > Metazoa > Arthropoda > Arachnida > Pseudoscorpiones > Chernetidae > Cordylochernes > Cordylochernes scorpioides. The sequence continues at coordinate 161,570,143 of CP092863.1, forward strand.
ATCTAAGCAAATCTAAGGTGCGTCTTCAGCAATAAAATATTTTACATTTTATTTTCCACCTATATAAATAAAAATAACTTCCTACAGTCCTCATTACGATGAAATATATGTTTAAGAGGTTTAGCTAAGCAGTGGTAAACTCTCTTAAAGGTTTCACCAGGTTTATTCATCATATACCTCCCTATTTTGAATCTAATACCTCGCAAACCCAACCCCACAACAAATATTTATATGTAATTGTACTATCCTATAAGATTATGTAATAGTTTTCTTGAAAACCATATTCTTGAGATTCCACCCTTCAGTGCTGTATATATAAGTAGTATAATCCAATACAGTATTAGAGCTCCAAGGAGCGGTCTAGTGGATTAAATTGGCCAAACCGCTAGAAGGGTTCACCACTGATGAGCCAAGCCCTCCCGATATATTTCTTCCATCGCAGTAAGGACAGTAGGAGGTTTGTATTGTGTATAAAAGAAAATTTATTCTTTTAAATCCTTTTATTATATATATATTGTCGAGTTCTAATTAAAAAGAACGAGTTTTAAGAGACTTGAGAAGATCTATGACACTAGAAACTCTCCTTTATTACTCTCTTGACCTATATATACACATCGTGCTTCTCGCGGACATGCAAATATAACAACCTTTCATAAGAAACATAATGTAAAAATATATAAAACAAAACAATGCTATGCAAATATGTCGAGGTATGCGACAGACTCCCCCTCCATGACCTCTAATCACTCCTGTGATGGGACTCCTGGTGGTCTATGATGAAATTGTCCTCCGGCCACACTTGGTGATGGTTATATCCTGCATGGATGTTCCTCAATGAATTCAGTATGTATTTCACAAGGAGAGTTAAATTCTCGCATTTCATTATGTGTCCAAATTAGCTGAGAAACCTTCTCGTAAAAAAACATTCGTATTAGGATCATCTTCTTTATCTCCGTCTTTAGAATTCACTTTATCAGGTTTCTGAAGAGGCTCCATAGTGTAAGGGATGCAATTGTCCTTTTTTGCTGCGTCATTGGAAAAGTCTACGCCATTGATATCGTGGCTATGTATCTCATTCAAATCCAAGCGTTTTAGCGCTTCTCTAGTCTGGTTACACCACATCATACTACGATCGTGCTTGAAAACATGCTGGTAAAAAACAGAAGGTTCGTCTTCATTGCCAACGAATAACATGGGATTAGTCCACTTAGGAATCATGTCATATAAATGTCCTATAGATGCTGGTTTACCTACGTCTTTAAGATATGCCAGAACAGGCTCGTCATAGGGTGGGATGCAATACACTTCCAGGCAATTTACGAGTAATTCCATCTTCGGTCTAGTTGGTCTGCCTATTTTGACACACCACTTCTGAGTTCGAAGTAGCTGCAGGTAACGATAGAACCTCGTGGCCCCTAAAGTAAAGGATAAAACATCCTCTCCAATCATGGCAATGTCACGTAGTCCTTTCTTTGTCCAATTCGCTTTCACAACTTCCTCGTATATATCTAGAGGAGATCCTCTTTGTTCAACAGATTCCGGTTCATGGAATTCAAGAATTGCCAAATCTTTTAAGATTTGAATTAAACCCTCATACAGTTGTAGACATGTAGTTACTCTTGGCAGTTCAGGTAGTGCAGCACGAAGTTCCAAACTCATATTTATCATTTCAAAATAGAGTCCACTCAGCATAAATAGACTCCTTCTTGAATACTCAATTGGACATGGTCTCTTTTCATATTTACTAAACATCCTTTGTCTATAATCTATATCCTTAATACACCTGGCATTCCCAAAATCGATTACTTTAGCAATATATCCAAGAGTTGGGATTTTAATCTTTTTTGAAGCTACTTCATATTTGATTAGTTTCTCTTCTGTTTCTGCAACTAGAACATTGTTAATATGAAGATCATCATGTAAAAGTTCAATTTCCTCTTCACCAATAGCAAAAACTATACAAATCTGGCAAAATAATACTAATAAATTTTCATATGAAAGTCTCGATTTGATAGCCGTTTCGAGAGTTATTCCTCCATATTCCATTAGGAAAACAAAATAATTTTTCGTTCTCCTTCACAATAGTAAGGCCATGGTTTTCCTTTTTCAAAGATATTTTTGAGAAGCCTAAACGTCTTTTCAGTATCTTTAACAAGCATAAAGGAATATGGATAACATAAATTGACCTGACCATTTTTTAGGGTTCTTAAAGAATTGTAGATGCCCAATTCATTTCGTAAATCATCAATGTCATATTCCTCAAATTCTTCAGCAGTAGATTGTCCCCATGAACGTCTTTTTTAAATTCAATCGTCCAATTCTATAAATAGTTGAAAACTTGTCGCTTGATAAGACTTCACCATAGCAAATACATTGGACACCTTTTCCTACATATTTCATTCTTTTTCCTTCGAAAATATCAGCGAAGGTTACAAAAGCATTATGTACGGATGCTGTTAGCAATTCCTCAAGTCCTTCAGCTTCTCTTCTGAATCCACTTTCTATCTCTGAACTTTGCATCATTCCAATGTCGTATTCATCAAGCATGCTTTTTTGCATCTGGATGAATTCTTTAGCATAAATCCAAACTTTTTGGCAGCGTGTTATTTCTTTAATATCAACAAACGACATCTTGCGTGATTGCATTTATCGAAATCACCTATTCCATGGCAGATAATAGCATCACATATTCCTAATTTCATATTTCTTTTTCACCGCTTGTTTGAAACGAATAGATTCCTTTCTTGAGAGTTTCCAACAGAGTATCGTAACAGGGTAGCTCTCTCAAAGCTCTTCTCAATAACTTCATGTCTTTGGTGATGGTGTTTCTATTATTCCAGGTGGTGGGGAGGCTCAACTCCTTTGGAGGTGCTTCTTCGCCGGTACCAGGCTTTGGTTCTTTTTTGCCAGTACCAGACTCCTTAGTAGGTTCTTTTTCGCCAGTACCAGACTCCTTAGTAGGTTCTTTTTCGCCAATACCAGACTCCTTAGTAGGTTCGATTTCGCCAGTACCAGACTCCTTAGTAGGTTCCTTTTCTCCATATATTTCTTAGCTTCCGTTATATAGAATGAAATCGTCACTTAATTCCCACAAATGATAATTGGTGCCATGTCAGATGTTATCGATGCTTACGCCGTCTAGAAACATGACATTTCCATAGATAACTATAGGCTCGTTTAGAGGCAAGGTGTCTTCAAACAAGGAGCGAGGGCTCACTTCTTTATAGCATAGGTGTCTAGATCTGCACCCGGAGAGAGGCTTACAGTTCCATGGATTATCTTGTGGCCTGGAACTACCTGACGGGTGGAGTACGTCAGCTTGTTGAAGAAAAGTTCTTCCAGATTGATTTGGTTCACAGTGCCAGTGTAAACATTATGGACATGCAGCGTTCCACTAACTCCTATGGAATCGGAGAAATTAACGGGTCCAGTTATTGCCTGACTACCCTTGGTTCGAACGACATCGTCCAGGTTAACACCGTTGACTTCACCGTCAATCACCAATCTGGCTACGATCAAGTCACCGTGAACAGTTAGGTAGTCGCCCAGGTACAAGTCTTGATTAGATATTTCAACTCCGCTGATCAAACCTTCGACTTCCACCTTTGAATAATCATATTCCACTATTTCTTTTCCTTCCGCACCATAATCAGGTGCTGTAGAATCTTTAGGCTCCATTCCACTATCAGCAATAACATCTACCTCTTTCGTAAGAGGCTCTGCACTTTCAGTTCCTATAACTGACTTTTTATCAACTTGAGCTTTTTCGCCTTCCTCAACTTCACCAGACCTTTTATCAACTTGAGCCTTTTCACTCTCTTCAACTTCAACAGACGTTTCAAGCCTTATTTCAGACTTTTCAAAACTTTCTAGAGACTCAATACTTTCTAGAGACTCAATACTTTCCAGAGACTCAAGGCTTTCTTCTTCTTCCTCCTCCTCTTCTTCGTTGAAATATTCTTCTTCATCGTTAAAAGAACAAATGAATTCCTGCTTCCAATCCTTCCAACAATATTCCTCTTCATCCTGGAATTCGTTGTCGAACCATAACAAAGCCGATCCTGTTAGATAGGATCGCATCCCAGTTATTCTAGCCTCTTCTCCAACCCATCCATTGTTTTCATATAGTTTGATCCAAATTTTAGGATCAGCATTTCTTCCATCAAAGGTAGCCACATCCATTTTACTGGCCTACCTACCCTGATTCCATTATTATTTCTAAGAAGAAAGTCCCTCATTAGGCGTTGCTGCCTCGCCATCGCCCTGATGCGGCTTTCCATGGTCGATCTTGAGCATCCTGCCGGTTGCGCCATGTTGTCGAGTTCTAATTAAAAAGAACGAGTTTTAAGAGACTTGAGAAGGTCTATGACACTAGAAACTCTCCTTTATTACTCTCTTGACCTATATGTACACATCGTGCTTCTCGCGGACATGCAAATATAACAACCTTTCATAAGAAACATAATGTAAAAATATATAAAACAAAACAATGCTATGCAAATATGTCGAGGTATGCGACATATATATATATATATAGATGGCGCGTTATTGCTTTGTGTTAAAAAATAATAAGCTCTTATATTCAAAAAATCAATTATTATTCTTGATAGTATATTTTGATTTATTTAAGCAGTCTCGAGCCCTCGAGAATCTTTGTCCTTCTTTTATATAAGTTCTCCTGTAGAAGGGTAGAGATGCCCAAAGGCTTGAGACTACTCGAATAAAATAAAATCAAACTCATCCTCAGAAACCGTTTTAATTAATTAATTAATATCCGGAATATTTAAATCAATTGAAGCTCCTATATTACTAAAGAGGTTCTGATAAAGCTTTATATCAATTGACTAGCGGATGTGCCCGGCTTCGCCCGGGTTTTACCCGAGTGAATGTTTGTCTAACGAACATTTGTTGAAACAATTCTCTATAAACTTATAAAACGTACTCGGCTTCGCCCGGGGTTTTACCCGAGTAAAGGTTTGTCTAGCGAACATTTGTTAAAACAATTCTCTGAAAACTTATTTAAAAAAAAGATATATTTTGATAATTTGTAACTCGTAAATTTGTATCTCTCGATAAAGTGAACATTTTTTCCCGGTCCCTGTGTGCCGTGTCATCCTGAATTTTGTCTTTCCTAATTTTCTACATTAGAAAATCATAGTTTTATCTAGTGAACATTTTTTCCCGTGTCACATTGCCGTGTCACATTGCCCTTATTCTTCATTGTTGGCTTTTTATCTTAAATTTATTCTTCATTGTTGACTTTTTATATTACATTTACTCTTTATTGTTGGCTTTTTATCTTACATTCATTCTTCATTGTTGGCTTTTTATATCATATTTACTCTTCATTGTTGGCTTTTTATATTATATTCTGACCAAAATCTATCTGTGAACTTCACACAGTGAACTTCACACAGACAGAATAAGGCAATTATATAAGTAGATTTACTCTTCTCTTTGTTGGCTTTTTATCTTACATTCATTCTTCATTGTTGGCTTTTTATATTACATTTACTATTCATTGTTGGCTTTTTATCTTACATTCACTCTTCATTGTTGGCTTTTTATCTTACATTCATTCTTCATTGTTGGCTTTTTATATTACATTCACTCTTCATTGTTGGCTTTTTATCTTACATTCATTCTTCATTGTTGGCTTTTTATATTACATTTACTCTTCATTGTTGATTTTTATCTTACATTCACTCTTCATTGTTGGCTTTTTATATTATATTTTTAGATTGAGATTATTAGCTAGTATGTAAAAATATTAACTCTGTTGAAATTTAATTTTGTATTTATATATAAATAAAATTAACTCTGTTGATTTTTTTGTATTTAATCGATAACAGCGAAGTTACGCATGTTAATGTTAGGGAAAAATATTTTGACGTTAAGCAAAACCTGCTCCATCTCGTTTTACATAAATGTTGAAAATTTGGTCGAAATTGATGCATTGTAACGAAAGTTTTTAGTGATGTCCTCTTATGAAATTTGCATTTTATTAATATAGATTTACATATATTGTGTATATATTAAATAATACAACAGTTTTCTGGAGATTAATTTATTTTTATAGTTGTGATGAGAGCTCCAGTAGAATGACAGAAATTACCAAAAGCTTGAGATAGCATCAATAAATATGAAAATAAATCCACTTCAAGAAACCCGTTTTATTATTCAAATAAGATTATTAAAAATAAAGAAAGCATATCCTGACCAGGAGCACATGTGCTTTACAGAAGGCAGAGCGCAATCTGGTGGAACGGAAATCAACTAAACATTGATTTAGCCTGTTCCCTGATATTTGGCCAACCCAATTTCTTGATAAATCAAGAAAAGCCATCCACAAACGCGTTTCGCGCTGTTGACACTCGTCAGCGTGGAGTAGGCTAATATTATATATATACAATATCTAAAACGACCGGCGTAACAACTGGAAAGAATACTAGCAATCTATCAGGTCAATATTGGAGGCATGTGTCTAGTTTCATAATAGTAAAATCGTTTATTTATAAATGAAAAATAAGAGCTAAATGTTGGCATTTCTTATATTAGAGCTTGTATGTTTTATTAGTGCTTTACGTTTTAAATAAATATAGTATAACTGGGATAATATAAACGTCTTTAATTCAAATATTTGGTTACCAGACTTTTAAGCCTTTTATTCATAACAATTTTTATTCGAAAATTGGATAAATTGAATTTTTTGGTTCCTTGAACTTCGAATTCTCCAAGATATACTGTTCCTTTGTACATAAATTCTATAAAATGATGTATAGGCTTTATGCTTGGTAAATTGTTTAAAGTAAGATATGAACATTATAGAAAATTAAATGGATATTGAAGAGGCGTGTCTTATGCAAACTTTATTAGCAAGCTTCCGCACTCATGCGTACAGGATAGCTTGCTAATAAAGTTCGCACGAAACACTCCTCTTTAATACCCGTTTTATTCTGCTATTTCAAATCGAAGAGTTTAATTTAGTCGATATAAACATTATAACTCATCGATATTCAAGCGAAGCACTGAACATTGCACCTTTTCCACCTTAGCATAATTAAAGTAGGATAAAACACTGAAACGGCTGTCAAATAAAAAAATCCAATAAATTAGTAACAAACTTGACGCGTTGCATTAAATAAATGTTAGCGTAAGATTGCAACGACAATTTATTTCAGCATCACCAATGGTCTCATTGAACAAAGTAATCTTTTACCTAACTACATATTGAAGATGATTATTATCTCTTTAACACGTGTTACAGGCTATGATAATCTTCTTCTTCTTCCTTATCTCCACTCAATCATATTAGGGTCTGGGTGAAGTAGAATGCGTCTGCCTTTGTCATTAAGACTGGGAGCACTACTCAGTGGCGGGCCGAATTAGCTCCAAAAGAATAGGCCGCCTCTGACATGAGGAACAGAAGCCATGTGCAGCTGCTCCTAACATGGAGTACAAACGCTGCTCATCCTGTATACCTGGATTAGGAGCCCTTATAGGGTACTTTCAGCCGGGTCATCTTTTAGCGAGCTTGTTACTGCTCCCCCCCCCCCTCCTTTTTCACCGGGCTTGGGACCGGCAAAGGCGGAGTTGGCTATGATAATAAAGGTGGGTAGTAGTTAATATCTGCCTTTAGTGTAAGTACGCCATAAATATATAGACATTCGACTTTTAAATTAAAAATATACCAGACCCCGTGTTTTATCACTTACACTGACTGTTTGGCTTATACTTTGCAAGAATCAGAGACCATTGGAGATATTATCTATTCAGAAAAAGGTGCCCAATACGGGATTCGTATCCCAAGCCGTGGCTGTCAGAAATCTAACGTTTATACCAATCTTCCACCGACACTCGAATAAATATTTTTAAAATGTATATATTGGAGATAAGCCTTAAAAATATATTATGTTAATATTTTTGAAATTCTAATGTGAAAAAAAAAAACATAGAATAAATATTTTTATACAAAACCTAAAGAAGTAGAAAGTATTTAATAACGCCAGTCGTCTGTTTTTGAAAAGAGAAATAGATAAGTTTGTTCACACTTGGTTATCTCGTGTGTATTTAATGAAGGTCACTTTGTATGAAATATCTTTCAGAGGTGTTGTCTGAATCCCGAAATGCATGCTAAAAAGGTAAAACTCTATTTAGTTTTGTCTATGAGTGCATCCGTTCGATATTTATAATTGAGAAACTGCGCGCAAAAAAAGTTATTTAATACAAATTGAAGGATTTAATTGTCATTATTATGTTCCTATACACGCATTCAGAAGCCATTAAATTCTAGGCTGTAGAATTTACATCAACAATGAAAAGACAGGAAGTTCTTTGATAGATTAAATTTATTCCTAGAAATGCGTGGCAGATCTCCAAAATTACAAATCAACGACGAAACTTTCATTTATTATTTCCTTCAACAGTCCTATTTATTTTGCTTGATCTCTTTGTTATTATTATTATTTATAATGTTTTATAATATATATATGTTATAGATTAGAAATTTTTTGTGTGTTTGATTGTCGTTGAGAGGTGCAGTCGTGGAAAAATAAAAAATAATTATTTACCTTTCAAGCAGATTTTTATTTTGAATCTCTTGAAGTAAAAATATACATAAAATTATTTATATCACAGGAATATAGAATTTATAAAATGAATTCTATAATCGTGAATAAAAGATTGGTAGGGTTAAATACACATATTTACAACAACAATAATTGAAAGTGATATTTTTTTGAATATATGGTCAAATATATATAATAGTCAATGAATGAAAATAAAATATGTTTTTAAAAAATAAAATAATTGTATTTTAAATTATATAATATATATATAGATTAAACTAAACTTTGAGGTAAATTGATATTGATTTGATAATATGGTGTCAGTATAGCAAATTTGCCAGGAGAAAATTGATCTATAAGAAAATAGGATACCACTCCCGTTATATTAAACGTCAAAACTAGACGCCATTTATTGACCATCTCCGCAAACTAGCAGCTTCGGTCATTGACAAAGCCACAACACCAGCTTTATCAAACTGAGAAGCCTCTGTAGGAAAAATAGAAAAAGGATGTTTGAAAATAATAAATTAATGATTTTATAAATACCTTTAGGCTGACAACACAGTAATATAAAAAGAAGAAAGAACGAGTAATATTTTTGTTATATAATTAGTAAGTTTATTGTTAAATGTTTTCTCTCTCTCTCTCTCTCTCTCTTTGAAAATAATAAATTTAAAATACTTTCTAAAAAGGTAAAATCCCCTAATTCTTCAAAACCATTTCAGTTGTAAGTAACCTATTTATTTGTTGTGTTTCATCGTCTAAATCATATAAGATTTCCAACGGCCTCCACATAAAGATCATAGTTTAAGGCTAATGGCCCTCGTCAGCCTAGGGCGGACTTTATTCTCTATACCAATAGAGACATCTCTCGCTTCAATTATGCATTAAAACAATGCATTCCGTTTATAACCCTAGTGGAAATACTTTACTAATGGTGGTATTGAATAAGCCCAAACACACCAGTTTTGTCAAATACAGACAAATATATTTCAAATAAAAACTTTTATTTTTTTTAGTCTAAAATCCTTCTTTTTGAAACATTAAATTAACTACATATTTATTGATAATCAATAAATTGGGTTGGCCAAATATCAGGGAACAGGTTTAATGTTTAGTTGATATCTGTTCCACTAGATGGACCTTGCCATCTAAAAGGCACATGTGGTTTTGGCCAAGTATGCATTTTCTATTTTTTATTATAATTATATCATACAATTCTCATTATAAACATATTTCAATTTAGTAATGAAAATCTAATATGTAAATCTCTCTACATATTTCTAAATATCATTAACTCTTAATAAATGGAATTGTGTTTACTTTTTGACAACTAATTAAGTAAAATATACACAAAACAACAACAACATAACACATGCACACAATACACATTATGAGAAACCAATATGTATAATAACATATTCCCCACCTTCCCTCATTTCTAATTTATTATTAATTAATTAAGTAAATAGAGATTTTACTATTCAAACATCAAATTAATCAAATAATATATAAAACTTTGGAATAATTTTATATTAATAAAGCGGACAATATGTATATAGAATAGATATTATTAATGAAACTATAATTTATTTACTTAGTTTTCACAGAATAATAAACTTGTAAAGAATTTTCTTCTGAATTTAATTTATGGAACGATAAAAACTACTCTCTCTCTCTAACTAATATAGTTAAGTGATATTTTAATTATTATATACATAATTAATAAACGTGTGTGTATTCGACTTTTAAAAAGTGCGTTGGTATTAGCTGAACACATCTCCTTCTTTCAAGAATTAGAAAGTTTAAATAATTTATTTCAAAAAGGAATATACAAATTAAATAATAAATTGGAATCTTTTGAAAATGGAGAAATCCATAAAAAAATCTTTAAATAAAAAAGCAATTATTGGATAAAAAAAATCATTTATTTTACCTACTTCCAACTGTTGATAAAAGTCGAAACCTTTCTATTTTTCTTGCAAGGCGTAGAGCGTTTGCAGAAACAATAGAATGACTTCGACTTTCTATCAACATTTGGAAGTTACACTTCCATTTTAACCACAGATGCTTGTCAGCGGGAATTATTACACCTTCTTTAATTCTAAAAGGTAAAATATATGATATTTTAGACCAATATATGCTTTTTTTTATTAAAAAAAAAGGAATATAATATAGTTTTTATTTTCAGCTAAAACATCGATATCTAGTGAGGGAATCAAGCACTAAAATACTATTCATGGTATCATTGATAATACATATAATTTGTATTTATATATACATGTGTATATATATGATACTATGAGCCAAAAACATCTCACTGCTCTAATATAACAAGATTATATGATTAAAACGTGCTATATAGTATAAACGCCTCTGTAACTAATTATACGCATGATATACATAAACCATTACATCACAATATGTAATGTACTCTGTACAAACTGGAGATAATAAAATAAAGCTGTGTAATAGAAGAAGAGTTGAGATAAAAGGCAGAAGCGAGAAATGGAAGTTCAACAACGTGTAGGAACGAAGCTTAAAGATGTGAGAAGTTTCCAGAAGGTCGTGAAGATGGTACGATGACCTCTTCTTCTTGGTCTCTCAGTATTGCGTTAGAGGAAGGCCCCGTACATCCGCCTTTAAGACTATATAAACCCATAAAAAGAAAAAAAATCATCGCCATTTCCAAGTCAGTGTGAGCTCTTGTCAGTCGTTTCGCCGAAACTGACTATGCTAAGCCAAGTAATAACTCTGCTCCACTTAACAATCTCCATCATTCTGCTTAGCTCAACTCTTCCACTTAACGGAACTTTTATCCTTACAACTGTGCCTTCGTTCTTTGTGTGGACCATCCATACAAAGTCTTCCATTCTGCCTCGACCATAACTGTCTGTACTCTGTAAAAGCTGTGAAGGTCTATCAAGTTACAGAGAGCTTTTTTGGAGATCTTTCTACACCTGATTGCCTTATCAGTTACAAAATACACGTATCGTATATTATAATGTGTGTTTGACATCAGAATTTAAAACGCTTATGGAGATATGTATCTTTATTTTTGATCTTCTCAAGCTTTCGGGCTTGTCTGCCCTTCTACAGGAGAAACAATATATAACGAAAATATAACGCCGCCTGATACTAAACTATTATGATCCTATGTACATCTAATATATATATATACACATGTACATATATACAAGGGTATTTTTGCATATTGTTTTACTTAAGATATGTTTTTATTTGATTAAGGTATTTACATATTTTACTATTGTTTGCTATATACTAAGATTTATCTTATAGGTTGGAGATTCTATTATTTTAAGTTAGAATTATAATGGTTATTGGCTGTTACGTACAGGTTACATATATTATTGCTGATATTGTTAGCTGGCATTAGGATATATTGTGTTATATGTTTCGGGCAAGTCTATTTTTCTATTGATACTGTTGTGTTTTCTGGATAATAAAGATTCTATGATAAGCCTTTGATATTTGCTGTTTATGTTATTGTAATGTATTATGGGTTCTTCTAATGCGAATGTGTGACCTGTTTCTTTGCAGTGTTGGAAAATTAGGGATCTATTGTCTTGGTTTATTATGTTGCGTTTGTGTTCATATATTCTATTGCTGACTCTCCTTCCTGTCTCCCCCACGTATTTGACTTGGCAGTTATTGCATTCTAAGGAATATATTGCTTCTTTTTTGTTAGTTGGTTTTATGATATTAGAATTATTTTTAGTTAATGGATTTTTAATGATAGAGCCTATGTTAGGGGAATTACTGTAATATGTTTGGATGCCGAAGTTTTTTAAGTAGTTGGCTATTGTTATAGATGTTTGTGAAAATGGAATGTAACATATTGCCCTGTAAACATCAGTGGTTTTGTTAATTGGGTTATTGATTGTTATATTTTTGTGGAAATGTTTTAATATAAAGGTAATTGGGTATCCTGCTTGCTGGAGATTATTTATGATGTTCTGTGTTTCAATCATTTTTGAATTCTGTTGCGAACAATGGGTGTGTATTCTTTTGGTTAGTGTTTTAATTGTGTTTATCTTATGGCTTAAAGGGCAATATGAAGTGAAATGTATATAATTTGGTTCGAAACTTGGCTTGTAGTATACGGAGGTTTGCAATCTGTTTTGTGTCCTTGTGATATTAATGTCTAAGAATGGTAGTTTATTGTTATTTTCTACTTCCATTGTAAATTTAATACTAGGGTGGTAGTTATTTAACGAGGTTAATATGTGATTAACTTTGTTAGCTGTACATATACAGAATATGTCGTCAATGTATCTTTTATATATTATTATGTCTGTGGGAAATTGTGTGGTTATCCATTTGTCTATTGTGTTCATAACTATTTCAGCTAACGGGGAAGATAGTGGGCTGCCCATGGGTGATCCTTTTATCTGTTTATACGATTGTGAGTTAAAATTAAAAATGTTTGATTTTAAAGATATATCTATTAATTCTATTATTTTGTTAATGACTGTTTGGTCTAAACTATTTTCTATTAAAAATGATTTAGTATTTTCTAATATTAGTTGGTGAGGGAGACTAGGATAGAGAGCCTCAACATCGAAAGATACTATCAAGTGATGGTTTTCTATATTTGTGTTTAAGATTTCTTGTATGAATGTGGGTATGTTTGCTATTGATTGAGTGGGTGTTTGTGTTCTAACTAATGGCTGTAAGAATTTGATTAAAAATTTAGCTATTGGGGCAATGGGGGATAGATAAAAAGCAACTATTGGTCTTAGCGGTATGTTTTGCTTGTGCATCTTTGGTTTTCCGTATATGTGGGCTTCGGAATCGATATTGCTAAGGAATGCTTTGTGTTCATCTTCGGTGATTATTTTGGATTTCTTCAGCCTATTGACATTCTTTTTTATATTTGAGTAGAATTGGTTTCTCTCTATATCTGTTAGTGGCGCGAAGGTGGTGCTGTCCTTCAGTATGTCTTCCATTTTGTTCTGGTATTCAGTTTTATCTATTATTATTGTGGTTCCTCCTTTGTCTGCTTGGGTTATGACTATTTCTTTTCTGTTTTTTAAGTTTCTTAGAATATGTTTCTCTCTTGGGTTTCGTAGGGGCTGGTTTGGTGGATGATTTAATGTTCTGGATACTTTTTGTCTTATTTTTTCTTTTTCTTGGGTGTTCAGTCTTGATATCGCTACTTCTATTCCACTAATTATCTTTATGGGGTCGGGTTTAGCAACTGGTCGATATTTTAAACCTTTAGATAATATGGCTATTTCTTCATGTGTTAATATGGCCTGTGATATATTGACTACTTTTGGTGTTGTTTCATTTTTTAAGAGGTTCGGTTCTTTATATTTGTTAGCCCAATATTTTAGTTTCTTGTCTTGTCTGTTTTTTACGTTGGTTTTCAGTTTCTTTATTTCTGGGATGATTTCGGTTATTATTCTATGGAATTCGGGTTCTGGGATGTGTTGGGATATTAAGCATATGAGATCCTTGATAGATTTTGATAGAAATCTGATATTCGAATGACATCCTTCTTTTCTGGCTTTTAGTAGTTTTGCTTGGGTTTCTTTTATGATTTTTTCTGAAAATGGGTTTTTTACTGGATCTTTTATTCGTAGTGATGGGGGGATAAAATTGGCTTCTATGCATAATGTGTGTTTGTTGGGGCGGGGGGATATTAATCATGTACCAAAAGACAAAATTTGCACATAATTATTCAAATATGCATTAGAACAATGCATTATATGCATCATTCCTGTACAGAACTTGAAGGTAGTTTTAATTAATTAGCCCAAAACCCGTTTAAGAGAATTCAGAAAAAAAACCAACCCATACACCATGGTGTCAGGTTTTGACCCTCATCAGTACAGGGGCGGTGTCGATTTCATAACATCAACGAAAGGTGTATGAAATCGATTGAATGTGTCACACACAAAAATTATATATATTCTATTGAATTATTCTATTGAATTATTTTAGTATACTTTAAAGTAATTTAGATCTCTTTGAACAATAATGTATCCACTTATTAAAATATTATATAAACTACGGAGTATATTAAAAAACAAAGATATCTCCTGATCGTGCAACTGAAATTTGCTGATGGCTTTCGTCAGTTGTATGATCAAGAAATGCCTTTTTCTTTTTCATAATTCATTAACTGATCTTAAATTCATTTTTGTACTATTTTATCATTATGCATATATGTTTTACACCAATACCTCGCTTTGCGTTGTTTTGTTTTGCGTTTTTTTCGAAGTTGCGTCGCTGCTTAATTTTTACTGATTCTCACTGTGCGTCGTTAAATTTTCGAAGTTGCGTTGTTTTGGATTCGAGTCTTTAATTTTTCTTTTTAAATTTCCTTTCCTAAAATATGGCAACACCTTTGTTTTTGATTGCGCCATGCCATCAAAATTTTATTTTCACTTTGCGTCGTTTCAATTTGCGTCGTGTTTTTTTGGAACGTAATCCCGAAGCAAAGCGAGGTTTGGGTGTATATAAAAAAATTTTATACCGAATTATATTCTCTAAAACAAACTTTGTGAAGTCGACAGCCAGATAGCGCGTCTTCATACTATATACATTTATTGTTGTTTTCTTTTAAATGGCTCAAATCTTTGTGTAGATATGTGAATAGGTCATATTTTCTTTTCTTTATTCTTCACACCTTGAGTAGGGTATCATCTGTCTAAAAATGTATGTAATGTATATTTTTATCAGAGCACAATTAGAGCTAATTGTGATTTAAAGTTGTTTTTATTATATTTTCCCACAACGTAATACCATTGGAAAAATACTCTTATTTCGAAATAATCAAAAATATATTATAAAATACATACGTTTCAATTATAGTATTGATTAACAATTGAGTATATTGACTCTATAGTACGCCAGTTTTTCATAACTACATGCCATAAGCAATATACTCTTATATTAAAAGAAGCTGATAATTCCTATTTGAAAATATATAATGATAACATATATACCGTGTAATTATAATCTTGATATACAATCAAGTAAATTGACTCTACAGAGAACGCCAGTTAATATATTATACTTCAATATCTCCAAGATATAGAACCAAATCCTATTCGATTACAATTCTCCCTAGAGAAATTTCTTAATCTTATTTAAATTCAATTATATGATTCATTAAATTAGATTAGAGATAATTATTCAATTCAACCCATTATATTGATTCTATGATTTAAACTAAATAATAAATTTATTGAGTATATATCACAATTATTAAAACAATTTTGCAATACATTATTCATTTTTATATATTTAGTGAAGTATTTATATTAGCTTGTGTGTGTTAGCTAAGAAATTATTATATTATAGACTTTTGCTTTATAGAGAATACTTGAAATAATCACATTTTTATGAATTGATTTGAAAGCTAAGCATTTAGTTATTTGATAATTCACATCAGAATTATATTTCTTTTTTTTTTTTAATACTATAAATTATGAAAAAGGTATCACCTTATCGTGCAACATAAATCATGAAGGCTGCTGATGGCTAGCGCCATCTATCGGAATTTTCTGGATGCCTGAATGACCAGTTATTTGGTCGTTGAGGTACAGCTTGCACCACGCTGATGAGGGCCAATTACCCGAAAGGCGTCCGTGGTTATCTATTCTTGATTAATCAAGAATGGGTATTTGGCCAATTCTCGAATGAATTAGAAATCAACAAGAATAGTTGATATTTATTCCGATTCATGGTGAAAGCCATCAGCAAATTTCAGTTGCACAATAAGGAGATACTTTTTTTCATAATTCATGCACCTTATTCCAGTACAATATCACATTTGTACTATTTTTTCACATACTATAAATTGTAAATTATACAGGTTTTGGTTAATATTGCCATAGAATAATTATTTTTGAATACTCTGTTGTGAGTTTGTCATGATAAATATTTGCATAGTCATCACACTTTACCATTCTTGTATATTATCACTTTAAAAAATCAATTGACACATTTTGCAATATATAAGTTTAATTAATGGATTATTTTAATTAAGCTTCTGGAATGCTAGTCTTCTATACCGTGACAATATGTTGTACAACTATCTAAATAAACAAGTTTTCAATATTGCCACGTGGAAAATTAGGGAAGACTAACTTCAGGAGCAGACAACAATTTATTTCAGGAAAGAACAAACTATGAATCGTAAACAAAAGATAAGCCAAAAGGTAAATTTACAGAGTAGCAAAATATAAACAAAAATGACCACTCTGTTAATAAAAATAATAAAATGAATATATACTTGGTTAAAATATGATATATTGAGTTCAATTCGAAATACACTGGTGTCCAAAAAATAAGAAACTTTTGTTTTTTAATTTATATTTTAAAATATACAACGCTAAAAGCTAAAAAGTAATTCAATTAGGTATTTTAAGTCGTAGAATTTATTTATTGCAACCATTCGATTCGGTAAAATTGAAAATATGCAAAATTTTGCTTGTCTTTATAAGTGTGCTATTTGGCGTGTCGTTTACCCCATCTAAGAATTGTACAATTATAATTTTATTTTATCCTTAGTTAATTATGAGTTTACGAAAAATGTTAGCAGATGATTTAAAATGGAGGGCTGTTGGAAGAATGGAGGCAGGGCAATCACAAGTTGAAGTAGCAAAATGGCTAAATGTGAATAAATCTGTGGTCAGCAAAATATGGAAACAGTTCATTGGGACAGAAACCATCAAAAGAAAAGGTTCTGGTAGAAAAAGAAAAACAGCTACCTCTGAAGACCGTTATCTGGTCGTAACTGCCAAGCGCCATAGGGAGATGACAGCTATTCAACTCTCTAAAGAACTTTCAAGTGCTACTGGAACGAGAATTTCAAGACAAACTGTTTACCGAAGGCTTCACGAAGGTGCTCTTTATGCAAGACGACCAATGGTCTGTATTCCTTTAACCTCTGCTCATAGGAGAGCCCGCTTGAATTGGTGCTTGGAACATCACGCCTGGACTCATGATCAGTGGGCCAATGTTCTCTTCAGTGACGAGTCAAGATTTAGTTTAAACACAGATTCTCGACGATTTTTCATCTGGAGGGAGCCTGGAATCCGCTATCATCCCAGTAACATAAGGGAAATAGACAGTTTTAGAGGGGGCAGTCTCTTAGTCTGGGCTGGCATCAGTTCTAGCAGACGCACACCCCTCCACATTTTTTCTGGGGGCACTTTAACTGCCCAAAGGTACAGGGACGAGATCCTTGAGCCCTATCTAAGACCTTATAGAGATCAAATTGGTCACAATTTAATTTTAATGGACGATAATGCTCGTACGCCTAGGGCTAGGCTAGTCAATGAATATCTCCAGAGTGAGAATATTCGAAGGATGGATTGGCCAGCCAGATCTCCGGACCTGAATCCAATAGAGCATGTGTGGGATGCTCTAGGGAGGCGTATTGGAGCTCGTCACCTTTCTCCCAGAATCCTCGTTGAGCTAAGAACTGCTCTATTGGATGAGTGGGGTTTACTACCCCTGGACCTCCTCCAAAGCCTGGTAAACAGTATGAGGGCTCGCTGTGAGACTTTGATTTCTGTTAGAGGTGATCATACTCCCTATTGATATCGTATTTCTTTAAGATCTGGAACCTTAGCTTTGGGTATGTTGGTAATAATTTGCATATTTCATAATATCAAATATTTTTTTTATTTTCATATAGCTAGTCAAATTCTCCATAGTTTAAACTATATTTGTATACTAAATTTTATATTTGTTAACAAAATTAGCTTTTGAGAATTTTCAATATTGGTTAAGTTTCTTATTTTTTGGACACCAGTGTATATATATATTAACAACTTATAAAAAAAAAAGAAAAATGATCAGTTTTACAAAGATTAAATGATTGTGTAATTAATCGATATTTTTCTATTCGAAATCAGCCTATTAATTTGTAACAGTTTCTTTACAAATTTGTTTAAATACACTGCGTGACATTGAAAATGGAACACCAAGAAATAGTGGCCAGAAAAATATGCAAATTTCAGGGTAGACGCACCTAACCGAGGTATGCAAATGATGTAAAATGCGCAGCTCTCGTGCGCACATGGAGTAAGATATAAGGGAAGGAACTTGCAGAAAGGACAGTATTCGTGTCGTTATTTCTTCAAGGAAAATCATTGTAGAAATTTTGTTCTTGTGTCAAAAGACACGTGTAATAACAGAGAATGCCAGGTCATCGTAAACGGAGGTAGTTCAAGCAGACAGACGCTTTTACGAGGGGCATGGTGATCGGACTGAAAAGGGCAGGTTGGTCCATACGTCAAATCGCAGCTGATACACACCTTGGTGCGTCCACGGTGCACCGACTGTGGAGAAGATGGTTGGAACAAGGAAATGTGGCAATTTATAGGAATGTCGGTGCAACCAGAGTGACGTCAGCACGTGTGGATCGGCGCATCCTTCGAGAAGCAGTGGCGGCCCCACAAGCCACTTGTACCGCCATTCTGCAACATGTGCAAGACACCCTAGATCATTCCATCTCGACCAGAACCATTTCCCGTCGATTGGTTGCTAATGGCTTGCACTCATGCCGTCCGCTAAGAAGACTGCCATTGACCCCACCGAATAGGCGCCAACGTTTGGAATGGTGCCGGGCTAGATCGACGTGGATGACGGAATGGCACAGGGTCGTGTTCTCAGATGAGTCGCGTTTCTGCTTGTCCAGTGATAGTCGCCGTGTACGCGTGTGGCGTCGACGTGGAGAAAAGTCCAATCCGGCAGCAATTGTGGAACGCCCCACCGTGCGTCAACGTGGAATCATGGTTTGGGGCGCAATCGCGTATGATTCCAGGTCACCTTTACTTCGTATTCAGGGCACTATGACGGCCCAACGATACGTTGATGATGTGCTGCGACCGGTGACACTCCCCTACCTTCAGGGGGTACCCAATGCCCTTTATCAGCAGGATAACGCCCGACCGCACACTGCTCGCATTAGCCAACAAGCTCTGCAAGATGTACAGATGCTTCCCTGGCCACCGTACTCTCCTGATCTCTCACCAATCGAGCACGTCTGGGACATCATTGGACGCCTTTTGCCTGCCTTGCCACAGCCACGTTCAGAAGACGAACTGTGGCAAATGGTTGAGAGGGAATGGAGAGCCATCCCTCAGGACGCCATCCGTACTCTGATTGACTCTCTACCTAGACGTGTTGCTGCGTGCATCGCCGTCCGCGGTGGTCCTACTTGCTACTAAGCCGACGCCGTTCTCGCTCTGTATTATGACTATCATTTTGAAATAAAGATCACTTATTGTTCGTCCCTGTCTCTCTCTGTCTGCCGAGTTTCATCACTTTCTGGCCACTATTTCTTGGTGTTCCATTTTCAATGTCACGCAGTGTACAAGGGTGGATCAATAAATAAGGTGAATTATATTATTTCTTAAAAATTAAAAAGGTGAAAATAATTTAAACCGCAGAATATTAAAATATAACATCGAGAGACTATTTAAGGTGTTCTGTTCTTTTTTCTCACGCGCGGCGCGAGACTTATAAATAAACTAAATTGGAAGCTCCCTTGAAGGATTGCACCACGCTTGAACAACGTGCAGTTATTCGTTTCTTGAATGTAGACGGTATTCAAACATCTCAAATATGCCAGAGAATGAAAAATATCTATGTTGAGTCTTATGTCTCAAAAAAACATTTATAAATGGGTTAAGGAGTTCAAAAATGGACGAATTACATGTTCCGATATTGAGCGACCTGGACGACCAAGTGTTACAGCGACGCCAAGCACGATAAATGCGGTTGAAAACTTAATTTTGGAGGATAGAAAAATATCCATTTTTACCATAGCCGACAATTTGAAAATAAGCTATGGAAATGTGCACACCATTATTAATGAACAATTGCAATTTAGAAAAATACGCTGCAGATGGAATCCATATTTCCTTAATTTGGACCAAAAACTTAACCGTATTCGGGTTTCAAAGGCTCTGTTAAAGCGGTATGAAGAGGAAGGTGATCATTTCCTTGACTGATTTGTAACTGGAGATGAGAGTTGGTGTTATCATTATGATCCTTCGACAAAACGTGTATCTATGGAATGGAAACGAGGCGACTCTCCAAGACCAAAAAAAAAATCAGGTCTCAACGTTCGGCCGGTAAAGTTTTGTTAACAATTTTTTGGGATGTTGATGGACCAATCTGTCTTGATTTTTTATCCTCAAGGCAACGTATGAAGAGCGACCTTCATTGTGACATTCTTGTAAATTAGCTAAAGCCCGGTATGAGAAACAAAAGAAGAGGGAAGCTTAGTAAAGGTGTTCTCTTCCTTCGTGATAATGCAAGGCCGCATACATCATGTAAAACTGTATCTACAATCATTAAATTAGGTTTTGAAGTTTTAGAACACACATCCTGCATATAGTCCAGACCTAGCCCATCTCACTATTTCCTTTTTGGACTACTAAAGAAGGAGTTAAAGGGAAAGCGATTCGACTCGGATGAAGATGTCCAGAAAGTGGTGCAAGATTTTTTTCACACGCTTCCTAAGAGTGCCTATAAAGAGGGTATTTACAAGTTGCCAGAACGATGGAGACGATGTATAGAAAGCCAAGGTGATTATTTAGAATAAATCAAGTCCTAATTTTTAATATCGTTCTCATATTTTTTAATAAAGTATAATTCACCTTATTTATTGATCCCACTTTGTAGTTCAGCGTGGAATGTTTAATGCTTCAAAAGGAATCAGTAAAATTCGATTGAAATAATGACCTACTCGATTGTAAGAATTACCTCTTTTAAATGGTTATATGGATTTGAATATAGTGGGAAATCGATTTTATTTACAACTAAATTCCAAAATATTAACAACGCTTCCCTATATTTTAACAAGGTATTAAATAATTATATGGAATGAGAACAATGGAAATCAAAGATATTTCTTCTACACATAATAAATATTGGTAGGGCTTTGCTCATCGGTCTTTCAGCTAAATGGAATATTTTAAATACATTAATTTTGATTAAATATTTACCTTTCAAATTAAGCATATACACGGTAGGATCGAAAAGTTCCCGAACCATTAAAAAAATAAAATATAAAACAACTTTTGAAAAATGTAAAATCAATTTTACTGTAAAGAACAAAGCCTAAACTTTCAGAAGATTAGTTTCTTTTAATTGTAAAACATTACAAGCTTTCGGGCAATGCCCTTCTACAGGTAAAATAAAAATGAAAACAAAAATTAAAGGTAAATTAAGGTAACTAAACAACTGATAATCAAACAATTTAAATATATAACAGCTAACCATAGAAAACAAAAACAAAATAAGATATAAATACCCGCTCGCGTGAGACTACTCGCGCGTCTGGATCTGAATGAATTAAAACTGTGTTAATATTTGAAAAATTAGAGAGTTAGAAAAATTATTACAATGATATTACATAATTAAATATATCTATGTAACTATTACGGATAAAATTTGGTGGTTAATGACTATGCTATGGACTGCCATCTATGAATGATTAGTGAGAGAAAAACCGTTTTTGACCGGTGTGACTGAGGTGGTGGAAGGGGGGTTATTAATATACCAGAGGTAGAATCTGAAAAATTCAGTTGGAGATGTAGTTTGTGTATATTGCGGGAATGTCTATTTTTCTATTTATGCTGTGTAGCTTGGAGGAAACAATGGATTCCAGAACTAATCTTTGGTGTAGGTTGGAGATATTTCTGTAGTGAATGGTTGGGTTAGCAGTATCAAAGGAATGGCCAGAAGATGCAATGTGTTGAAAAATGAGGGAACGGGGATCTCGGTTGGTGATGTTGCGTGTGTGCTCGGACATTCTAATGGCGATGGTCCTACCGGTCTCACCTACATAGGTGGCAGGGCACTGTTGGCATGAGACCGAGTAGACCGCGCCAGTAGATGTTAGAGGGTCAGTGGGGAAGTCGGTTTTTGTGATGGGATGCCTCTTTGGCATCCGTACCTTTTTTACCAACATACCTAACCTCCACTCACTCCTTAGGCATCCCATCACAAAAACCGACTTCCCCACTGACCCTCTAACATTCTTTATAGGACAGGTGCATGATTTAATTGTTGATGATAGAAAAATTACTATTGATAATATAGAGGAAATACTTAGAATTTCGTATTGTAATTGCCACAAAATTATTTGGGAACATATAAACATGAAAAAAACTGGTTATTTTATCCCACGAAATTTAACAGATCAACAAAGAGAAACCGGATTATCAATTTGCAAAGATTTAATTGAAACTGAAAATTATGATTCTGATTTTTCAAAATAATAATAACTGGTAAAGAAACATGGTGCTTTCTTATTGATCCACAAACAAAAAGACAATCATTCAAATGGCACACATTAATTTCTCCTAGGAAGAAGAAAGTTCGTCTTGACAAGTCCAAAGGTAAAGTAATGCTTGTAGTGTTTTTGATTATCAAGGACCTGTCTATTATGAATTTATTAAAGATGGTTACTATTAGTAAACAGGCATACAAAGAAATACTTGTGCGCCTTCTTGTTGTGATAAGAAGAAGAAGAAACTAACTCTTCAATTCAAAACAGTGAAAATTACTACATGATAATGCCCCTGCTCATAGCGTCATTATTGTTCGATACTATTTAGCCAAACACTCTGATCTGTCTTTCCGCATCCTCCTTACTCTCCTGATACCGCCCTATGTGATTTCTTCTTCTCTCCAAAACTTAAAATGACGTTTAAAAGGAGGCGCTTTTCATCGTCATCAGAAGTAATTGAAAATGAGACGGTGGAGCTAAACAAGCTTGGAAAATTGACTTTGAACTATCATTTCATCAAGCTTTTTTCTCTCCGGAAAAAATGTATAGATAACCAAGGCTCCTATTTTGAAATATTTGATGTTTAAATTACTATACTATGAATAAATAATTAATTTAAAAAAAGGTTCAGGAACCTTTTGATTCTTCCTTGTATAGGGAAAGCTGCGACCTCTGGCGGTCGTCTTAACAGAGTGGTTTATTCTAGATATTATAATATTTTAAAATAAATTAATTTTTATTTAATATATATGTTATATTAAAATATTATTTTATTTGAAATTTTATATTTCCTAGATACAAATACTCTGTTAAATCGACCGCCAGAGGTCACACTTACCCTATAAAAACTCATTGTTGTTTCGCGTTGGCCGGATCAAAAACTTTTTACATTATGTAAATAAGTATTTAATTTTTATAATCTATACCTTAAGCCAGGCAGTACTTTTATCAAATTATGTCTTATATATATTCCTTGGGTCAATTAAAGAAATCTCTGATCAAAACTATTTTATTTATTCCCACAACTGCAAAACAATATCGTAACACATACTCATGGATACCAAAATCAAGCAACAGATAATAATATATAAATAACAATCAAAATGCAAGCAGAAAATATATTTTATTTTCAAAACATATATATATATATATATATACATATATATATTAATCTACATATGTGTCGAATTATGATTATATTATAAAAATAGAAACATAAGTTGGTATATATGTGAATGTAAGAAAACACAATGGCAACAAGATATCTGGCAGAATTATCCCCAATCTACCCTAGAAACTAGACAGGCTCACCATAATTGTTACAAATGTTGGTATTGGAGCTCAACTTTGAGCGGTCAATTTATCCTTTTTCCCCTTCTTGCTTGCATCTCTTCATTGCCCTTGTCAAATATATTTTTCCTTCTTATTACCTAATTTTTCCTCTTGTTTGATCTCTTGACTCGGCAATTCTTTTATTTATCAGACATAATTTACCATGCTTATTAGGGACTTTTATACGTCTATTTTATTGTATATATTCATATTGGTATTAAGTTTATTTGCATTTTTAGGAAATAAAACTCGATTTCAAAGTGTAATATTATATTCATTAAAAAATATATATAATACTTGAATTTATTATATAATAAAAAGGCGTATATTAGATTTAATAAAATATTTATTTACCAATATTTCGGTTGGCTGAACGCCAAACCTTTATCAAGGCATTACATTTTTGTATAAACAAACTCAGCGCCGCATAGTGTTAAAATATCACAGTTGAAATAATTTTAAAAACTTTAATTTACAAAATCATCAAACAATTGAAAGCCCATTAATAATTAATAGGTATATTTTGAATCGAAAATAAAATCAAACATTTTATTTATTACGAAATTCTGATGTTTCTCTAGGCTGTATGCCTATCTTCGACAGGGTTTTCTTATATACCTATTATTATAAATTATTTCAAAAGTTATTTTGGAAAAAAAAGTTTGTTTGGTCATATTAATTATCAAATGATGCATAAAAGCAAAACGATATTTTCATCAAACTATCGTTATGAAGTGAGAAAGAGAGAACAATAATAGTATATTGTTAATACCATTGAATATCAAATTTAATTCACAAATAAAATAAATATATATACACTCATAGACGAAAATTAAGGAAGTTGTACCTTAAAGAATATGGATTCAGATAATAACTCTGAAACGTATTTGATAAACAGATACTTTTATTGAAGGAACACGAGATAAGGTGTGAAAAAAATTTCCTCTGTTTTCTATTTAAAAAAAGATGATCAGGGACATTAAAAACTTCGTAGTTCCATAATTTTCTTCAGTGAGTGTATATATAACACAAATTTTCGGGAGTATGGTAACAATGTATCATGCACTTCTCCCTTTAAATTTACATTAAAACAATTCATTTTTTCGCATCTCAGTGCAGAATCTATTACTGTTAACGAGGTAAATACAATTTTATCTTAAATTTCCTAAACTGGTGTTGTGTGATACCTTATATATCACCAGAATTACTCTTTTACTGAGGTGACGAATCCAAACGCATTTTTCAAATGCATATAAATTGAGATGTACCTCATTCGAAATTTGTATGAATTAATTTTTCATCAAAAAGGCATATATTGGATGAAAATATAATATATTTTACCAATATTTAAGTTGGCTGAACGCAAAGGTTTGATCCAATATATGCCTTTTTAATTAAAGATTTATTTATGGATTGCTCTATTTTCAAAACAATATAAATTAATATGAATAAATCTTGATCCAATAAATGCCTTTTTAATTGAATAGAAAATTCGAGTAAACATATTTAATATATTCAATAATGAATAATATGTGCAGGGTTCGGCAATCTCAATCAATGTTTGGTATATTCACTCATAGAAATATCATCACTATAAAGATAAGTACTGTTTTTTTTTATTTTATTTAACAATTTTGGAATTATTATATATTTATTTTTTTGTGTTGTACTCTTGAATGTACGATGTGTGTTTAGTTCCTATTACTCTAGGCCCTAGTAATTTGCAATTTGATTTTTGCAAGTTTATCCGTAAATAGTCTCCTTTGTCATTGGAGAAATGTATTTGATGCCGCCGGGCGTCTTTTCTTTTTATTTTAAGTATACATAAGAAATTTTGATCATATCTCTTGTGTTTTCAAAATAAGTCACTGTATATCAAATATATTTCAGGGTTTTATAAATTCAGATATAAATGATAAAATATACAACTTCCTTAGGTTCTGTTTAGGAATGTATATAGATACAAAATTAGAGAATATTATTGAATTAAAATATAATCATTTGTGCAATAAAATTAATCTACATTATCAAAGCAAATTTCAAAAGGAATATTTACGATTTTACAAACTTAAGATGCTTTTTTCAATAGAGGTGTCTTAAATATTTTTATTAGAGAGATTTGGAGTGAATTTAAACTAAGTAATAAAAATTGAGATAAAAAAAATGTCTCTGTATAGATTTATCTTGCAGCTAAGCCAAATTGTATTATTCAATAAAAATAGAAGGCGTATATATTTTAATTAATTGATATACTGGGTTTCTGGCACATTTGTAAGTTTAAAGGTCGAACTGATTTCACATGTAAAGACATGTGATGCACTTACAGTAAAAGCAGTCGCTAAATTCTACCCACCATGTTTATCATGGCCTGTACCACATGTATTAGATATAATAATAAAAATTATTGATGTAAAAATGAAACCTTTTTGAGATATTTATTTTTACTGTGAAG
Source organism: Cordylochernes scorpioides (assembly GCA_030710605.1). NCBI lineage: Eukaryota > Metazoa > Arthropoda > Arachnida > Pseudoscorpiones > Chernetidae > Cordylochernes > Cordylochernes scorpioides. The sequence continues at coordinate 161,596,784 of CP092863.1, forward strand.
TAATGTTCGATGAACCTTCGACATGCTTCTAACCAACATATGATATTTATCTTATTCTTTTAACAACTTTATCGAAATTAAGTATTAGCTTAATGGCATAGAAATAAAAAGAGCCATTCTTTCAAACATATGGTCCTTCTGGCTATTTTGGATTTTTTTTGCGGAAAGCATTTCTCGATGCGGGTATATATATGTTATATTTCATAATGATTTCTGCTGTTGACTTTGATATATATTTTCTAATTATTTTTTTTGGATACATGAGTATCAATATGATATTGTTTTTTTTTTCTCTCTCAGTCGTGGAAATAATAAAATAGTTTTGATCAGAGATTTATTTAATTGAGCTAAGGAATATATTTAACCCGTAATTACTGGCGTTTGGCTTGAAAGGCCGTGTGAAAATTTAAAATGTTTGCGAAATTTTCAAAATGCAATATTTTTCATCAAAATTTTAGGTAGCTTAATAAAATGCATTTATTTGAAGAACTTTTCATTTTAAGAGAAATCTATTTTGTATATCCCGAGTTATTAAATCAAACGGCCTTTAAAGCCGAGCGCCAGTAATTACGTCACTGGGAATTTTAGCGCCCCTATTATTGGCCGTTTCACTTTTGGTTTTATAGACGTTCAAACGCAACAAATAAGTTGAGCATTCGTTTTTTATTAATCTTGTATCAATTATATGCATTCTAAATTGTGTTTTGTGATTGTAATTTTGTATAATATAATAGAAGTTCGGTTCCACTTTTGGTTTTTCAAAAAACAAAAATTTGGTACCCTATGTCCTTAAAATAGGAAAATATGTTATATTACTCTCCACAATGCATTTGACCACAACAATTGATCAAGAAACTGCTGAACAATAAAAGCCCGAGATAATCACATTTTATAATATGACCAAAGGTGGTGTAGATGTAGTTGATCAGACATGTATTCAGTTGGAAGAAGAACCAAAAGATGGCCCCTGTGTTTATTTTTCAATTTTTTGGATGTGGTTGCAATAAATTCAGCAGTAATTTATAAGGCTGTCAAGCAAGACGGCGGAATGGCTCGAAAAGATTTTATAAAGCAGCTTGCTCTACAACTAATGAGAGATGCCTTGAATATGAGAAATCAAGCCAAATATTTGTCAAGAGATCTGCAAGTATTAATTCAGAAGCATGCTGGAACTTCATCACTTGAGGTAGGCAAATATTTATTTGATATTCAAACGAAATATCAATAATATATGTTATCTAGGAATCCACAAGCGGCAGTCCTTGGTCCAAAAAACGCAAAAGATGCTACCTATGTAAAAAAGATCGTCGAACTGAAATGCAATTCAAAAAAAGCAAATAACCAATCTGCAAAGATCATTCTATTGAAATATGCTTGAATTGTGCACCTAATCTTGAATAAAATATTTCAGATAGAACTTTTTTGAATATATTTAGAGTATTTTTGATAGAAAGAGTTTCTTGTACATTTTCATTTAATTTTGTTTAGAGCTCTGTTTATTCGAAAAAAACAAAATATTTATTCTTTGGAAATTATGTGTATACGTTTAATTTCTTTTTTATTTTATAAATAACATGGTTCATTATTGATTTTAAAAGATGGCCTGAGAGGCCGAACGCCAGTAATTGTGTAAGGAAAATAGGCGCCAGTAACTAAGGGTTAAAAAAACATAATTTGGTAAAAGTACTGCCTGGCTTAAGGCGTAAGAATATAAAAAATGAAAAACTTATTTACATAATGTACAAAAGATTTGAGCCGGCCATCGGGAAACAACAACAATGAGTTTTTACAGGGGAAGCGTGACTTCTGGCGGTCGATTTAACAGAGTATTCGAATATATGAAAAATAATTTTAAATAAAATTATATTTCAATACAACATATATATTATAACATTTTAAAAAATTACTTCAAATATTTTGAATTTTCTTTCTTTTTACCTTTGAATGTTTGATAAAAAGTTAACATGGTTCTGACTTTGCTCATTTTCCTATCCCAATACCTTTAATTCTTCCTTTTTCTGCTTATATGACGTGTAACTGCTGATGCTACAGCGTGAACTTGTTATAGCCCTATGTTGTTATTTAACCCTTAATTACTCGCGTCGAGACACAGGTCTCACCTAAAATTTTAATCGAAAAAATAAATACGATTTTGGAGTCCAAATAATTTGTAAGTTTTTGTAGCTTAAGATAGCATCAAAATAAATATTTTAGACCATTTGTTCTATCGCTTAGCCCCTAGAAGGAAGAAAAATAAAACAAAAAAGCCACCGCCGAGACAAACGTCTCGACGCGAGTACTTGCGTAATATTTTGGTTTAGGTTTCATTTTCCGGCTGGCTCTATCTTCGTAAAACAGTAAGTTATTGTTCTTCTTCTAAGTATATTTTTTGTTCCTAAATATCCTAAATTCTCTCTCTGTCTCTCTCAGGTATTTAGAATTTATTTATTTTTATTCAATATTTTAATACTAAATATTTCCTAAAATATATATTACATTATAAAAAATGGCTAGTACTTCTGAGAGGAATCAGAGTGAATCCGACATGGATTGCGATGAAATAATTTGTGATTTATCCGATACTTCTGATACCGAAATTTATAGTTATCATGACACAGACTCTGAACAGAATTCAGAGGCGGATGAAGAATTACCAAATGATGATTCTGAATTTTATTTTGGAAAGGATGGTGTCACAAAATGGAAAAATACAATGTGGCAGAAAACCCAGATTCGTACAAGAAGTGTAAATATAATTTCTCAATTGCCAGGGCCTAAATCTGAAGCAAAATCGATAGAATCTGAATCGGATGCATTTACAAAAATAATTGATAATGAAGATTTCTCTAGAGAAAGAGATGCCAAATTAACTACTGTAACAGAAATCCTAGATTTATTTGGACTTTTGATAATGTCAGGTGTCAAAAGAGCTGCTCATTTAACTTATAAAGAGCTATGGGCGGTGGATGGCTCAGAAGTAGAAATTGTGAGAGCAATTATGTCACAAGAACGTTTTTTATTTCTTCTACGTTGCTTGAGATTTGATGATATTACAACAAGGAAAGAACGAAAAAAGCTGGACAAACTTGCTCCAATTAGAGAATTTGTAGAAGCCTTTGTATATAACTGTAAAAAGCTCTATACTCCAGGTGAATATAATACAATTGATGAGAAGCTCATTCCATTTCTTGGCAGTTGTGGCTTTAGACAGTATATGCCCAACAAACCTGGAAAATATAGGCTCAAAATTTATACCATTAGTGATGCAAGAACATTTTATACCTTTAAATTTGAAATATATTGTGGAAAACAACCCGATGGTCCATATAAAAAAGTAATTCACCCGATGATATCGTAAAAAGATTGATCACTCCAATATCTGGGACAAGCCGAAACATAACAACAGACAATTGGTACACTAGTTATAAATTATCCCAAGATCTTCTTACAGAACATAAACTCACTTTAGTTGGCACTTTGAAAAATAAAATAAAAAGGAAATCCCTAAAATATTTCTGCCCAATAGGAATAGACCAAAATATAATAGTATATTTGGCTTCACTCAGAATACCACCCTTGGATCTTATGTCCCAAAAAAGAGCAAGGTTGTTCTATTGCTCTCAACAATGCACTCAACTCCCACAATTAAGGAAGAAAGTGGATTCAAATTAAAACCTGAAATTGTAACATTTTATAATTTGACTAAAGGCGGGGTTGACATGGTGAACCAAATGTGTGGAACTTATTCTGTTGGCCGTCGAACCAACAGATGGCCTCTATGCCTATTTTTCGACCTTCTAAATGTTGCAGGCATAAATTCAGAAATAATTTTCAAGTCTTTAAATATAAATTCACCTCGAGTTCCAAGAATAATCTTTTTGAAAAATATTTCCCTACAATTATTCCAGGATCATTTAAAAATTCGATCCCAATTGAAAAACTTGCCAAGAAGTCTCCATGACCTGAAAATATTGCATTGCAAGAAAGCTGAAAATCCAGAGAGAAGTTATATATATTTTATAAAATTATTTAAAATGATAAACATAACAATCTTTTGTTTACCACAGATCGAAATGAGTGTAGAGTCAGAACCTAAGAAGCGAAAACGGTGCTATGTTTGCCCAAGTACCAAAGGTAGTATGACACAAATTATTTGCTACAAATGCAGGAGACACATCTGTCAACATCATTCTTCGAATATTTGCAAAGATTGCGAATAATATCCGTCAGCAACTTTTAATAGTAGCCTATTTGTAAAACTATGTCAAACATTCATTGTTTTTACTATAGTCATTGTTTCAATAAAAATAAATAAATATAAAAATATTTTTTGCCTTAACCCTTAAGTACTCGCGCGGGGTGTATCACACCCCAAGCTATCACTTTACCTCAAGAAAATCATTAAATCCTTAACCAAAATCTTCCAATTTTTCAATAGCTTAATATTTCAATGTGCCAAATAGACATGTCAAATTTCAACAAAATTAATAGAGGGAATATATTTGTAATTTATTCTTTTTGCTAGAATGGGGTGTGTCACACCCCGCGCGAGTACTTACGTAACAAAGTTTTGTAATCAGCCCGAATATGATACTGCTGAATTCTCACGCACCATGAGTCATTTCCCCTACCTTTCAGTGTCAATTTAGTTTCACTTTGCCCATCATCTAAGCTTACTTTGATCCAATATTATAATGGATAGCAAAAATATTCAATCACTTTTTAGCTTGTTTGATGAGGAAGAAGAAGATTTTGATGAGCTAGATGATGATAACTTTAGTGATGATGAAGAATATATCCCCCATAGCTCAGATTCAGAACAAGAAGAAGACGATGAACAAGAACCACATCAGGATTCTACGTACTTCTTTGGAAGAGATAAAATGACCAAATGGAAAAAGGAAGAATGGAGAACATCAAGGGTACGTACAAGAGCTATAAATATTATTACACACTTACCTTGTTCTAAACAATTTGGTAAGAACACTCCAACTCCATTAGAAGCTTTTTTGAAATTTATTAGTATTGACATAATCAAAAAAATAGTTGAATACACAAATATTTTTATTGAGACCATCAGGCCAAATTATAGCAGGGAGAGAGATTGCCGCAATACAGATAAAAATGAAATCCGTTGTCTGCTCGGACTCATAATAATAATCGGAAAAAATCGTGCATCGCATTTGCATTTCAAAGAAATTTGGAATGCAAATGGCACTGGTATAGAAATATGCAGAGCAGCAATGGCCTACGAACGATTTTTGTTCCTTTTGCGAGTAATTCGATTTGACAATGTCCTTACTAGACAGATCAGAAGAGATAATGACAAATTTGCTGCCCTGAGGGAAATTTTTGAAATGTTTGTTGCCAACTGTAAACAAATGTATTCCCCTGGCGAATATTTAACAATCGATGAAAAGCTTATTCCTTTTAGAGGGAAATGTAATTTTCGCCAATACATACCAAACAAACCTGCAAAATATGGCTTGAAAATGTACATGATGTCTGATGCACACACGTTCTATACTGTGAATATGGAGCCGTATGTTGGTAACAATCGTGGACCTTTTTATAAATCCAATGCTTCTGATGATGTTGTCAAAAGATTGGTGGAACCAGTATCAGGAACAAAACGAAATATTACCACTGATAACTGGTATACAAGTTTCCCACTAGCTCAAAGTTTGTTGACTGAACATAACTTGACCCTCGTTGGAACTTTGAAAAAAAAATAAAAAGGAAATTCCTGTAGAGTTTTTACCCAACAGGAATAGACCTATCTTTTCTTCAATTTTTGGCTTCAATGAAAATACAACTCTTGTATCATATGTCCCCAAGAAATCAAAATCAGTTATCCTATTGTCAACAATGCACTCAACAATGACAATTGACGAGGACACAGGAGATAAAATGAAGCCGGAAATAGTCACTTTTTATAACCAAACCAAGATAGGCGTTGATGTTGTTGACCAAATGTCGGGGACCTACAGTGTAGGACGACGCACAAGAAGATGGCCTCTGTGTATTTTCTTTGATCTCGTCAATGTTGCAGAAATAAATGCACAAGTACTTTACAACGCAAATCACCTGCAAGAAGAACCCATTAAAAGACGCCACTTTTTGGAAAAGATCGGACTGAGTTTGATAGATGAACATATCAAAGAACACCTTTGCATTGTGTCACTACCTAAAGATATAAAACTTGCTCTTCGAAGGATAATTGGAGTGGCAAATGAACAAACAGTAAGTAAAAATGTTATTTACCAATATAAATAAACATGATAAATTTTATGATGGTTTTTTTTAGGTACCAGGACAATCAGAACCACTTTCAAAAAAGCAAAAGCGATGCCATCTTTGTGACCGATCTAAAGATAGGAAAACAAAGACTACCTGCAAAAATTGCAAAAGAAATATCTGCAATAATCATTCCTTCATTATGTGTGCAGAATGCTTTGAAAATTAATGAAAAAAATATAAGATTTATTTTTGTGAATAATGAATATGCATAAAAATTGTAAATGCTTATAGGATTTAGAAAACATGTACAAGCACTGGAATAATTAAATATTTTATTATTTTATTTACATTTTAATTAATATCCATTCTTTTCTCTATAATATAAATATAAATACGTTGTATTTGGCTTACATTATATATATTAGATTTAGGTTTATATTTTGGGGTGTGATACACCCCGCGCGAGTACTTATGTAACAAAAAATGCCGCGAGTACTTAAGGGTTAATTCACATGTGTCATAAACTACACACAATTACGAATATAATGCAGCCTAATTTTCAATACAAATATTAATATTTAACATATATTTCGGTTTTTTAAAAGTGAGACCTGGATCTCAACGTGAGTACTTACGTAACAAATATAGGCGCGAGTAATTAAGGGTTAAAATAAAAACCTCTTTGATACCTTAAAAGTAATATTTTCATAATTTGTTTTTCAAATATCATTACTCCTTCTCTAAAACAACTATCTTTCATATATATTATCTTCAATTCTCTTTTTCTCACTATATATATATATATATATATATATATATGGTAATTTAAGAATAATAAAACACCTGTGTAAATACTCCCCACCTCTTCTTACACCCCCTACTCTAATTGTCATTGTACCCAATCCTCATTTAATCCATTAACTTTGTATGTTTCGTTTTGGTGTGTTCAAATAAAAACAAAGGTACATCTAGAGAGAACGTAGAAACCAAAACCAAACTACCGAAACCAAAACCTGAGATCAATCGCCAGACACCGCGGCGCGATGTCCGATGACGTAACGCTTGAGCATATAAAAAGGGCTTGCCCGCAACCAATCAGAGTTAGTCAGTTCAGTGTTGCAACATAGCAGACAGCAGCAGCAGACAGTTCGTTAGTAGGTGGCCCGCCGGCCGCAAGGTCGCTGCGTTCTCTCTGCGTTCTGCTTCGGGTTACCCTTTGAATCGTCTCTGTGTGCTTTACCACTCACCTCCATCACGACTGCGCAATCACCATCTTACCCCACGACTCAATACAGCAAACCAAAATACCACATCAATGGAAGAAAGTTGACATAGAGTCCAAAGCATTCAACAGGATTCGACAGTGAGTTGACAGCATTCGACATAAAGTCGAGAGGATTCCACGTAAAGTCGACAGCACTCGACATATATATATATTTTATGATTTTTTTTTGTTTTGTTGTTGAAAAGAGGAGCAGTCGTGAAAAGGTAAAGATAATTATTTACCTTTCAAGTAGATTTTATTTTGGATTACTTGAAGTAAAATTACACATAAAATTATTTATCACAGTAATATAGAATTTATAGAATGAATTCTATAATCGTGATTTAAAAAAAAGGTAGGGTTAACTATACATATTTACAACAATAATAATTAAAGAGGTATATTCTAAATCTATGGTCAAAAAATATACAACAGTCAATGAATGAAAATGAAATATATGTTTTTAAAAAAATAAAATATTTGCATTTTAGATTATATATATATACTAGCCGAATGGCCCGGGCAACGCCCGGGTTTTACCCGACTGGACCCGGCTTCGCCTGGGTAGTGTTCGAGCGAGGTTTACTCATGAATGAATAGAGGCCCCAACTGTTTGTAAACTCAATGTAATGAATTTTCTTTCAGCAAAATGGAGATAAATTTTAAACAGCAATATCGAAAATGCTTGTAAAAAAATCTGAAATATAGGATCAATTTCACAAACACATCGAATGAATAGAGTGCTGTTTGGAGGAGTGGTCTAAACTGTTAATTTTTAAAAACCATGACCCGGGGTCATCGAATGCAGATTCAGACACTTTGTTCTGAAAAAAAAATTGCCCCAATGGCTCCTGATTCTTGAAAAAGTCCAACCCCTCCAGTGAGTGCAAGTAACCAAACTGGGCTTTTATTCTTAAAAATAAAAAAAAAAATCTAATGATTAGTGTGAATAAAGGAAAATGGTCGGCACAACCTGAAAATTTCACTTTGTCCACTTCACTCTCGGCTGTCCAAGAAGAAACAGCCAGAGCAAACATTTTAAAGGGCACCTAATCCGGCATTTACATATCTAAATAGTTAAGCAACTTTTATAAATGTAATATATTTCTGCAATATTGAAATACCTGGACTTGGAAGAATTTTGTAGTTATTGTTGCAGTTTTAGAAAAGTGTGGGAAATTGGATATTTTAACAAAAGAATATAATTTTTAAAATGGTATATAAAATAAAAAGGAAATTTGCATAATTTTCTAATAGTCAAGGGCAATTGTAAAAATACCAAAAAAGCAAGACCAAATAAAAAATATATATATATATATATGTGTGATGTTTCAGTAACAGCATTGTTGCCATATAAAGACAAAATTACTGAATGTATTCAGTACCTTTGTCTTAAGATAGCCAAAATGTAATTGAAACCACACATAATGTAATTATTTGTATTCGGTCTTGCTTCCTTTTTTTTTAATTATCCCTAGTACGCGTGGTACAGGCCTTGATAACCATGGTGGGTAGGTAGCGACTGCTTTTACTGTAAGCGCACCACATGTCTACAAATGTGATACATTGCTACCAGCTAAATGCATTTTCACTCTGGTGTGATTTCCACATGATGGATCTGTAGACACATTATAATCTCTCCAGAGCTTAAGGTAGCAAACAGTACTTTCACATTATATAAATATCAATGCCAAAAGCCAGAGTTATGATAGCATGTTGCAATGTAATGTAGACCTGCAGGATGGGAAAAAGCAATATTATTTCCGGCTTTAATTTGAAAAGTATTATGAAACGTTAAAAATATAATCTTAACTTTTGAAACATGAAAAAATGCTAACTTGATGTGTATCAATTTAGTCTAAAAACAAACAGCATGTAAAAGTAAGCACCAATCGAAAGCATTTATTAGCTCTAACAGTGCTGCCCCCAGCGGTAAAAGACTGGAGCTAACGCTTCACGGGTTGGTAAAGTTTCTGTTAATATTACATTAACTTAACAATATTCCATGTCTTGCTAACACAAATTTTTAAGAATAATATGCATAAAAATAATGCAATTATAAAAATCATAAATGAAGCATCATTAAATTAAATGGGAGAGAAATGGTGTTCCAAAATTTTTTTTTGTTGTAAAACTTTGACCTTTATATTTTTACAAATTCTTAATGTACATAACCCAAACCAAATTGTCTATAAAATTCTGCAAACAAATATAATATTATAGAGGCATGAAAATACTAATGGTGTAAAAATCAAAACAGCAAAGTTATCCTGATAAATGCAATGAGCTATGATAAGGTGTGTTGCAGGCTAACAAAAACCTTAATTGAACCAGAAATGTTGATACCATAAAAAAATATATATATTCAAGAATAGAGTTATGTAAATGAATTAAATGTGAAAAAATTAAAATAAAATAAAGTAAAAAAAGCTTTATTGATGAAACTACAGTAGAGCAATAATGATAACAAATTATTTACAAATTATGTATTTACAAAAGTCAAGCTTCCCAAAATCATTATTCGAAGAAATCTCTTTAACACTTCGAGGACGCAGGGCGTCAATTAACGTCCTCGCGAAAATGGCACAGTGCCCGCAGGACGTATATTAACGTCCTACTTTCTTAAAAATCGGTATAAAATCATAGCGCGCGCTACGTCCCGTGGCCACTTGCCCCCCTGCAAGTTTAAACATGCCTCTAGGTCGTTCACCACTTTGCCACGTGATAGGGTGGATGGCTGACCAATTAAATTGAGTTTTGAGTGCGCGCTTCCTCGAGTTTCCTCCCCTCCCAACCTCTACTGACCTATTTTTAATCTGCCGTCATTTGCCAATTGTACTTTGCGCGCTTCTTCTTGTCACGTTTTTTTTGCTTAATATTTTTATTTGAAGTTTCTAATATTTTCAATAGACATTTTTGGATAAAAATGAATCCTGATCAGCCCAGTACATCCAAAGTTATCTCCTCTTGCCCATCTCCAGAGTGGGAGATGTATGACCCCCATCTTTTTGATTCTGGATCAGAATTAGATGATTCTTTTGAGGATCCAGATTTCACACTCCATGCTAACTCTGATGAAGATATTGATTCGGATTCAACAGAAATATATTTGGAGGGACCAAGAGATGAAGAGGCTCCTGCAACAACAAGGTCTCCTCTGGTAAGTGATGACTGGATTGAAACTACTACATCCACGATACCCAGACCTCTGTTTACTGCCCAACCTGGACCAAGGGCCGAGTTATTTCCAGAACCCAACTCTCCTTACCAGATATTCAAAAAATTTATTGATGAGGATTTTTTTGGTAATCTGAAACTTGAGACTAACCGCTATGCTAGGGCAACCATAGACAGAGAAAGAAAAAAGGGTCCTTTGAATCCTAGGAGTCATTTAGAAATGTGGAAAGCTGTTTCTGTGTCTGAGCTCAATATATTTATGGCTATAATAATTCACATGAGCGTTGTTGTAAAGACCAGATTGAAAGATTATTGGTCAACCCGCAGTGAACTTAGGACAACTTACTGCAGAGATGTGGGGATGATCAGACCACGGTTTGAAGCCATTCTCTCCATGCTTCACCTAAATGACAACGCTTCCTATGTGGCTTTTGGTCAACCAGGCCATGATCCTCTCTATAAAATTAGGACATTTCTTGATCCTCTGGTCCACAAATTCAAAACATATTACTATCCCTGCCAACCTTTGACTATTGACGAAGCTATATGTCCTTTTAGAGGAAGAATACGGTTCAGAATATATATCAAAGGAAAGCCACACAAATATGGGATAAAGATATTTGAACTTTGTGAATCAAGTTCAGGATATGCCTACAACATAGAAGTGTACACAGGGAAGCAGCCTGGTCAAGGTGCAGACTACAATTCGACCTTAAAACTGGTGGAAAGGATAGCGGCTCCATACTTCAATAGAGGACATGTTATATACTTTGACAGATGGTTCTCCTCTACCACACTTTTTCAATTTCTCTGGAGAAACAATACCCAAGCTGTGGGAACAATAAAAAAAATAGAAGAGGCTTGCCAAAAAATGCATTTTCCAAAAAATTGAAAAAAGGAGAGGTAATTTACAGAATGAAAGGTCCTCTTTTGGCATTCAAATGGCATGATACTAGGGACGTTTTCATGGTCTCCACAGCACATGATCATGCCATGATACCTGTAACCAAGAAAGCCAGGAAATCTGACCAACCTCTCACCATGAAACCAGCTGCAGTATTGGACTACAACAAGCACAAGGCTGGTGTTGACAGAAGTTACCAGCTCCTCTCTTACTACTCTTTTCAGCGGAGAAATATGAAATGGTGGAAAAAGCTTTTCTTTCACATCTTTGGCCTGACAATAGTCAATTCTCATATAATTTATAATAAATTAAATCCAACATCCAAACTGTCACTCCGAGACTACCATCTTGTCATTATGGAAAAACTGGTTGAAGAAGCCGGAGTTGAGATCACAGATCAACAACTTGGTAGTTCAAGCTCAAAAGCCAGACTTTTGGAGAGACACTTCATTACAAGAATAAAAGAAGAAAACAAGCCAAATGTAAATATCCAACGAAAATGCAAAGTCTGTGCGGAAAAAGGAAAAAGTGCCACTGGAAAAAGAATAAGGAAGGACACTGCTTATATGTGCAAGACCTGCCTTGTTCCTCTGTGTATAAATGATTGTTTTGAGGCTTTTCACACCAAGGAGAAGTATTGGCTCTAATTGGCTCTTAGAAATGGCCTTTATAAATAGTTCTTACTAAATTTCAGCATGTTTTTTGTATATATAACATTTGACTATGTGTTGGAGTGAATTTAGTTTTTTTTTAATATAATTTTTAATTTTTTATTATTTTTATTTCTTTATCAAAATTCATTTTATATAGCATTAAAAATAATTTTAAACCCTATATATATTGGCTTATAAATTTGGCATATATTACTAAAATAAATATATTAAATTTTATTTTTCATAAAAGTGTCGTTTTTACTGCGTCCTGGTGGACCATGAGGTCTGCTTAGGCTGCGTCCTCGAAGTGTTTTAAAAAATTGTCAAAATCTAGATCAAAGCCCCCTGATAAACAATATTGCGTGTCTTCCTAAAAGTAGAACTAAAGACAAATAAATTTTTAGGGCTGGAAACACGGGAGCATGCTACATAGAGTTGCCCATGCGAGAAACAGGGAGACTCAAGATGCACACCAACTACTTGCAATGTTTGACCCTGAGATTTATTAATTGTCATAGCAAAGGCAACCATAACTGGGAATTGCAAGCGTCTAAACTTAAAAGGCAGATCATTTGGAATAATAGGTATTCTAGGAATAAGGACCTCTTCCCCTCGAAAAGAGCCAGTTAAAATTCGAGCCTGGAGAACATTAGTGCCCATTTGAGTGATGCATAATCTAGTGCCATTGCAGAGACGGGGTGGATCAAGGTTTCGTATTAAAATTACTGGCACACCAACTTTTAGTACAATTTTGTGTGAAGGTGTGCCAGACAATTCTAGTGAATTTAAAAATTCAGGGGGACACGACACAGATTCATCAGGATCAACCATTGTATCAATTGATCTATAGATTTTGCTTTCACCCGGGATTGAATTTAATATTGTATTATTTATTTCTAGCACAGTGCTATTTTTGGGGGCTAAAACAGTGCGGGCACATAACCATTCTTCAGATAAATAGTTTACACCTATATTAGGGAAAACTTTTTCATACAGACTTTCTGAAGATTCCACCACTTGGCAAAAAGTATTTGAAAACTGGATATTACCCTCGGAATCAGTTTCTAGTTGACCTTCTCCTATCTTTAAGAGTTCGTCTGCAAATTGTGCAGCAGTGGTATCATTATGGAGGTGAACTCTCATGTTGACTGTGAGGTGCATTTTCACAATATGGCTCCAAAGATAAGAAGACTTTAAACAGGCATTCAGCTCATCAGCAGGTGTACCTCTAGTGACTACTGGAAGAGTCTGTCGGAAATCACCGGCCAAAAGCACTACTAAACCACCCATGGGTTGTGGATCATCACGGATATCCTGTAATGTCCGTTCAAGGGCTTCCAAGGCAATTTTATGGGCCATGGTGCACTCATCCCAAACCAGCAACTTACAGCTACGTAAGAGTGAAGCTTTATCACTATTTTTTCGTATATTGCAAACAGCAGTCTGGCCCTCTGCAAAAGTCAGAGGTAATTTCAGCACTGAATGTGCAGTTCTTCCGCCCGCAAGCAATGTTGCAGCTATCCCTGAGGAAGCAACAGCAATGGCAATATTTTGTTCCTTCCTAACCATTGCTAATAGAAGATTCAAAAGAAATGTTTTAACTGTTCCCCACGGCGCATCTAAAAATATAATTATGGGTTGTGACAAATTAATTTTTGCTAAGACAGCATCAAAAACTCTTCTTTGTTCTGGCAAGAGTTTGGGCAGCATGGATGCAACATTGTCTTCAAGTTCTGCCGTATCATACGCAAGTTCTCTCAAAATGTCAGAATTGGTAACCACATTTCCCCTGGGTGCTCCTAAGCCTAATTTCTGCAGTTTCTTCCCACATATAGATACGACACGATTCTCAATGTTACACAATGTTTCATTATATATCAGATCATTATACCTGATGGAGGAATCGAGAAGCTGATAACGATGAAGAATATCACTTGCCATCTCATCTCAATAGGTAATCCATAACTGCTGAGGGTTCGAAATTGTGCAGGTAGAAATTAATATGGCAAACAATTGCCTTACTCTTGTAGGAGCCTGACAAAGAACGGCCTCATCCATTGTGACAACCCAATGGTTATCATTCTCCAATAATCCAAGAGCTGCGCATGTTTCTCTAAATGTTTCGTATTGACTGCCATTAACAATCTTCAAATATGCGAAGGAAGTTGGTTCCTTGATGTTATGTAGTAACATACGTAAACAAAAGCATTCAAAGTTACTGACATGCACAGCGTAAACCCGTCCAATAGTGTCTGATCTCTTCACTCCAGGCCGTCCTTCGACCAGCCTGCCTTGAACGCGCCTTCTCCATTCGTGGGCAGAAGAATTCCAAGTGTAGTATTGGGGAACATCTGGATAGAGCAGGGTCCTAGCAAAGGAATCAGTTTGGCATAATGAAAAAAATGCAGTCAGGGTTGTCCTTGGTGGATTACGCATTCGAGTGAGAGTGTTCGGCAAGAGTGTTTTGATTGAAATATATCCGTTCGCCATTCTCAAGATGCACAGCTAAATGGATAACAGCTGGATGGCGTTGGTGTAAAGGGAAGCTGAGAAGACGCCAAACAGCTTCATTGCTGCTTATGTATCTGGCACACTGATACATTCGCACCTCATTTTGAGGGTCAGGACCTCTACCTTCTCTGCGTAAATTAATAATAGTTTGATCACTGCCCTTATTGACATATTTGCAAATATATTTTATTGCCTTAACAGAACTACAGTTCTCAACATTGATATGTGCACAAAACATCTTCGATAGCAATGGAGAATAAGGCACCACCCAACGATTGTCAATTGTGACCTCTTCGCGTCCACGTATTCTAACCTTTGCAGTAAAGCCACCTGCTTCAGGTGCGCGTCTCCTATATAAAGGATAACCATTCTCATTAGTCTGGGTTTCCAGCAAAAACTGTTTTGGATATATTTTAGAACAGCTACTATTCTTCATACAGGGGGACACAGGGTTGTACTCACCGCAAGGCCCATGTATCATATTCTTAACCACAATGTTATACAATAGCGGGTCTTGAATAGGATCTGGAAACTCAGCACATATAACAGAGTCTATTTGAGTGGGACGGAGCTTATTTGCTAGCCAAACTAATATGTGAGCATGAGGAAGTCCCCTTTTCTGCCATTCAACAGAATACATCCACGCAACTGTTGCTCCATACAATTGGCCTTTTGTTAGAGCCCCAATAAATTTAACTAATTTTTGCCGAAAAACCCGAGCTGCGATATCATGTCTATCCAGCTGTTTTTGTCCTGGTAGCAACGCTGCAGATAGCTCTTCCCAAGAGGGGTTACTTGTAAAAGTAATAAAAAGATCTGGACGCCCAAATTTCCGAACATAACAAAAAGCATCCTGCGTATATTCTGCCAAATACCTGGGACTATTGACAAAACTTGATGGTAAAATGATCCTTTGACCCAAGCTATTAGGGTTAATATTTGCATCAGTTGACAGGGCATCGCGCAAATGAATATAACTCTCTGCACGCAAGTTTCTCTGGTGCAGCGTAATATAGCGCAAACGTTTACTTTCTACCTTAGCATACATATCGACCAGGAATTGATGAAAGAGCTGGCCAAATTGAACAATGACATTTGGACTATTTCGGCGAACCATAATAAAATAGCCATAAAAATCCATAGAAGACACTTTATTTGACAAAGGCTGTCTAGTGTTTGGGTCGATCTGAGGAATATGAAAAGAATATCCTTCTTGGCCTTTCCAGAAAATTAAAGGATATTGAAGGGCATCATAAAAGCGATGTGTGTCGCTAACATGTTGCAGCAAATTATCTCGCTGATGTAAAACAATGTCACGTGAGCCAAACTGATTACCAGCTAAGACAACCGCAACCTCATTAGTGCAGTTTTAAACTGTTGAACCAGTAGATTGTGTTGGTGCAACATGCGCTGCAAACCCTGTACAATATTACGACGTACTCCTGTATTTGCTGGCATCTTCGATCAGTCTGAATATCATCATCATCATCATTGTCCATAAAATAGATCTGAAGAAATCTACTTGACTGGTTCTCAGATGGCATAAGTGAACCTATTCTGTGGTAGACCTGGCCTTGGATAGAAAATGTGGTTGGAAAAGTAACAGAGTGGGTTTGGTTTTCAGCTCCAAATGATGTCATTTGAAAGCAGGAATTATATTTGCGAATATTACGCAAAAAATGGACTGAATCAGAATTCCTTCCAGATAATAGGCTGCGAAGTGGCTCGGGAGGTAAGTCAATTAATGGCAAACGGACTTTCCCGTTTGAACAGCACATTCCAGAAGACTCATCTTTCCATCTTAAGGCCCCACAAAACCTGCATGTAGTGTCCATAATCCCAAGGGAAATTAAAGGGTGCTTAAAGTATTCAACAGCAACAGAATAATTAAAACCTGCATTTTCCATAGAAGACCAAACGCTGCTGAAAAAATTATTTGTTCTAGTATTCCTCCGAGTAGAAGAATATATTTCTGAATGCGCCTGTAAGCGAGAATGGATGGGATCAGGTGTCTCTAACGACCGCACAGCGGCTTGACGCGCGGACTGTGCACGCAATCTTCGAATATCTGTCCTCTGGTTTCGCGCAGTCTGTAAGCATGCTGAACCCTAGAGCTATTGGAACGCTGAGAAAGATTGCTTCTCCCATGGCTTGGCATACCTACAAACACAAAGCATTAGTAAAAATAAAAATAAGGATAACTGAAAAATGTAAAACATCAAGGGCTGAGAATGAAGAAAAAAATTGAAAATAGTGTATTAAAATAAGCTCGACTCATGACTAAGGCCAAAATAAAAAAATGCATAAAAATAATCTGAAAGGAGGGGAAAAATGCATAAAACTCAGTGAAAACGTAAAACAACTGATTAAAAAAATCAAATGGAAGAAGACGTAAAAAAAAAGTATAATTTGCTGAAAAAATAGGAACAATAAATATGAGTAGAACATATATAGATATATATGAGCAGCTACATATTAGGAAGCAGATAAATATAAATACTACCTAAACAAATGACAGCAAAACAAAAAAAAAAGACAATGGAAGAAGGCCTAAAAAAAAGTCTAATTTAGTTGAAAAAACTGCCCAATAAATTGAGCCTACTCCCTAAAAAAAGCAGTTATTAAAAATGCATAGAAGCTGCTTACAATATAAATGCTAATAAGTATAAAGCTATTGCATGGAACAAACATATATAGTAAAATATATGTAGCAAGCTATACAGAAAAAAACATAATTAGAAATTCGAAAAATATTTCTAAACAATGAATATAATGATTATATGAATATATAATATAAAATGAATATTCATAAGAGAATCAAACAGTATACCTTATCTAAAAAAACGTAGTAGCAATTAAATTAGAAAAATATTTCTAAACAATAATATTTCCAAAAAGATTTTAAATAATATAAATATATATAATCTTACCTTTCGAAAAATGAAGCGTGTAATAACAAAATAAGTGTAAAGCTATTAACCAATCACAATCGAGTTCGTCGCGACCAGTGCGGCGCCAAGCGGCAAAAGGCGGGAACTAATCCATTTCAGTTAAATAATTTTTAAAAAAAGTACATTAACCTTTGTAGTTTTTTGAATAGCCTATATGTTAAACGAAATCTTCAGCTACCTACATGCGAAATTCCATAATGATTGAGTCAGTAGATTTTGCGTGATGCGATAACAAACATCGATTTCGCATTTCATTTTTATAGATATAAGGATATATATATATATATAACGCGGATGTTCAGTTTAAAATGAGTTTGATTTCTTAGAAGTAGATAGGAGAACAGCCTTGTCGAAATATCGAATTTTTAATAAATATATTTGTTATAAATATTCGCCCTCATTTTAATTAATATATATATAACCGTATATAAATTACAATATCATATTCACTATATTATGAAACAACATTCACTAGGGATTTGTAAATTATAGATATGGCCATCTCTCTCCCATTATTATATATGATGTTATATAAATGATAATAATTTAATATATTATATAAATAATTAGTTGATTACATTAACATAGTATCTAATTAGCAAATGAAATTTGCCATAAGGGATATCAGATACATAATATAACAATATTTCTTGTATGAATAATTATTATATTTATCATAATATATATCTGTGAATTTATAGAATAAATTAGGACATCAATTATTTGTTATTGGTATGATAAAACTTTATTATTATACTTGAATTTGGCATTTACACAAGCAGGTTTAGGTTGATAAACACACTCAATCCGTATTCAAGTTTTATTCATATATATATCTATAAAGACAAAGGTCGCCTCTCCCGTCAAAATAGCCGTCAAAAATAGACGCCATCTGTTGACTGTCGCCGCAAACTAGCGGCCTCGGGTAGGTGACAAAGCCACAACACCAGCTTTGGCAAACTGAGAAGCGTCCACCTAGAGACCATGGTTTCGAGCTAATGGCCCTCATCAACTTAGGGAAGACTTTATTTCATGATATCCACGAGATTGTAAGGCTTCCATTGTGTCACGTGACAATAGGCTACCAAACAGATGGCAAATAGCGGCCTTGTTTCAAGAAGACATATGGAACAGGATATTTAATCATGTCTATTATAGTCAATAATCTACAACACCAGCTTTAGAAAATACAGACAAAATACAAACCTATATACCATTGGTGTCGGTATATAAACCTCATCTATACGGAAGCGGTTTGCTATATCAAGGAAAAAATAAACTTAAATCTAAAATAAAATTTAATTTTTTAAAACTCCCTTTTATTATCCATAGTACACGTGGTACAATCCATGATGTTTATGGTGGGTAGTAGTTAGTGACGGCTTTTACTGTAAGTGCACCACATGTCTACGCATGTAGAGAGCAGTTTAACTTTTGCGCTTACAAATGTGCCAGGCTCTTTTATTTTCACATGTAATCACTGGTAGGGTTTAGCAGGCATCATGGGCCATCACATACAGGACCTGTATCCCCATCTTAGGGAGAGTTTCCTCGCGGATACCTTACCTAAACACAAGATTATTCTTGTCAAGTTCCTCAACACAGTCATCGCTGGGAACACGGATTCCATTACTCGCAAGTCTGAACTCAAGACGATTCTAAGCTCCTGATAGGATCCAGACGTCCCTTCGGAGAAGGCTTCGTCTGGTCTATATATTTTCTCTACTATTTTAAACTCTGTAAACTCTCTCTTGACCGTTGACTAGATGTCAATAAACCATTTTTAATTGTCAATTGTCAGAGATATATTTTCCTCTTCAAAAAATGTAATCAGTGCTGGGTTCGATCCCAGGTCGTATCTGACGACATTCTGAAGGTTTATACCTCTCTTCTAAAGTGGTATTCCTTTATATAAAATATAGAAAAAGTAATAATTTACGCATATAGATAGATATATGACAATTTCATTATCTTAATGTTAGAGGTTTCCAGGCCGGCAACCATTGTTCTTTAAAAAAATATACTCTTCACCTAGATTTATTTTTATTTAATTATCGTTTCAACAAAAATATTCTGTCAATCAAATTTATTTTTATTTGTTCTCCTATGAGAAAAAAATAGTTTTGTCGAAGCATCGAAAAAAATAAATACTGTAACAGCCGAAGTGTCTCTTATTTCAAAAACAATTATATTATCAATTACAAATGTGAAATTGTACTGTGATAAGGTGAATATGTTAAGAAAAAGGGCATCTAATTATCGTGCAACTGAAAGTTTCTGATGGCGTGGGTCATCTATTGGAATAAATATAAACTATCAATTGATTTTCATTGATATCATTGACAAGTATCAATTAATAGTCGATATTTATCCCGATAAATGGCGCAAGCCATCAGAAACCTTCATTTGCATGATAAGGAGATGCCTTTTTCTTATTTATGAATCTTATCCCAGTACAATGTCACATTTGTACTATTTTTATTATCGTTTTAAATAGCCTATAAAATTAATTAAGGTTATAATTAGTAAATCCTTACATTATTAAATTTATAAATAACAAATACCTGGAATAATTAAAATACGTTACAATCTATTAGAGAAACTAAATA
Source organism: Cordylochernes scorpioides (assembly GCA_030710605.1). NCBI lineage: Eukaryota > Metazoa > Arthropoda > Arachnida > Pseudoscorpiones > Chernetidae > Cordylochernes > Cordylochernes scorpioides. Next base: position 161,617,093 of record CP092863.1, read on the forward strand.
TAAGCATATAAAATAATAAATTAGTAATTTTTATTTGTTGCATCAAATTTGTAAGTGATATTATATAAATTTTATCTTTCACTAATTACTAATTATGAAATAAACTATTTAATTATAATAGCTATTAATATTTTTAATAAAAAGATTACTTAAGAAAGCTTTTAATACATATATACATAATAAAAATATGAATTCCTAATTTTAAAAATAAATATTCGTTTGTAAAAAAAAATAGTAATTAGTTATTCGTTTTTATCTTTAAATGAATTATTAACATTCCTTTCTTAATTATATGCACCTATTTTCTTAATTAATTTTTTCAATAATAAAATACATTTTTCAAAAGAAATCTTCAATAAAATAAAGTTCATTGGGGCGCAGTTTTCATTTAATTAAAACTTATATTTAGAGCATTTTTTTAAAATTCTACCAAGAACTGAAATGTTGAATTATTTTAGGGTTAATTTTTGGAACTAGAAATTTTCATTTAATATCTATATAGTAGTCGATTTTGAAAATGTAAATATGTATTTTCATGTGGGAATTTTTTTTGAAAATATATATACTCATGGAAAATATAATATATATATATATTATGAATATAATGCTTTGTTGTTGTAATAATAGAGAATTGTAGGTGCAGTCGTGAAAATAGGAAAGATAATTATTTACTTATCAATTAGTTTTTATTTGCAATTACTTGAAGCAAATTATACATTAAATATTCATCACAGTAATATAGAATTTATAAAATTAATCCTATACCAGGAAATTTGAAAATAGATATGTTAACTATACATTTATTTACAAGCTATTTGGTTAATAATGAAATAAGGGAATTTATTTCTAAGGAAAAATATGATTTGATTATAGTTCAAGAACCATATAGTATAATTAATGAAGTAATATTTAATATGCGTTCAAAATATATTATGCAAATATACCGGGAGTTCCAATATATACCGCAACAATCGTTACCCTTTCTTATCATATAAATTAATTACAGAGTTTTCAAATTCATTTGCAACCACTATATTAGTACAAACTACTAAACGGCAAATTATTCTTTCAAATATTTATATACACCCTAATAAAATGGATACCTGTCATGTTCAATTCCTTGATAAATTAATTAAATATTTTAACACAAATCCATTGATTTTAGCTGGAGATTTTAACGCTCGAAGTCAGATGTGGTTTGATAATATTATTAATCAAAACGGTAGAAGACTTCAACCTATAATTGATTTTCACAATATGCTCATACATAACAATCGAAACAAAACATGTCGAGGGTTAAGTATAATAGATCTTACTATTACTAATAGTCATGCTCATGTACTTGTCAATGGATGGAAAACGTTAAATCTTTCGCTAATTACAGACCATCACGCAATCTCATTCGACATTAGTCTGGAAATAGAAAGTTTATTACATTAAAATAATTCTACATGGTATTTTCAAGAACAAAGAGCCAATTGGCAAAAATATGAGCAGGCAATCAAGGTGTCTAGGATAAATGAGGCAACGATGAAATTAGGTAAAATAGTAAATAAAACGATATAAACTGTGTAGTTTCTATCATAACTGACATATTAATTGAAGCTACATATGCATCATTACGAGTAAAACAAAAATATTTAAATAAAAATCCATGTAATTGGTGGACGGATGAACTGGAACTTTTTAAAAATCATTTTAAATATGTTCGAAATCTATATTATCGAGGTAAACGGTCTAATAGACAGCTTGGTGATGAAAAATGTATAAAGAAATACGAAATAAGTATGTGAATATAATTGAAAAAACAAGAAATGTAAGCTGGAGGGTATTCCTGGAGGAAGTTGAAAATACATCTCTTTTTGGTAATACTTATAAAACTTTTAAACAAATAATTTCTCCTAGCCAAGCTCTCTTACCAATTTTAAAAGTAGCTCAAGATGTGCTCGAATCAGAAATGAAAATTCTTCTCTCTTCTCTATTCCTGAAAGAATGTCAATCTTCTGACACAAACTATCATAAATTAATCAGAGGCAAGAGTTATACTTTTTCCAATGATAAAATCATTTATTTTGATAAAATTCAAATCTGTTCAATAAGTGAAAAACTCAAAAATGGCAAGGCTCCAGGAATAGATCATATAAGCAATCAGATGATCAAAATGGCAGTTCATCATATATCTACTGTGTTAGCAAAATTGTTCAATGCTTGTATTGAACTTAATTATTATCTGGAGGCCTCGAGAAAGTTAGCAGTAATGATTATAAAAAAAAACCTATTAAAGAAAATTATAAAGATCCGAAAGCCTACCGCCCTATAAGTTTGTCTTCTAATTTAGGTGAAATTTTTGAAAGTCTAATTCATATTGAACTTTTAAATCATAATAATTGTAATAATGTTATGCATCCTGCTCAACATGGATTTACACAAGAAAAATAAAAAATCTCTGCTTTACAAGAAATAACTAAATTAAGTCTTCAGAAAAGAGAAACAGAAAATACGGCTATAGTAACAGTGGACATCAGCGGAGCTTTCGACAATGCATGGTGTTGGATTTTGTTATATATTTATTCTATTTTTAATTTATTATTATTTTTGTTGTTTTAATTGGATTTGACCACGGACGTCTGGTCACGTGCCTATTTTAAACTGTATATATTGTGATGCAAAATAAAGTAGTTGAGTCACCAGTTAGTCGTGTCGGCTTCATCCTTCTGAGTTGTTAGTTGGTAAACGTACTCTCGTGGGCCAAGTACCGCATCCTCCAGAGAACAGAGCCTCCCTTATCCTCCAGGTCGCCGGCAGTTCGGATCTTCCCTCAAACAGAAAATCAACTATACAGTCCTCTAGATACGGTGGAGTGAGGTATAACGGGTTGTTGCCTTTAGGTGAAACACCTCCTCCAGCCCAGGTTAAAACATTATTGGTCCTAATCGAGCAGGATTCAAAGAAAGTTGAGAAAATTAGGGAAGAAAAAATAATTCTAAAGACAACAAATTTGCATGCTTCAGAAGAAATTAAAAAAATTGGCTGATAGTTAAAAAGGAAATTTGCAAATTTAATTAATTAAGTGAAACATTGATAAGAATTCAAAATGAAAAATAATCAGAAACTCCGAACGCTGTTGCGATCATCTGCAACTAAGAGTATAAGAGAAATCGATGCGGAAATGGAAAAGGAATCTCCATCCCGGGAGACCATCAGGATAAATTTTAAGGTGTTGGAGTCTAATGAGAACCAACTCAGAGATGTAAATTCACAAATTATGACCCTGATGTTGGAGGATGAAACAATAACTCCGCATGATCTCGAAAAGGAGCAAGACATGGTGGTCCAGTATGAAAAGAATTTCATCAGAACGGAACTTCGAGTGGCTGAATATCTCCAGTTAGAGGAGAATGAGCACCAAGGCCGAAGTAATCTGGACCCTACTAGGAGCGCCCAGGAAGGTATGTCATCATACAAGCTGCCTAAGATGGCACTCCCGGTTTTTGATGGCACGTGTCTCGAGTGGATGGGATGGTGGTCGCGGTTTGAAATGATCCACGAGAGTGCAGTGTTGTCGGAGATGGAAAAGTTCCAGTTCCTTGTGCAGTCAATGAAGGTTGGTACCCGAGCAGACAGATTGGTCAAGAGTTACCCGCTAACCACAGAAAATTATCCAAAGGTGGTTAAGGCCTTGCAAGATCGGTTTGGGGATAAAGTGATATTGACCGAGGTCTATGTGCGCCAACTATTGAAACTGGTGATAAATAATGCACGAAAAAAGACCTTTACGTTGGAAGGTTTGTATGACCAGGTCGAATCACATTTAAGAGCCATGGAATCATTGGGCATCACTACAGAACAGAACGCCTCCTTTTTGTACCCCCTGGTGGAGTCAAGTCTGCCAGAAGACTTGTTGAGAATATGGCAGAGAAGTGCACTGGCAGGGTATGGTGGAGATGAACTTTAACTCCCCATAACCATCGACCAAAGATTGGAACGACTTCTCGAGTTCCTAAGGAGAGAAGTGAAGGGGGACCAACGGCTTGAATATATGAAAGAGGGGTTTGGAGAATCATCCCAAAGAAGGAACTATGGCCAACATATAGCCAGGATGCACGCCGCTCAGATAACGGAGACTAAGGGTAGAGCTACTCCCCTGTGCCTCAGGTGTAAAGGAAAGCATTGGATCCAGGATTGCGCGGGTTGGCGTTCCATGACAGTGGCCAAACGAATGGATGAAATCAGAAAGTTTAACGCCTGCTTTCGCTGTTTGCGGGTGGGTCATGTGATGGCGGCCTGCCGAACCCAACTCCGGTGCTCGCACTGCAAGGGATTCCATCATACGGCTCTGCATCTACCAAGGCGGGTACCAATGGAAGATCGGGATCAAAGGGAAGGGCAAAATACTGAGGAGCCGCGGGTCTCGCCTGGTGAACAGGAAATCGCCTTATCAGGGATGCATGTGAGAACCGCAATCCCAACAGCCTTGTTGGCGACAGCTCGGGTTCGCCTGGTGGGCCCTCGGGGCATGGGAGTCACTGTGCGGGCGTTGCTGGATCAGGTTCTCAGTCGTCCTTTGTCCATCAAGACCTTCTTCATCACTTGAATATCCCAGTGCACAAGGTCAATGCACAAATCTACGGGATTAACGACACCAAGGGAGAGCATGTTGGACAGATGGTATCCTATTCGGTGGCGTCATTGACGGAATCAGGATGGACTATACCGATTCGGGCGCTGGTGGTGGGAAGAATGACTGGGATCCTACCTAGTCGGGATCTCCGCATCCCTGTGCCGTCCAGCTGAAAGACCCTGCCATTGGCAGACCCTCAGTTTGAGACAAGTGGCCGAGTGGATGTAATACTGGTAGCAGACGTCTATGGAAGTTTATTACTTCCCGACGTTAAGTATGATGAAAAAATCCAATTATGCGCGCAGAAGACCCGATTGGGCTGGATTATCTCGGGAAAATTACCAGGTGAAGGAGTATTCGGCCCACACAGGGTGTACAATATTCGGGTGAATTATGAAGAAAACCTGGACAACGTATTACGGCGCTTCTGGGAGGTGGAAGAGGTCCCCCTTAGACCTGCCAAGTCGCACGCAGATGAATTCTGTGAAGAATTATATAAGACCCAGGTGCAAAGAACAGCTAGTGGGCGATATATCTTTCCTCTCCCATTTGACCCGAGGGTGCCAGTTCCTGAATTGTTTGGGGAGTCAGTCGCTATTTGTGTACGACGACAACTCGCCCTAGAGCGACGGCTGGCAAGGGATGCACCTCTTCGAGAGGAATATTGTTCTTTTATGAAGGACTATGTGTAATTGGAACATATGACTCCCATATCTGAGTCCTCCGCCATTGATACAGAAGGATATTGTTTTATACCCCAGCACGCAGTGAGGGGAAATCAGCCAGACAAGAGCAAGTTAAGAGTGGTATTTGATGCCTCAACAAAAACATCGAATGGATGGTCATTAAATGATCGATTATATACTGGGCCAAAATTGCAGACGGACATCCTTATCATCTTGATGAATTGGCGCCGACATAAAGTTGTCATGTTGACTGATATTGAGAAAATGTACCGCCAAATAATGGTACGCCCCCAGGATGCGAAACGACAAAAAATCATGTGGAGAGAAAGTTCAGACGATGGAATGAAACCTTACCAACTAAATACAGTAACTTATGGAACCTCTCCTGCTCCTTTCTTGGCCCTTCAAACTCTATTACAATTGGCAAGGGATGATGAAAGAAAATATCCGAGAGCGGCAGAGGTCCTAAGAACAGATACGTATGTGGATGATATATTAACAGGAGCGGACAATTCGGTGGACGCTTTAAGTTTACAAAAGGAGCTCATTGGCTTATTGAAAGGGGGAGGATTCTGTTTAAAGAAATGGGCATCAAATGACCCTATAATTTTGAACCAAATCCCCGAGGAATCACATTTAAAAAAGATCATGTTTGAAAATGCTGAAGTGGTAAAGACGTTGGGATTAGGGTGGAACCCAGGGGAAGATTGTTTCATTTATGATTTACAAGATCACCATACGACTGAGAGGATAACCAAGCGCCAAATGCTCTCATTCGTGGCTAGATTATACGATCCTATAGGCTGGTTGTCACCTGTTGTTATAATTGGGAAAATCTTGATCCAACAGCTATGGGTTACGGGTGTAAAGTGGGATGAATCCTTGGATGGTTCTATAGGGGATTCATGGAGGAAATTTCGTGATGAGTTGAAATATCTCCGGACATTGCGAATACCCCGATAGCTGGGCACAGGAGGAAATCAGGAGTTACAATTGCATGGCTTCAGTGACGCCTCGGGAGACGCATATGCGGCGGCGATCTACTTGCGGGTAGAGAATAAAGATGGCATTCGTGTAGGATTGTTGGCGGCCAAGACGAGGCTGGCACCCATCCATCGGGTCTCCATTCCCCGATTGGAATTATGTGCGGCGGTGCTGTTAACCCGCCTAGTCGTACATGTGGTGTCCGTATTGAAGCTTGACATCAAGGAGATAGTGTGTTGGACAGACGCCACCATCAATTTGAGTTGGATAAGGATGCTATCTAGAACCCTTCCCACTTTTGTAGGAAATCGAACAGCGGAGATCCAGGCCTGCCGTCATATCAAGGAATGGCGTCATGTACCGTCGGTTGATAACCCAGCTGACATTGCTTCCCGCGGGATGATGGGTTCACAGTTGAGCGGCTCTACAATGTGGTGGAATGGACCTCCATGGCTGACGTCTTCCTCAGAGCTATGGCCCAAAATGCCTAAACTGTTAGAAGGGCAGGACGAGACTAAAGTATTGTCAGTCAATTTAAACGACGAAAAACCTATGCTGGTAACCATTGGAGAGTGGTGTTCCTCCCTGACTACTTATATTAGAAGAGTTGCCTGGATTTTTCGTTTTATCAATAATTGCCGTGATAGGTCAAGGAGGGTCCACACATATCTGACAACGGCCGAGTTGAGACAAACACATGATAAGATACTCCTCGCCGTTCAGCTTTATTGTTTTGACGAATATTTAAAGAATTTGCATAATCAAAAGATTGTAAGAAAAACCAGTAAGATAGTGGCTCTAAATCATTTTCTTTATGAAAGAAGCATTATCCGAGTCGGAGGCAGGATAAGATGGGCTCCAGAAGTCCCCTATGATCAAAGACATCCTGCGTTACTGCCATCCACAGGAGAGTTGAGTCAATTGATAATCAGAGATGTGCATTCCAGAACTCTACATGGCGGTGTGCATTTGGTATTGGCCACCCTTAGACAGAAATATTGGATCTTGAAGGTGAAAAATGAAATTAAGAAATGCATAAGAAATTGTCTGATATGCTGTCGATACATTCGAGTCACTCAACATCAGTTGATGAGTGATCTACCCAAAGAACGGTTGACCCCTGGAAAGCCATTTACAGTGAGTTGGGTAGACTACGCTGGACCCTTTAAAGTGAAATTATCGAAAGGACGGGGTCAAAGGATTGAGAAGGGTTACATCTGTTTGTTCGTTTGCTTGGTAACCCGAGCAATACATGTAGAGCTAGTCACTGACGCTTCAACGCCAACTTTTCTGGCTGCCTTTAAGAGATTTGTGGCGCGCAGAGGACATTGTGCGCAGATGTATAATGACCAAGGTACCAATTTTGTGGGTGCAGCCAAACAACTGCGTATAGGATTCTATATGGCTCGGGATCAGATATCGGAGATCGCGGAGATGTTGGCCAATGATGGAACGGAGTGGAAATTTAATCCTCCAGGTGCTCCTCACTTTGGTGGCCTATGGGAGGCCGGCATAAAATGCTTCAAGTATCACTTTTGCCGCATCATTGGAGAAACCTTGCTGACTTATGAGGAGTTCCTGACCCTAATTGTCCAAATAGAAGCCTGTCTGAATTCAAGACCTTTGGGACCAATTAGTGGCGACCCCAATGATCTGGCGGTATTGACACCAGCACATTTTCTACTGACATCTTCATCTTGTTGCGTCCCTGAGGAGGACTTATTGAGCGCTCAACTATTGCCTCGGTGGAAAATGGTCCAGAAGATGGTCCAACATCTGTGGAGGCAGTGGTCCACGGATTATATTCATAATCTGCAACAACGACACAAATGGAGAACGCCAAGGCCCAATGTGGCTACTGGTTCCTTGGTTCTTGTCCGGGAAGAACATGTGCCCCCCGCCAAGTAAATAATGGGGCGAGTGGTGGAGATCCATCCGGGCAAAGACGGATTGGTCCGAGTTGTGTCTATCCGCACCAAGGCTGGCTCACTCAAAAGACCACTGGTTAAGCTGGCATTGCTGCCTGTTCCCCATGACTTGCTTTGATGGTTCCCATCAACTCGGGGAGAATGTTGGATTTGTTATATATTTATTCTATTTTTAATTTATTATTCTTTTTGTTGTTTTAATTGGATTTGACCACAGACGTCTGGTCACGTGCCTATTTTAAACTGTATATATTGTGATGCAAAATAAAGTAGTTGAGTCACCAGTTAGTCGTGTCGGCTTCATCCTTCTGAGTTGTTAGTTGGTAAACGTACTCCCGTGGGCCAAGTACCGCATCCTCCAGAGAACAGAGCCTCCCTTATCCTCCAGGTCGCCGGCAGTTCGAATCTTCCCTCAAACAGAAAATCAACTATACAGTCCTCTAGATACGGTGGAGTGAGGTATAACGGGTTGTTGCCTTTAGGTGAAACACCTCCTCCAGCCCAGGTTAAAACACATGGCATCCGACAATTCTCCAACAATTGGACAAGGCAAATTTTCCAGCGGTACTTATAAAAATATTTAATTCTTACTTTGAAGACCGGAGTGTAGAGTTTAAATATACTAATACAAAGTGTATAAGAAAGATAAATAAGGGATGTCCCCAGGGTGGTATTATTTCTCCTATTCTTTGGAAGATATTACTTAATGATTTCAATTTATCTTTTAACACTCTCGACCCGAGGGACGCGAACATGCGTTCTTGCCGACGTGGTACATTAAGTCAGCTAACATCCCCCCAACCCACTGAAGATAGACAAGAAGGTATGGGACAAGATCCTGGTAGACACAAATTCGGTATTTAATATTATATTTAATTTTGAAAATCGAGGACGCGAATTCGCGTCCTTCAGGCTTGATTCAAAATCGGAAAGGACGCGCGTCCCTCGGGTCGAAAGTGTTAACGAAAGTTTTGCTAGAGTAATTTCTTTCGCGGATGATGTGACATTTGTGTTATGGAGTTCAAACATCTATGATCTTCAGTACAATATTACCAAACGTCTAATAAAAATCAAAGCCTGGTGTGAAAAGGTAAAACTTTCACTAAGTCCAAACAAAACAGGTATACTCTATCTATATAACTATGAAAAATTGCCCATTAATTTTGATGGAAAAATAATTCAACCATCAGAAACTGTCAAAATATTGAGAGTTATTTTAAAAAATCATAGACAAAGGAATAAGATTAATTTTGGAACACATGTTGACAATATAATTATGAAAGCTACGAAACTTAAGAATATATTATTCTCATTATGTGCACGTACTTAGGGCATTGATACTCGACGTAGATTGATCTTATATAAAGCTATGATACGCTCTACAATAACCTATGCATCAAATATTTGGTTTCCTTTTATCCCTGCAGCAAAAAGATCCAAGTTGAATTCTATACAATATCAAATTATTATTAGATGCATTCATGCTTATAGAACTTCATCTTCTTACATCACACATATACTAGCGAAAACTCCTTTACTGTCCGATTATCTTGAATTATCACAAACAAAGTATAATATGACTAATTCTCTCACAGATCAAACACTCAAAAAACCCCTTCAGAAAGAATTAAATAAACTATATCTGGATCTAAAATTTGAGTTTTATCTTTCTCAATCTAATGAACTATTCAAGAAATTCTTTCCAATTGCTGTCCCAAATTTCATTTCTTCTGATAAATTCACTACTTTATTCTTAACAGGCAAAGGACCCTTCTTAAGTTTCCTATTCAAACTGAATGCTATCAATGATCCAACATGTGAATGCCGTTTAGATGTTGAATCACCAGAGCATCTTCTTTTAACTTGCCCTCTGACTAATCAAATTGTATGTAGATACTTTGAAACATTACCAAATTATCTTTGTGTATCTCGTATATACTCTATCTTATGAGAACTTTGTTAAGTTTAGAACTATTTGTACAATAATTTACAAAACAATACTAATCCATCGTGTAAATATTTAATCATATATATGTAAATAATACTAGCACATCACTCAAGTCCTTTGGACTTGGTGCTTTGTAACAATATATAAATAAATATACATTTATTTACAACAATATTTAAAGTGTATTTTCAACTATGGTTAAAATTGCAAAGCAAGTCAATGAATAAAAATAAATACATGTTTTTAAAAATAAAATATTTGCATTTTAAATTTTTTAATATACAGGGTGATCCAAAAGTCCCGCACTATTTTAAAAATTAATAACTCCGCGAATATTTGCGCTAGAGCAATGCGGTAAACACCATTGTATTCAGGATGCAATGGGATTTTTTATGGCAAATAATGAAAAATTCGAAATTGATTTTAGTTACAATTTTATTCGCCAGATGGCGCTCTACCAGAATCAGAGATTCAGCGGCCAAATTGTTTGATAAATTGAAAAATATAACTGATCGACACGTATTTTTCCTTTTTGAATACCAGGAAAGAACCCTAATAATATCAAATAACAAATAAATAAAACACAACTTCGCCAAAAATATGAAGAATTGTTTAACGATTTTCAAATACAATCAGAGATATGTAAAATAGGTAAATGCAAATTAAAACATGTAGCAAAAAGAAAATTGATATTTTAGATACGGTTTGTTTCCGAAGATAATAAATTTCTAATATTTTTAATTCAACTCTCACTCAGTATCGATTATATTTATTTTAATTCATTTGAAAAATATGTATCTATCTATGATAATTTATTTTACTCTGGAATGCCGTTGTTGTTGTCGTGTCCAATAAAGAGCCTCAGATGTACCATGCATCTCCATCACATCAGCAGCAATGTCCACTATCTTGGGTGTGTAAAGCTGCTGCTCTGGGTCTATGTCAAATTTCTGCAAGGCTGCGGCCATTGCTGGACATGAGAATATGTGGGTAGGTGTAAGTTCCACACCAGGACAATTGTTGCATGCCCTATAAGTTCTTGTGCCATCTGGATGTATTGTCATTCCTTTATAGTGTTTTGTTCTAAGTCTTGTTATAGTTTTTGTCATTTTTCTCTCAGAGTTATTTAGCATTTTGATCTTATTTTTTTTGTTTAATTATCTTGTATTCTGACAAAGAATCAGCGTCAAATAATGACATTTGTTTTTTCCTTTGGCTCAACTTTCTGGCTTCCTTTGCCAATTCAAATGCCATTTCATTACTCCCGATCCCAGCATGGGCAGGGATCCATTGTAGAATGCAGTTATTCTCCAATGGTTCCAGTTGGGTAAGTAACGAGTGTATTTTCTGTGTGATTTTAGTATTGCCCTTCTGAATTGCTTCTAGAGCGGATATGGAGTCGCTGTATATTAAAATTCCTTCTGCTTGATGCAGGGATGGTTGGTTAAGGCATACATCAAGGGCTTTCCAGATAGCTGTCAGTTCACAAGTGAAGTTTGACGAAATCTGTCCTGCTCCTTCTTTGATTTTGATGTTTGTTCCATCTTGCAGTATTATGTTAATTCCGGCCCCTCCATTACTCAGGGTAAGGTCTGAAGATCCATCTATATATGCTGTTAAAGGGCGTGGCCTAGCATTTTTAATCAATAATTTGTACTATGAGGACATAGCCGTTAATATTCCAAACACATTAGACCTCGAAACCCAAGGTATCAAAGTCTACCTCAATCAAAACAAAGCCATCAACATATACAATATGTATCACCCTCCAAACAATACATTTATTGACGATGGAACAATGGCTCAATTTCTTACAGACAACACTATTATTTTAGGTGACCTTAATGCCAAACATCAACTATGGGGATGTTCTACGCCAAACCCAAGAGGCAAAATACTATCAAACATATTTGACGACAATGCCTTCATGTGCTTAAATGATGGGAATCCTACCCATCATTCCTACAGCTATAATACTGCACAAGCCCTTGATATAAGTTTTTACTATCCTGACATTTTCCACAAATGCAAATAGCAAATATTAAAAGGTTTTGAAAGTGATCATTTGCCTAATTTGATAGAAATTAGCACCAAGACCAAAACTAGCTCAATTAAGAAAAATTATGGAACTTCAAAAAGGCTAATATGATATCTTTCGAAAACACCATTATTAAAGCAGCCAAAGTTTCAATACCAAGAGGTTATATTAAGAAATGGATTCCAAATTATACACACCAGGCAAAAAATATTCAAACACTTATAACTAAAAGAAATGAACTACAAAATAGTGCACCCAAAACCAAACAAATTGTAGAACTGAACTGAACATTGTGATTGCAAAAATAAAAGATTATACGTAAATGTGAAAAGGGAAAAATGGAAACAAACTTGTGAAAACCTGAACCCAAGAAACCCAAATACAAAACTTTGGAATTTGGCAAAACAAATTGACAGAGTTCAGCCACAAACTGAAAACACAAATATGATTGAGAATACAGATGGTACACCAGTAACTAATGACAAAATTGCTGCCAATCTTTTAGGTAATTCATATCAAATAAGTAGTAAAATCAAGGTTGAAAAAAGGCTGAAAGATTATTCATGACTGTAAAAATGTCACCAGCACTCATAATATTTTCCTTGAAAAAAATCAATATGAAAGAGCTAGCTTATGCATTAGAAAACACTGACCTAAACAAGACTCCTGGGCCAGATGGAATCCATGGCCGAATGATATCAAACTTGGGCAAAATTGGCAAAGAAAGACTTCTTAATATTTTCAATAACTCCTGGAAAACTGGAAAATTGCCTCAAGACTGTGAAAATGCAACAATAATTCCCATTAAAAAACTTGACAAATCTGCTGATGACCCAAAAAACTACCGACCTATCTCCCTCACAAATATTTGCTGCAAATTAATGGAAAAAATTATACTCAGACGAGACTCACCTACCACCCCGACACAAGAAATCTCTTACCAGAAGAACAATATGGATTCAGGAAAGGACATGGGACAATAGTCCAACTCTTATTTTTCACACAAAAGGTAAAAGATGCACAAAACAAAAAGCCAACTAACCACACCATAGCTGCTTTTTAGACCTTACACAAGCTTTTGATAAGGGGGGTATGGAAAAACAAGTTAATTACAAAATTATACAAACATTTCAAAATTGATGGAAAAGCTATCACTTGGATAAATGATTCCCTTAAAAATATATACATCAGGGTAAAATATAATGGCACTCTATCTAAAACCTTCAAATTGTACCAAGGATTACCACAAGGATCAGTCCTTAGCCCAACTCTCTTCACCCTATTTATTGCAGGCATATAGAAGACAAATTTTCACATAAAACCAATATTGGACTTTTCGCTGAAGACATTATTCTATGGAGCAGCAACACTAACTGGAAAAAAGCTGAAAGAGATTTGAACAAGACTATTCTCCACCTAGAAAAATTTGCTGATAAACATAAATTAGAATTTAACCCCCAAAAATCGGAAACCTGTCTTTTTACTACCGATAAGAAACTATACAAAGTAAGACCAAATATTATTCTGAAAGAACAACAATTGCAATATAATAAACATCCTAAATATCTCGGCTACACCCTGGATCCAGAAATTAACTCCAGTGAACATATTGAAGGAGTTGTTAGAAAAGGAAGAGACCGACTAAAAATCTTGAAATATATTTCAGGAAGAGTGGAGAGCTGAAGCAACAACACTAAAATTAACTTACACATCTCTAATGAGACCTATCTTGGAATATGGATATCAAATCTATGGTACAGCATCTGAAACAAATCTAAAAACACTGGAAAGGATACAACTAAATGCACCTAGAATTATTACAGGTCTTCGAAATACCTGCCCTAATAATATTGTACTTTGCGAGGCAGACATTATGCCCTTAAAGGATAGAATAAGCTACAATCTGCCAAAATATATAAACAAAATCAAGAGTTATAAAATAAACACAGAACTTTCAATTACATACTTATTTGGGAACCCAATATAAGACTCAAAAAAGAAGGCCCTCTCCACCTGGCCAAAAGAAATGGATTTTTAAAATATAAAGTGGAAAAATATTATTTAGCTGAAAAAATATCTACATGCGAACCACTAACAAAATGTTATTTTTAATGCCACTTTAAACGAACCCACCAGCAAACAATACCAAAATCCAGAATACTTAAAACAATTATCATTAGAAATAATTAATATAAAATTCCTAAAAATGAAATAACTATCTATACCGATGGTAGCAGAGACGAGTTGGGACACACTGGCAGTGGCTCTCTCATTAAAACCACAAATGGCAATGAGAAAATGAACAGAAGAAACCCAGATTTTTGCTCAATCTTCAGATCAGAACTTATAGCCATCTATGAAGTCTTAAAATCCATCAGAAATACTAAACATCACGATATATGGATTCTTACTCATAGTAGAAGTGCCATACAACACTTGAGTCACACAAGGGAACTTAGAGACAAAGTAAGCAGGAACATAATTGGTTATCTCCAAAAACTCTCAATACCTCAAAAATTCACCTTCAATGGATACCCTTACATGTTAGCATTGAAGGCAATGAAGCTGCTGATGCGCTAGCGAAAAAAGGCACAAAAGAACCCTTGCTACAGAAAAATAAACTTACTTTTAAAGAAATAGAAACAGTAGCCAAAATAAACAAGAACTGGAGGATCCCACCTAAGCACAGTTGGTACACCCTAGAAGCAGATGGCCACCCAGACCTTTCGGTCCACAAGCCGGCATGCGAAGCATGCCCTTCGCTGCTATTCTGTTCAACTCATAAGCCAAGTAATGGTATCCAAGCTAGTGCTTGGACATTGTACCTGGAAACACCACCTCCCAGACAACGTGTCTGGAAGGATTTCTATACCGGTGGCCTTTAATCACAGCAAAATAGGAAACTATCTACTGTGTCCAGCAGGGACCGCGGGGAGGCAGCCCCCGGTCGACTCTGTTCACTCACAGCTGAGGAAAAGCTCAGTTGCCACGTCGTGGGCTTTCTCAAGAAGCTCGCTGTGATTTCTCAGCAGCTTACTCTCGATCGCGCCCCTCGCCCTCCTTCTCTCTTCCTGCACACCCACTACCCTTGGACAATCCAAGACGTAGTGGCGTGCATTCACATCCCTTTCTCCATAGACGCAATCAGGGTTTCTCTTAATTTTAAATCTGTGGAGACTTGGGGAAGAGCCCATGTCCCGAACTACCCTAATGAGTTTGTGGGACATTACCTTACAGAGGTACTTGGGTGTTGTTACCCCATTGAATACCTCTCTCCCCTTCACACTGTTCCTCCATCTGTCCAACCATAAGTCCTGGACGTGACCCCTGATCCTCCTATAAACTTCTTTCTTGGTCACTGGGGTCCTCAGTGATCTACCTCTAAAGCATCCTGCCTTAGCGATCCTGTCTGCGAACTCATTACCTTCGATGAGGCTGTGTCTCCTAAACCAAGGGAGCTCCGGAGCCCGCGTCATCATCTCCAGCTCCTGGATTATTTGATGCGCGAGTTGCCCTTTCTCCAGATTGATAACGACGAGGGCCGACATACAATCTGAATAGAGGCGGTCCGGGCTGAAGTTCTTCTCGGCACACACTCTGAGGGCTACCCTGATCGCAACCAGCTCGGCTGAAAAGACCAATTCGTCCACTCTGAGTGCTAAACCTTCTTGGAAGATCAGCTCTCCATTAGTGTATATCACTACCACAGCTCCAGTATTGGTTCCAGACTTACTACCATCAGTGAAAACCTCCGTGCCAATCCCTGTCGGCCCTCTAGGACTCCAATTCCACTTTGGCAACCACTGCGGAGGCTTCCTTGTGTCCCTCTTCGATTCCAGGGCCCCCGCTTAAAGTCCCAGGGCATCTTCCCTTTTCTCCCAGATCTTCTGTCTGATGGTCTCCTCCTCTAGTTTCAATCCCAGGGGAATAAGCCCAGCGAGGACCAAAAAGGCCTCACTGCTGGTAGTGCGATATCCCCCTGTGATTCTGAGTGCCGCTGTCCTCTGCACTCTCTCTAGAGTTGTTGCCACCTTCTGATCCCTGTTTCGGCGCTACCAAGCCCTGGAAGCATATAGCAAGATTGGCTCGACACAGGAGAGGCAGAGGTTCCTAAAAATAGTACCCTCCTTCTCCCCTCCCCCTGTTGAGGGCCATCCAGGACAGGCCTGCACAACGCCTCCCTGCCTCTCGCCACCATCTCCTCCGCCTGGTATTGCCAACCCATCTTGTCATCAATGACCACCCCCAGGATGGTGATCCTATTGACCAACGCTACCCTCCGTCCTTCCATCCGGATAGCCGGCTTGTATTCCCATTTGATCCCTTTCCTTTTAGTTCTTATGTCCCTAGGCTTAAAGCTGAGGGCTTTAGTTTTGAAGACATTGAACTTAATGCCAGAGTCATGGGCCCAGTTCGAGAGGATTTGGAGAGAAGCTTCAACACACTTCTCAGCCTTCGCTCTCGAAGCAGCCTCAATGATGAGGAACTGGTCGTCAGCATAGAGAACCAGCCTGTCTCCCTCATGGAGCTCCTCCTGGAAAACGGTGTTTACCAGGATATTCCAAAGAATAGGTCCGCAGCAAGAGCTCTGGGGGCAACCCCTAGCACAGTTTCTTTCCAACTTCCGCCCACCAAAACTGAGGCTAATCCGTCTATCCCTCAGGAAGTCACGAATCAAGCTGCACAAATTATCAGGACAACCCATGTCCATCAAATTTCTCATCAACTTGTTCCAGCTCATGGAGTTGAACGCGCCATCAATGTCCAGGGCCACGAAAAGAACCCAAGCACCCTTATTTAAGCCCATCTCAACCCCCTCTAACACCTCGTTCAGAGCTGTGGTTGTGGACTTCCCTTCCCTAAAACCATGTTGGAAAGAGGAAAGGAGCTCATTACTCTCTAGCCAGTGCTTCAGTCGCTGAGCTAGTAGGCTATCCAGGACCTTACCTAGACACACTAGTAAAGAAAGCGGACGATAATCATTAGGAGAATTACCCTTTCTACCAGACTTTTCGAGAAGCACTACTCGGGCAACCTTCCATGCCTCAGGAAATGTACCAGTGTCCAGGCACTTATTGAATAACCTGGAAAGAAGCGATGGGTGCATCCTTACCAGAGCTTTCACGACCGTGTTATCGATCCCTTCGGGAGCAGGATATTTCCTTTTCCCGAACTTGAAAGCCGTCAGTTTCACCTCATTCTCAGAAAAGGGCGGATCCACCAAACCACAAGTGGTCAGAGAGATCTCGTCCTCTGGTTCCTCGTTTCCGAAGTGCCGATCCAAGTTGTTTTTATTTTGTCTTCTGCTTTCGAGCTAGTAGGTCTAGAACACATTCTCTCTGAATTTTCTCATTGTTGGTGGATGAAACAGCACCAGTGATTATTTTGGCCGCTTTTGCTTGAACACTGTCTAGTCTTACTTTTAGTGATGAGCTTGAGGGAGCCCAGACCGGTGTTGCATATTCCATTATCGGTCTTATTAAGGTGGTATATGTTGTTCTGAGAATTCTGGGTTTTGCTCCCCAATTTGTTCCACATAGCCTTCTCAGAATGTTTAGTTTTCTGATAGCTCTATTTGAGGTGCTAATTATGTGCTGTGAAAATTAAAATTCCTCATAAATAATAATTAAAATAATTTTGTTGACATCTTGTCAATACATACACAGTCTGCACTATTAAAAAAAGATAATATGCATTATATACACTATGTACAATGAATATGGCGCCTCTGCCAGCGCTGCAGACTTTGGTGGAGAATCGCCAGTGGGTCTCCAGCGACACCACGCATTTTGCGATCTACGATGAATACGTAGATCGCGTACTTCGCCGCTTAGGAGATGGTGATGGCGTGGTCCTCGAGACCAACTGGAAAGATCCAGGACTGCAGTATTACACCTAGGTATTATGGATTTCTAATTTTATCAATTATTTGTTTGTTTATGCTTATTTTGTGGTTATATTTATGCCTTTTTCCCTGGGAGTGGAGAAGACGCATAGGTTTGGTTTTATTGGGTTTATGGTCATTTGGAGTTGCATTGCCCACTTCTCCAGTCCTCTCATTGATGTCTTCAGTATATTTTACGATTTTTCTATGCTGCTACTTGTGTGCCATATGGCTTTATCATCTGCATAACAGGCAACCTTTGTGTCTTCAGTGAGGTAAGGATGTATGTCGTTAATATAAAGCAGATAGAGTAGAGGACTGAGCACAGATCCCTGAGGTACACCAGCCCATGTTCTTCCTTCCTTGGAAAATTCTCCATTGACCCGAACCTTTAACCTTCTTCCCCTTAAAAATTCTGCAATCCAGATTAAGGTTTTTCCTCTTACTCCGATGTTGTGCAGCTTTCCCGTAATTTCTCCCTCCACACTCGATCAAAAGCTGAGGTCATATCAAGGAATATAGCCGTGGTCTTCTTTGGCGGTTTTTCCCGGAAAGAATCTATTATTGATTGACAGAAGTAGAACAGTTGATCAGTTGTACAGTGCTGGGATCTATAAGCCGTTTGGTAGAGGTTTATTTTATTATTTTTTGTGAGCCAGACTATGAGCCTAGAGTGGATAATTCTTTCTGGTATTTTACAAAGTATGCTGGCAAGAGCAATTGGCCGATAGTTTTTGTATTCCTTGGCATCTTTGTTTGGCTTCAGTATTGGCACTATAATTGATATCTTCCAATTCTTTGGTAGTTTACCAGTTTGCCATGAAATGTTCAGTATTCGTAGGAGTTGATTATTAGCTTTGACTTCAAAGTGTTTTATCATTTGACCAAAGATTAGATTATCTCTTGGTGACCTCTTGGATTTTTTTATTGATGAGTTTAGCTCATTCAGTGTGAAGTCTCTCGAGAAAATATCTTGTTGATGGAAGTTTCTTGCTTGTTTAACTAACTGGTTTATATTATTTTTAGAGTCCTGTCTTCATTCGTATAGCTGAGAATGGAAGTGCTTGAAAGATATTCAGCAATTATGTCAGCCATCTGTTTGTTCTCGTTCTCGCTGTTCTATTCATATTGGTTAGAGTATTGGAGGATTGGTGTTGGTTTTGATTGTTCTCTAACACTCTAATTATATTCCAGTGTTGGCTGTCCTTTCTTGGATCCATTTTTTCGCAGAATTCTGCCACTTTTCTTGTTTGAATATTCAAATTTCTTGTTATATTTTGTGAATAATTTCAATGAGTTCCTTTCTGTTTTATTTGTTTTAAGAAGTTCATTGATATTGTCTCTCTCTCTGAAATCACTGCCTCGATGTTGTGGTCCTTCCAGTAAGGTATCCACAGGTCTTTACGTCTACCTCTAGTTATCGATGCTCTTTTGCAGCTTTTTAAATGTTCAAAGAGAATTTTTCCAAGCTTTTGTCAAGCGTTCTGTAATTCAATTTTTCGTTGCACAGTTCTTCAAGCTTTTCTGTGAATTTTTTTTCAAGTCGGCTTTCCTAAAGTTCCATGTTCTTTTATTCTAATGGACATTCTCAATTTTGAAGTTTAGGGTTGTTAAAATTGGTCTGTGGTCACTGATTGCACCTCTCAGGATTTTCCATTGTGTTGTGGGTGCGATGTTGTAATTTATCGCTGTGATGTCTATTGCGGATTCTGTGCCTGTGGACTTAGATAGATAGGTGTTCTCTCCGTTATTTAACGGTGTAAGGTCGAGGTCGGTTAGCATGTCCTCAACCTACTGACTTTTGTTATCCTGGACAGGTGATCCCCGAATTGAACTTTTGGCGTTAAATTCGCCGAAGTATGATTGTGATATCCGAAGACGCTTCACTTAAAGTCTCTATTGTGTGTGCCCATACAAAATGCAAAGATTTCACGAGCTGAAAGTTGGCGATTTTGAGATGCGTCAAGAATTCGCTGCATGGGTTTTCCGGCAAATTGATATTGATGAAAACTGGCTGTCGAATGTTCTGTGGACAGATGATGCTCACTTTTCTCTAAACGGAGAATTTAACATTCAAAACAGCCGCATTTGGGCAACAGAAAACCCTAGGATTTTCACCGAAATGCCACTTTACCAGCCTAGAGTTACAGTTTTGTGTGGGTTCACTTCTTTTATTATTGGGTCATTTTTCTTTGAAAAATCAATGGAAGAACTTTTAAAACCGTTTTTGTAACTGGTGAACGTTATGAGAAAAGGGTATTCCCATATTGCAGGGTAAAAGCACTAAGCGAAATAACATTCATGAAAGATGGAGGACCTCCTCATATCTCTCGAGATGCCAAACAATTGCTGAAGGATACGTTCGGTGAAAATCGTGTGATAGGTCGCCACTTTATATACCAGTGGCCTCCAAGATTAACAGACTTGACGCCTTGCGATTTTTGTTTATGGGGATACATTAAATCGTGTGTTTATCGATGCTGGCCTACCACATTGGCCATGTTGAAGGCTTCTATCAGATGGCACGCTTTATCAATTTAACAGATATGTTATTTAATGCTGTCCATTCTGTCATTTATCGTCTGCAGGCGGTGATTAAGAATGAAGGGTGCCACATTGAGCAAGGATTGTGACCTAATACAAGAGAGAAGGCAGTTACCTCATGTGTTATATAAGCTGCCATGTATTATATTATCTATCAATATTTTGCAGCTCTTTGTGTTGGGATATGGGGATAATAAATGCTGTCCTCACATCTTGACTCTTTTTTTTTGTGAACAGTAATATTTTGTTTGTCATTTGCTCACATATAATGTCGTGCAAACCAGAGTGTTATAACTTCTCGAATAACACTGGTACACACAATTTTACCCCTTATGTTTAGTTTTTCGCCTTTCGCTCATTAGAAGAAATACATAGATAATAGATAACATAGAAATACATACATCAGAAATACATGTAGCATAAGGAATATTTTCTGTACACCAATAACTTTAGAAATTTTGTGAAAAAAAAAATATATAAAATGATTTTACTACCACGTTTTTCAACGCAAAAGGTCGATTTAAAATTTATTTTTATTTGAGGGGACACATTTTTAAAATTGTGTACAGTATAATAAACAATTATAACATTTTACAAGCCCATAGGATATTTGGAATAAAGTACGACAAATATATTTTGTCACTCCCCTCTATATTTCATTTGTTGGATCATGACAAATATCCAGTTAAATAGTCAAGGGTCGCCCTTCAGTCAAGAAACTACACATTTCTTATAGCAAGAAATCCTATTAATAGTGCCATCATAATTTTTGGTACTATATTAACATTTCAAAAATTCGTGTATTGATATCAGCAGTGTTTTTCAAACATTCAATCTATTTCACAAAACCTCATATAAAAATAAATATTTTGCTACATGTTTTAATTTGCATTTACCTATTTTACATATCTCTGATTGTATTTAAAATCGTTAAACAATTCTTCATACTTTTGGCGAAGTGGTGTTTTATTAATTTGTCATTTGATATTATTAGGGTTCTTTCCTGGTATTCAAAAAGGAAAAATACGTGTCGATCAGTTATATTTTTCAATTTATCAAACAATTTGGCCGCTGAATCTCTGATTCTGGTAGAGCGCCATCTGGCGAATAAAATTGTAACTAAAATCAATTTCGAATTTTTCATTATTTGCCATAAAAAATCCCATTGCATCCTGAATACAATGGTGTTTACCGCATTGCTCTAGCGCAAATATTCGCGGAGTTATTAATTTTTAAAATAGTGCGGGACTTTTGGATCACCCTGTATATAAAAGGATATAAATATATATATATATTTAAAACTACAAACTAGAGGCCTCAGGTCGCTGACACAGCCACAAGATCAGTTTTTGCAAACTGAGAAACGTCCACCTAGAGGCCATTGTTTCGGTCTAATTACCCTCGTCAGCCCAGGGCGGACTTTTTTTTAATTGATCTAAAAGGGATGATGCCGTTACTTTGTCACCGACCAGAAGTTGCTAGTTTCCTGCGACGGTCACCAGATGTCTAGCTTCTAGCTTTGACGTCCATTTTGACGAGAGAGACGACCTTTCTCTTTATAGATCTATACCTTCCGGGAAAATTACAACTACATAAATATATGAATACCATATATACCACCAGATGTCGGGACTTTCCCTATATGAAACCGATTGTTGTTGTTTCCCGATGGCCAGCTCAAACCTTTTGTACATTATGTAAATAAGTTTATCATTTATTTTTCTTCTTACGCCTTAAGTCAGGTAGTACTTTCTCAAATTATGTTTTCTATATTCTATAAGCTCAATTAAAGCTATTTCTAATCTTCACATTTGTATTATTATTATAATTTCAAGATTTTAACCAGGACTGCATTACCATAGCATAATCCTCAAGATAATCAAAAATCAACAGAAAACATTTTTTTAATAATATACATATAAAATATTAATATATATACTATATCAGACATATAATTATGTTCAGCATATTATAACAAATTATAATTAGGTATAAATATAGAACCAATTTATTTTATATTACATACTATATACACAAATGATATATCATAAACATTAAGATTTTATTTTCATTAAATTAATAAATTTCTTTCTAGTTTAAAGGTTTCTTTATTAATATATCAACAAATAAATCAAATGATTAAATAGAAAGATATATATAAAAAGAATAAATAATATGAGAAGTAAGAAAGGAAGAGAAATATATATTATATAACATCCTATTTGTTCAACAGAACCAAACTTCTTTATTTCAAACCAAATATTTCGTCCATTTTTATTCCGACCTTTCTTCAAGTTTTTCTCGCGCCATCTTTCAATATATGTGATGGTTTTTTCCAGATGTTTCTGGCCAACTGGGAGTTTCTCTATATCTCACTGTAGATGTTTCCATCACAAGTCTGGCGTAGCGAGAAATATGTTTCTAATTTTATATATTTCTTTGCTCTTTCTGTCTAACGTCTACCTTATATATTTAAATAATATTATCTATTTATTTATTTATTTATTACCATTTGCAAATAAGACACGCTATATCCTATCTAGATAATTGTGCGAGGAAACTATTCACAATAATTCATATTTTAGTAGAGTAGATACAAAATTATAAAAATTGGAATACACAATTAAGAAAAAGAGCATTAAATATATAAACATATACTTCAATTTTATGTGAGTAATAGTTACCTAATATTATTCGAAAAAGAAAAAATGAACAATATTAATATATAATTTTCAATTATTAGTGCACAAAGTTCATCTTGATATTGTATATAGAAGTATATGCCCGTTGAAGAGCAGAATATTTGCTCTAAAGCTTGAGAAAATCTAAATTAGAAGAAACACTTTACCTTCATATACTTCAATTAAAAAGGCATATATTGGATCAAAATATCATTTATTTATCCAATATTTCAGTTGGCTGAATGCCAACCTTTTTCAAGGTATTATAACTTATTAATGTGTGTCAACAACAAACTCAGCGCCACATAACGTCAATTTAATATACACTGGTGTCCAAAAAATAAGAAACTTAATCAATATTGAAATTTCTCAATAGCTAATTTATTAACAAATATAAAATTTAGTATACAAATAGTTTAAACTATGGAGAATTTGACTAGCTATATGAAAATAAAAAAATATATTTGAAATTATGAAATTTGCAAATTATCACCAACATACCCAAAGCTAAGGTTCCAGATCTTAATGAAATAATAGTTATAAATCTATATAATAATCTTTGTGATTATTATTATATTACTTTATTTATTTATTTTTACTTAATTTGTTATAATTTTATTATTATATATTTTTATTTCTAAGATCATAGTCTTTGACGAGTTTAATATTTGTTTTTGACTCGCGCTTTAGATGTTGTACTAAATTCGAAGAATCACGTGAGAACGCCCTTGCAAACCTCAGAACAATTTTTAACGCCTTGCCAAATGTTTATTTTTATTTACTTCTCCTGACGAAGACAAAAGATTTTTGTTGAAACGTTGAGAAAATAAAAAACTCCAACTGGCCGAAGTGTCTACTTTTTATATAAATATGAATGCCGGCCAGGCAACCGCTATCTTTTCGATATCAATAGGGAATATTATCACCTCTAACAGCTATCAAGGTCTCACAGCGAGCCCTCATACTGTTTACCAGGCTTTGGAGGAGGTCCAGGGGTAGTAATCCCCTCTCCTCCAATAGAGCAGTTCTTAGCTCAACAAGGGTTCCGGGAGAGGGGTGACGAGCTCCAATACGCCTCCCTAGAACATCCCACATATGTTCTATTGGATTCAAGTCCGGAGATCTGGCTGGCCAATCCATCCTTCGAATATTCTCACTCTGGAGATATTCATTGACTAGCCTAGCCCTATGCGGACGAGCATTATCGTCCATAAAAATTAAATTGTGACCAATTTGATCTCTATAAGGTCTTAGATAGGGCTCAAGGATCTCGTCCCTGTACCTTTGGGCAGTTGAAGTGCCCCCAGAAAAAAATGTGGAGGGGTGTGCGTCTGCTAGAACTGATGCCAGCCCAGACTAAGAGACTGCCCCCTCTAAAATTGTCTATTTCTCTTATGTTACTGGGATGATAGCGGGTTCCAGGGTCCCTCCAGATGAAAACTCGTCGAGAATCAGTGTTCAAACTAAATATTGACTCGTCACTGAAGAGAACATTGGCCCACTGATCATGAGTCCAGGCGTGATGTTCCAAGCACCCATTCAAGCGGGCTATCCTGTGAGCAGAGGTTAAAGGGATACAGATCATTGATCGTCTTGCATAAAGAGCACCTTCGTGAAGCCTTCGGTAAACATTTTGTCTTGAAATTCTCGTTCCAGTAGCACTTGAGAGTTCATTAGATAGTTGAATAGCTGTCTCTCCCTATGGCGCTTGGCAGTTACGACCAGATAACGGTCTTCAAAGGTAGCTGTTTTTCTTTTTCTACCAGAACCTTCTTTTCTTTTGATGGTTCCTGTCTCAATGAACTGTTTCCATATTTTGCTGACCACATATTTATTCACATATAGCCATTTTGCTACTTCAACTTGTGATTGCCCTGCCTCCATTCTTCCAACAGCTCTCCATTTTGAATCATCTGCTAATTTTTTCGTAAACTCATAATTAACTAAGGATTGAATAAAATTATAATTGGACAATTCTTAGATGGAATAAACGACACGCCAAATAGCACACTTATGAAGACAAGCAAAAATCTGCATATTTTCAATTTTACCGAATCGAATGGTTGCGATAAATAAATTCTACGACTTAAAATACCTAATTATATTACTTTTTAGCTTTTAGCGTTGTATATTTTAAAACATATCATTAAAAAACAAAAGTTTCTTATTTTTTGGACACCAGTGTATATATATTACCTTTCTATATTTTCCATAATATTAATACTAATATATATTTATATATATATGTTATATAAAGGTATTTTTTTATAAATTATTATTTAAATATTTTTTATAGATTCAAATATTATGTTAAATCGACTATAAAAACTCATTGTTTTGTTTCCCGATGGCCGGCTCAAATCTTTTGTACATTATGTAAATAAGTTTTTCATTTTATTAATTGTTACGCCTTAAGCCAGGTAGTACCTTTATCAAATTATGTTTATCATATATTCTTTTAGTTCAATTAAAGCAATCTCTGATCAAGACTTATTATTATTCACACGACTGCAGAACAATTTCGTAACCCACTCATGGATACCAAAATCAATCAACAGCGAATAATTCTATAACTCTAATTTTCAAATATCAACAGAAATCTCTCATTTTTATATATAATATATATAAATATTATAATACATATAATGCGGCTATTCTTATAGAACGATGTTTAACAAGTTTCAGCGCAAATGTTTCTTTTTACAGAACGAAAAATGGTAATTTCAATTATTTAAGGAGAAATAACGACTATTCCTATCCTTAGGAATGAAATATAAAAGGATGAAATGTGAAGAGTAATGATGAGCGGAAAAATAAAAGTGTCCAGGGATAGGAAATATTACCTATATTCAATGGGGAGGAAAAAATGATGTATAAATTTATATTATGGACAAAATAAATTTTGTAAAATAAGGGTATGAATATTTTGAATATTAACAATGACGCATATTTTATATTTATTATTATTTGTGCTATGTGTGTATAAAGTAGTGTCTGTTTAAATATATATTTTTAAATCTGGGCCTGTAAATCCTTAAAGCCTTTTGTCAC
Source organism: Cordylochernes scorpioides (assembly GCA_030710605.1). Classification (NCBI taxonomy): domain Eukaryota; kingdom Metazoa; phylum Arthropoda; class Arachnida; order Pseudoscorpiones; family Chernetidae; genus Cordylochernes; species Cordylochernes scorpioides. The sequence continues at coordinate 161,643,458 of CP092863.1, forward strand.
AGATTCCTTGCTTCCTTCTGCTATTCCGAGGTAGAAAAAAAAAAGCTTCCTCGAATAAAACAATGGAAATAAATGTTTCCCTACAGGTCTTGACCTACTCTTAAATTTGGTTTAAAAAATAAAGTATACATTCATTTAACGTGAATCTTCTATTTTACCTATTTTAACTATATTTTTAGTTTCAAAATATCAATTTCCTATATTAAATACGTTTTAATATCATTGTTAATATTATAGAATCAATCATTCCAAGTTTTAAATATTTTTAAAAGTATGAAAAATAATTTATAAATAAATAAATATATAAAAAAGGTCAGTTGTTGTTATTATAAACAAATTAGGGATATTAAAATACGAAGCTATTATAGAAGCGTATGATTCTTTTTGAAATCTATTTGTTGACTATATTTGTTATTCATGATAAAATTGTGAAAACGATTAAAATACTCTCATTGTAATAAAATATCTTTGTATTAATTTGTTATAATACCTTGAAAAAGGTTGGCGTTCAGCCAAATTAAATATTGGTAAAATAAATTATATTTTGATCCAATATATTCATTTTTAATTTAATATTTACAATATATTGTCAAAATTAATAAATAAGAATATTGAATATAATTTATTATAAAAATATATCATTGAAAACTATATATATGTTATGAATATATTAAGTTTTGTTGTTGAAAAAGATAGAGAATTGAAAGTGCATTCGTGAAAATAGTAAAGATAATTATTTACCCATCAAAAGTAGTTTTTATTTTGAATTACTTGAAGCAAATTATAGACAAAATTATTTTTTCACAGTATTATTGAATTTAAAAAATGAATTCTCTATTCGCGCGCGCGCGCTTGATTCTAAAAATAGAGGTTGGTTGTATATTTACAACAAAATGCAAAGTATTCTAAATCTATGGTTAAAAATATAAGAATAGTCAATGACTAAAATATAATACATGTTTTTGAAAAATTAAATATTTGCATTTTAGATTATAATATATATATATATATATATATATAATTTTAATTTTGATAAATTCATATCAACATTTACACTCATATTAATCTGCCTGTTATATATTAAGCCATGAAAAATACTAACTTATAAAGCGCGTCAAACCTTATATCCACAATTTAGAATAATTAGAAATTATTATAGTAATTATAGAGATTGTAGTGAGTGAAGAGGCATCAAAAAAACATAGCCAATTATCATGTATTAATAATGTTAGGCAATTAAGAGGTTAACAAGGTACAATTAGGGTCGACAATTAACAGTGAAGTATGTCTCGGCAATATTTACACTTGACCAGCCAATTACAGTCGCGATGTTTGGTCCTACAATCCGATTGGTCACTTAAAACCAATCACCCGATGTTCATTGGTTGGTTGAATGGATAGACCTCGTTGCAATTTCTCTCTCTATTTCCAACAGAGCGCGCCACCAATGTTGGCTGTACATATTGATTAATTATATTCTTTATTTCGTATTTGACCTTATATAATCTTATATGAATGTTGTAATGAAGTTGTAACAATCTCAATCTATTTCTTTGTTCTCTCTCTGTAAAATATTTAGCACTATTTGAAACTTGCGACATTTATAAAAATATGTATATATATATATATATACTTTGTGTTTTCAGTAAAAATTTTAGTTTAACATTTCTTTTGTATATATTTTGTTATTTTCATTTATTTTTATACGAAAGATCTTTTTACACATAGTACAAATAATTTTAAAAATAAAAAAAGGCGTTATTGTTAATTTTCAAAATATTCACACCTATATTTTACAAAATTAATTTTGTCCATAATATAAATATATATGTGAAAAAATAGTACAAATGCAATATTGTATTGCCTTTTATATATTATTATATTTTTTATATATTTTATAATGCCTTTTTCTTAATAAATATATATATATCATTTTTTTCTCCCCATTGAATATAACAAAATATTTTTAAAACCTATTGCTGTTGACGTTATGTGGCGCTGAGTTTGTTGTTAACATACTTAGTGCAAAACACAAACATCCTCGATAAAGAGAGGCGAGTTGCCCCTCGAAATATTGGAATAATAAAATCATTAAAAAATCCAATATATGCATCTTTTTAAAATATACTTTAAAATGTTATAACCCCTTGATAAAGGGGGCGTTCAGCCAACTGAAATATTGGTAAAATAAATGATAATTTGATCTAATATATGCCTTTTAAAATAAAATATATATATATTGTTGACACACATTAAATGTGTTATAACACCTTGATAAAGGTTGGCGTTCAGCCAACTGGAATATTCGTAAAATAAAATATTTTTGAATCAATATATGCATTTTTAATTAAAGTATATATTTATATAATTTGAATTTATTTCTTCTGTTTAATTATTTGTTAAATGTTTATATAAAAGGTATAAATGTAAATATATTATACTAGTGTATATAAATTAACCAATAATCTTGCAATCTCTCAATCGTCTGCATAATTCACATGCTTTGTAAATATTGGCCTTTCTGCTCTTTTCTCATTCAATTTCCATTTCAGATATAGGATTGTGGATGAAATTTGTTCAGTCATACATATGAAATAATCAAATATTTAATATATTTGTAATTATAGTTATAAGAGCATTTTTATTTATTAATGTCAAATCAATTACACTGGTATTTCTGCATGTTGGTGTTTTAGTTATTTCGATAATGGGAAATAATATCTAACTTTTGGAATTTGTTTTTTAATCATACTATAACGGAGATCTAATAATATGGTCTGCCCGGAGAGTCTTAGGTATTTATTTCTATAATTAATAATTAATTCTCTAAATAATCGTGATTTTTGTTCACGGCTTTTGAGTACTTATAATTGATTCTTTGCCGAAGGACTATGGATACGGTAAATTACAAGACAGAAAAAAATGAAGAATTTTTTTATTTTACAATATATTGAGAGTTGCAGAGTTTTCTACTTTATTGTCATCGTTGATTTTTAATTATTACAGAATGGGTAAAATATTTTATTAATTTAATAAAATATTGTGAAAGATGGAATAAAAGCATTCCCAAAATATCAGTTTAGCGAACAAAATATGCCTATTCAATTTATAAAATGTAAACAATAACATTTTTACTTTTGTAAAGTTTTTTCAAACGAATATTTATAATTGGTTGAATATAAACAAAAAATAAATGTTAACATTTCAAAGTCCATTGTTGCTCGAATACCATTTCTGTGATTACACCCTTCATTACAACATATATATAAGTATGATCGTCCAGTACAGTATTAGATCTCAAAGAAACGGTCTGGTAGATTAAATATGGGAAACCGCTGGAAGGGTTCACTACTGATGAGCCAAGCCCTTCTAATATATATTTTTTATCGCATTAAGGACAGTAGAAGTATTTTTTTTACATTACCATATATTAAAAATTAATTAGGCAAATCCTGACCGCACTCAGGTGAGCTTTTCCATATTTTATTTTTTTTCCACTTTACAATAATTGAATTAAAAATAAAAAGGGCATATCCTGACCATTTTCCATTTTAATATCAACACCTGACCCATTTATTTTTCTTTTTTTTTTTTCACTTTTTTCATATAATTGTATTTGCATAAAATATATAGAATTTACAATGTGTATTTCATAAAGGTATCATAAGCAAAAATATTTTCTATTAAATATAATCAATATCATTCAATAAATAGAGCACTAATAATGTAAAATAATAAATATAAAAAATTTAACCGAATTATAATTTGTTTTTATAATTTTAAAATATTTCCAATGATTAATTTGAAAATATTTATAAATATTGTAATTATAAATATTGTGTGTGTTGTTTGTTTGTGATTTTATATAATTGAAATTCTTATTTTAAAAAATTAGCATGTAAATATATCTATGAAAATAGATTTATTGAATGAAATATTTACTTCACACCAATAGAGAAAACCATCTTACTATCAGAGTAAACAAGAAATATGGACATCATTTGGGTGGCCCTATATTATTTGGTAGATAAAGCAAATAGGCTGGTCTTCGCCGAGAATAGAGTTGCAAGCAAGGGTTAGATATTATTATTTATGTTACATAGTTGTTCAGATTAATTCTCCCAGATTTAGATATCTCTAGCCTGATTTAATAGCAAATCTTTGATATATACTTTCAATATACAGTTAAACCTGTCTATAGCGCCCTCTCTAAATAGCGCCTCCTTCTCTATAGCGCCCGATTTTAAATACGTAGTCCGATACGATTTACATTAAAAGTGACCTGTCTATAGCACTCTATTTTGGTGAGTCCCAAAAGGGGGCGCTATAGACAGGTTTAACACTACATTAAATATTAATGCAAAACAATAAAGTGCCATCTATATATAACAAATGAAAACATTAAGATAAGAATGTTTCCTTCTATAAATAAATAAAAATCCTACTTTCCTTACTGAAAATGATGATGAAATTAAAAAATATCTAAGCAGTTTTGCCTATTTAATCTACCAGACGTCTATTTAGAATCCTAATACTGTATTGGACCATTCTGATCATATATGATAAACTGAAGGGTGAAATATTAGAAATGGTATTCAAACAAACTATGGACATAAAGCTTTTAGGACATTTGATTTATATTTAAATATTTGCATCAAGCAATGCTATTCCGCACACAATAAGGACAAGGCCAATTAGGCATGGAATTAATACAAAGCAATAACGCGCCATCGATATAATACCAATTGAAATATTAATACGCGAATGTTTCTTTTTACAAATACATAAAACTTCTACCGTCTTTACTGCGGTATAAATATATTGTAAGGGCTTGGCTCATCTGTGTTCCTAAAATATTATGTTCATAGTTTGCTTGAATACCATTTCTGATATTCCACCCTTCAGTGTATCATATATAATCAGAATGATTTAATACAGTATTGAGATCTAAAGAAACATTCTAGTAGATTATATCGGCGAAACCGCTGGGTGGGTTCACCACTGATTAGCCAGGCCCTCCCAATATTTTCAATCGCACTAAGAACAGTAGAAATATTATTTATGTGTGATGAAAACTTCGCGTCTTAATGTTTTTATTTTTAATATATAGAGGGCGCGTTATTGATTTTTATTTAAAAAAGTATTTACGAAACCATTGGCTTGATGATGAGGTGACGCTTTAACACTTGTTATTTTAACATAATGAAGAAACTTACTATAATTATGCCTGTAGTGTATTTGCATATTAATTATTGATATGCAAATGTCCTGTTTTGCATATTTCTTTTGATATAATTTTGTATATAAATGGCGACAGTTTTTAGCTACCAGTTGTCAGTCAATTTATGTAATAAAATAGATTACGGGAGTCCGTCTTTGCCTCAGCATCGACACCTCACACTTGGCTACCTCCCACCTTCAAGGATAGAACAAATCTGGCGACGAGGATAAAACAACTCTGCCGGCAGGACAGAACAATTCTGGCGACGAGAAAATCTACGGGAAGCTACGGTAGTGACTACGAGGTTTGCAACTATTGGTACGTGTCTACGGGAGCGACCACGAGGTTTTAAGGATTGCGGACTTAGACTGACTCAAAGCATCAAACTGAGGAAAGACGGCAACAAATTAAACTGTACCGTTCAGAGTCTTCGATTCGAAGGAAGAAAATTTTGAAATCTTCGTACAGCGATTTGAAGCGGCTTGCGAAGCTAATGAAACAAGTGACCAGAAAAAGGTCGTAATCTTGTTAAGTTTATTAAACTCTGAGTTCCTTAAACTGGGGAATGATTTATTTTACCCTGAAAAGATAAAGGAGCAGTCTTATGAAGTAATAATAAAAAAAATAAGACAACATCTAGAGCCTAAGCCAAAAGTTATACCTCAGCGACGCAAATTCTTAAAAAGGGTGCAAAAAGAAACTGAAACGGTTTCTGAGTATCTAAGAGAACTGAAGCACCTAGCCACAAATTTTGAATTTAGCAGTATGCTGGAGATGATGTTACGAGATAGATTCGTAGCAGGCTTGTCATCCGAGACCCTCCAGAAGAGACTCTTGCAGGAAGATGATGACGTAAAGCTGGATCGAGTATTGGCCATTGCAGTTTCGTACGAGTTAGTCGAGAAGGATGCTAGTGAAATGAATGGAAATTGCATAGGCAAAGTGAACTCGCATTCTGAAAGAAATAGAAGGGAAAGGCACACCCCTGTGCAGAAATATAGCCCTACGGCAGGAGTGAAAAGGTGTTACCGGTGCGGCGAAAGGAATTCCCACCTAGCACCAGCATGCCCACACAAGTCAAAGGCTTGTTATAAGTGCAAAAAGATTGGGCATCTAAGTAAAGTATGCAAAGCGGCAAATTATGCACAGAAAAATAGATAAGTTCAAGAACAGATACTGTCCCTCAAGGGTGAAACGGAGGCTAAAGTTACGCTCACTTTAGACGGAAATGTATTAAAGTGTGTAGTGGATACTGGAAGTCCGGTAACATTGATGCCAAAAACTATCTTCAAGAAATTCTGGAAAGTAAAATTATTTCCTACTTCGAAGAATTTAAAAACCTTGTGCAATAATCCTATCAAGATAGTAGGAGAAAGGGACGTGTTTGTTGGAGAAGCCGGAAAGAAACTTAGAATAATAGTGGCGGATGAAGGTTTCCCAGAGGTTTTACTGGGAAGGGAATGGCTAAGATTCTTGAATATTGACTACTCTAGGTTACTAAATGTGAATAAAATCATCAAAGAATCTTGCATGAAGTCATTAATTGAAAAATATTCAATTCTATTCAATAATGAACTGGGTTGATTAAAAGATGTAAAATTAAATATTTGCATTAAGAAGGACGCAGCACCAGTGGTTTGTAAGGCTCGAAGTTTGCCTTTTGCTATGAAAAAAAAAGTTAGAGGATGAATTGGAGGATATGGTAGATAAAGGAATTTTAGAGCCTCTTGATTACGCCGACTGGGCAGCACCCATAGTGCCAGTTTTGAAGAAAGATGGCGCGCGCAGAATTAGAATCTGTGGGGATTTTAGGAGTACTGCAAATAAGGCAATTATATTGGATAAATACCCATTGCCTACGATATATTATATTTTTTCTAAATTATCGAGTAGTACAGTTTTCTCAACTCTGGACCTTTCAATGGCCTATCTGCAGGTAGAGCTAGCAGAAGCCAAAGGAGTAGTAAATATCAATACTACGAAGGGATTGTTTGCATATAAAAGACTCCCTTATGGTGTGGCTGTAGCACCGAATAAATTCCAGAGGTTGATGGACAACATTTTTGTAGACATACCAGGAGTGGCTGGTTATATTGACGACATTTTGGTTTCATGTAGAGATGCAAATGAGCATAAAGCCAAGTTGGAGCTGGTATTTAAATGATTAGAGGACAAAGGCTTGAAATTGAATAAAAATAAATGCAGGTTCGCTGTTGATTCGGTTGAATACTTAGGTTTTCGAATCGATAAGAACGGCCTGCATCCATTGATCAACAAGATTCAAGCAGTCTCTAATGCTCCAGAGCCTAAGAACATTGCCAGTTACGATCATTTATTGGAATATTGATGTACTACGCCAGATATATAGAGAATATCTCTCATATTTTAACTCCTTTTTATAAGTTGTTGAAGAAAAATACTCATTGGAAATGGACAAGAGAACATCGGATATTGTTCAATAGATGCAAATCATTATTGACAAATGAGTCAGTGTTGGCACACTATGATCCAACAAAGGAGCTAGTACTGGCATGCGATGCCTCAAGCTATAAACTTGGTGTGGTACTTAGTCACCTAGACAAAAATAAGCAGGAGAGTCCAATAGCGTTTGCGTCGCGAACCCTTACAGATGCTGAAAAAAAAAAAGTATTCCCAGCTTGAGAAAGAAGCCTTAAGTATTGTTTATGGCTGTGATAAATTCAGGCAAAACCTTCTAGGACGCTCCTTTGTGTTGGTGACGGATAACAGGCCGCTGATGCACTTGTTCTCATCTCATAAACCGATTCTAGTATGTGCAGCGTCAAGGATAAAGCGTTGGTGGCTAAAGCTGGGTTCTTTTCATTACTCAGTTGAATTTCAGAAGACTAACGACCACGGAAATGCGGATGCTTTATCAAGGTTGCCGTTAAAAGCAGTTGAGAGAGAGTCTATTGACAAGGAACAAGTCTTGCTTCTGAGAAAAATGAATGAAGTGCCTTTTTCATTCCGGGATGTAGCTTTTGAAACTAGAAGAGACAAGATCCTCTCAATTGTTTTGAGGAATGTCCGGGAAGACAATTGGCAAGTACCAAAGATCTCGAAAGAAAATCCGTTGTTCCCTTTCTAAAAAATTAGGAATGAACTAAGTATGGATTTTGGCTGCTTACAGTGGAGGGAACGGATAGTAATTCTTTCCAAGTTGAGATAGCAGATTCTTAGATACCTCCATGAGATGCATTTTGGGATAGTGAAAATAAAAATTATCGCACGGAGATATTTTTGGTGGCCTGGAATAGATGGGAACATCGAAGATATGGCCCGGGAGTGTACCATCTGTCAGGAATCTGCAAATATGCCTCCCTCCAAGATTTCAGAATGGACTTGGCCCGAAAAACCCTGGCATCGCCTACATATGGATTTGGCCGGCCCTCTTATGGGTAGAATGTTTTTGGTCATAGTGGACGCCTATACAAAATGGTTGGATATTTTCATCCTGAAAGGAATAACCAGCAAAACCATTATTTACTATCTTAGGCAAGTGTTTGCAAGGTTCGGACTGCCGGAATAATTGGTAACGGATAATGGGCGAGAGTTTGTCTCAAAGGAATTTGAGGAATTCACCAAGATGAACGGAATTCGGCATACAAAGACAAGCCCATACAATCCAAGCACAAATGGATTAGCTGAGCGCTATGTTCGAGAGTTCAAGACCTCACTAAGGAAGAACAGTGGAAAGGATGGCCTTGAGACAAACCTGGAGAGATTTTTATTGGCTCAGAGAGCATTTCCACAGACAGTGATGAAGGAATCGCCGCGGAACTATTGATTAAAAGGCGTTTGAAAACAAGGTTTTCAAATCTAATGCCTAAAATGGAATTTAAAGGAGAGGTGTTTCATGAGGCCCTAAAAAAGCAAGAGAATTTCAACATAGGTTCCGATTCATGGTAAACGGTTTGCGGATTTCGATAAATTAGAAAGAGGGAATCATATATCGCCGCAACTCTTTTTATTATATAAAAAAGAGTTGCGGCGATATATGATTCCCTCTTTCTAATAGGTTCCGATGTTTATTTCCGGAATTATGCTGTTGGACCAAAGTGGAAGCAGGGCACAATACTAAAACTCCTTAGTTGGCCCCACTACCTAATAGGGTACGAGGACCAATCTTTCAAGAAACACATAAACCAGTTGCGCCCTGTAAAGGAAAAACCAGAGGCTACAGTACTGATAGATTCGAGGTTAGTACTTCCAAGTACATCTACGGAAACCCTGGAAAACCTTCCTGAGATGATGCCCTCTCAAGTTGGCCTGGAGATCCCTGAGAGGAAATTGCCAGATATGGAATTGGCAGAGAAGCCTAGATCGACAGGGCAGGACTTGGCACCAGTTGAAGACAACCAGAGTCCTGTTGCTGCTTCTGGAGAAAATGTCCCGAGCCGGAGCCCTAGACCCCAGCGAGAGAAGCCGCGGTCAACAAGGAAGGTCGTGGCACCAGTTGGAGACAACCCGAGGCCTGTTGCTGCTTCTGGAGGAAAGGTCCCGAGCCGGAGCCCCAGACCCCAGCGATCCAGGAGACCGCCTGACCGACTCCAATATTATTAGGAGGGGAGGGTGTAGTGTATTTGCATATTAATTATTGATATGCAAATGTCCTGTTTTGCATAATGCTTTTGATATAATTTTGTATATAAATAGCGACAGTTTTTAGCTACTAGTAGTCAGTCAATTTATGTAATAAAATAGATTACGGCAGTCCGTCTTTGCCTCAGCCTCGACACCTCACACTTGGCTACCTCCCACCTTCAAGGATAGAACAATGCCGATTGATAAAGAGTATTTATTCACGTCTTTGTTTAAACTACATCAGAAAATTATATTGTTTCGGCAGCCTTTATCGTATTAAAAATATTATGTTAGAATAAAATAATTATAAGAATTCGAAACTATTACTATATATATATAACTATATTGCCACGTGGAAAATTAGGGAAGACCAATTTCGTGTTGAAACAGAAATTTGTTTCACGTAAGAACAAACTTGAAGGAAAAACAAAAGATAAGAAAAGAGGGAAGTTTACAGAGTAGCAAAATATAAACATAAAAAATTATACCCTGCTAAAATAAAATAATAAATACGTCGCTACAGCATATATATTCCAAGGTTCATCAAAGCTTAGGGCCCTATTTATCCAAAATACATGCCTGAGAGGTCAGCGTCAGTATCACTATAAAAGGAACACAGAAAAATGCATTATAACAGCGGTATAGTAAATAAACTGACGAAACCACAGGGAGAGTTAATCACTAATGAACCAGGCCCTCCCATTAATTTTTCATTGAAGTAAGGGCAGTAGAATTTTTTTTAATTTTTAAAAGAATCAAACGCGTCTATAATAGTTTCGAATTTTCATAACATATGACGCGCCTATGAATCATAAAATTATAAGAATTAGATTATACTATACGAGATATATAATATTATATATAAAATATATTTATATTCTAAAATGCACATATATATATTTTTTTAAAACATGTATTTTATTTACATCTCTGACTATTTAGAAGATATTACTTTGAATATTGTTGTAAATATATATAGTTAACCTACCTATATATATAGGATTCATTTTCTAAATTCTATATTACTATGAAAAATATTTAACGTGTAATTCTTTCACGTAATTGAAAATAAGAACTACTTGATAAGTTAATAATTATCTTTCTTTTTTCACGACTGCACTTCCAATTCTCTATATTTTCAACATCAAACCATTATAATCATAACATATATATCATAAAGTAAGATTTTTATATTAAAAACATTTTAATCAATAGAGAAACTGAGATTTCTGTTTGACGCTATAATACAATTAGAAAAATAACTTTGTTTGCTGAAGATTAAATAAAAATATCTTCAGAGAGCAGTTTATTATATTGACCTTAGCTGTTTTCTCAGATTTCGTGTAAGAATCTTTCGTTAAAGACAGTTTGACATTTATTGGTGTTTTAAAATAACCGAACAACAACAACTTGGGATCTCTTTCAGATAAATTCCTTGTAAAATATCTTTCTATCATAGAGTCTCAACTATTATTTCTGATAGAATTGTAATATAAATTGTGCTGTTCGCTTTCTTTTTGGTATTTATTTAATATCTTCAACTTATTATCTATTTTCTTGATTCCAAAAATAAAATCTTTGTGAAAGTTATATAATGTAACTATTCTTTTATATCTTTCTATTAGATAGTTCTTGTTAACTTTATATAGCGATATAGAATATACACTTATTAACAAAACTTAAGAAAGTTTACTTTTTACCATGTATATTGAGATTCAGTCAATAACTTTGAAAGATATATGATACACAGTGGCCTTTTTGAAGACACACTGGATAACCAATGTGAACAAAATATAAACGTATACCAATAGAGAAAACTTAAGGAATTTGTACCTTTTAGCATGTATATTGAGATGCAGACAATTACTCTGAAAGATATTTGATACACAGTAACCTTTATTGAAGACACACAAGATAAACAAAGTGTGAACAAAATAAAAAATATACCAATAGAGAAAACTTAAGGAATTTGTACCTTTTAGCGTCTATATTGATATGTAGACAATAACTCTGAAAGATATCACAGTGATCTCATTGAGGATACACGATATAACCAAGTGTAAACAAATATAAAATTATGCCAATGGGTAAAACCTAAGTAATTTGTACCTTTTAGGATGTATAATGAGATAAAGACAATAACTCTGAAAGATTATTGATACACAGTGACATTTATTGAAGACACACTGGATAACCAATGAGAAGAAAATATAAACGTATACCGATAGAGAAAACTTAAGGAATTTGTACCTTTTAGCATCTATATTGAGATGCAGACAATAACTCTTAAAGATATTACAGTGACCTTTATTGAAGTATGCCTTTAATAAAAGTATGCCATTGGGTAAAACATAAGGAATTTGTACATTTTAGCATGTATATTGAGATTCCGACAATAGCTTTGTAGGATATATGATACACTGTGACCTCTATTGAAGACACTATGGATAAAAAGGTGTGAACAAAATATAAATGTTGTTGTTGTCGTGTCCAAAAAGAGTCTCAGATGTCTCCATGCATCTCCATCACAGCAGCAGCAAAATCCACTATCTTGGGTGTGTAAAGCTGCTGCTCTGGGTCTAAGTCAATTTTCTGCAAGGCTGCGGCCATTTCTGGGCATGAAAATATGTGAGTAGGTGTTAGTTCCACACCAGGAGAGTTGTCGCATGCTTTATAAGTTACTGTGCCATCTGGATGTATTGTCATTCCTTTATAGTGTTTTGTTCTAAGTCTTGTTATAGTTTTTGTCAGTTTTCTCTCAGTGTTTATTTCACATATTTGATCTTTTCTAATTTTTTGTTTAATTATCTTGTATTTTGCCAAAGCATCAGCGTCAAATACTGACATTTGTTCTTTCCTTTGGCTCAGCTTTCTGGCTTCCTTTGCCAATTCATCTGTCATTTCATTACCCTCGATCCCAACATGGGCTGGAATTCATTGTAGAATGCAGTTCTTCTAAAATGTTTCCAGTTGGGTAAGTAATGAGTGTATTTTCTGCGTGATTCTAGTATTGCCCTTACAAAGTATAAATGTATACCAATAGAGAAAACATAAGGAATTTTTACCTTTTAGCATATATATTGAGATGCAGACAATTACTCTGAAGATATTTGATACACAGTGACCTTTATTGAAAACACACTGGATAACAAAATGTGAACAAAATATAAAAGTATACCAATGGGTAAAACATAAGGAATTTGTGCTATTTAGCATGTATAATGAGATTCATTCCTTAACACTTAAAGATATTTGATACACAGTGACCTTTATTGAAGACACACTAGATAACAAAGTGTGAACAAAATATAAAAGTATACCAATGGACAAAACTTACGGAATTGGTACCATTCAGCATGTTTAGTGAGAATCATACATTAACACTAAGGTATTTGATACACAGTGAGCTTTTTTGGAGACACACGGGATAATCAAGTGCGAACAAAATTATCTCTATCTCTCTCCTTAAAAAATAACAGACCCAGGGCCATAAACAATTTCTACTTTCTTAGGGTTTGTCCATGAGTATATTTCCTTGAGTAAAATATATATTAATAACATATATAATGTGTTGCAATAACGCGCCATCTGTTATGAAAACTCTGAACTATTTTCGATGCGTTTGTTTCCTTTAAAATCAATCTATTTTCTACTGCCCTTACTGCAATTATAAAATAATGAGAGGGCCTGGCTCATCATGGCAAATCGAAAATATAATATTACAGAGGTATGGTAGATAAAACTGGCGAAACCGATGGGAGAGTTCACCAATGATAAGCCAGGCTCTCCAATTATTTTATCATTGCATTAAAAGCAGTAGAAAATGTATTTATTTTTTAAAGAATCAGTTTCTTAATAATAGTTCAAAGATTTCATATATAATATGTGTTTCTTAAACAAATTCATAATAATATGATGCATTTAGAGCGACAAATGTTAAAAGAAATTTAAACTATTTTGACGCGTATGATATTTTTGAAAATAAAACAATTTCTACTACCCTTACGGCAATGATGGGAGGGTTCACCACTGATAAGCCAGGACCTCCTATTATTTTATTATTGCAGTAAGGGGGGGCAGTAGAAAATATTTTTATTTTCAAAATAATCATACGCGTCAAAATCATATGTAGTTGACAACCACGAGCCGAGATCGAATCCCAAATTAAGCAATCAATTATTTCTGAATGTCCAACACCAATAGTAGGTACAAGTATTCAAACGGAGATTGTCATCATAGTAGTACAATAGTATGAATACTTTCTGCATGTTACGACATATCTTTCAATAAAAGGCAGTCGCTTACTACCAAAGGATCGTACCACGTGTGATATAAATAAAAATATTATTAAACATCTTATAATATAAATAGAACGCCATATATACACTTTTTGACAAAATTTAAAGAATTATCTGTTATCATATATATCGGGATTTAGACAATTTATATATATTTCATTCATTGTTGTCTATAATATTCTTTTCCACATGCATTCGCTTATAGAAAATATAAAAATATATGATCAAACTATTCATAAATATATTTACTTCCCTATTTCGAAGTGTCAAATCACAACTTTTATCTCATTTCATTGGTTAATCATAACAGCAAATAATATATATATGAAATCTCAGGCGTATATTTTGTAATTTTCACAAAATATAACAATATTTAGATATTAAAATTACTGATGAAGGATATAGCATCACTATCATCATCATTTCGGAAAATCAACAGAAGGAACTAATGATGAATGTTTTCCGATCATTCTGATGTTACCTTTGCCATTCACTCGAATTTACCACAAATGGTATGGTTAACGAATTTGCTGCTTGCCTATAACAGACAATTAGGAATTTATAAAACATCTGGCTTACCTTTCAAAATATCTACAAAATATAACAATATGTAAATATTAATATTCCTGGTGAATTGTATATTATCATAATCATTCGGAAGATCAACGGGAGGAACGAATGATGAATGCTTTTCGATAATTCTGATGTACCTTGTGCCATTAACTTACATATCCCACAAATAGTATATTTCTGGAAGTCTTTAGTAACTAGATTCATCGAATCCCCACCTTTTTACTTGAAGTCTTTCGAGTGAATGTCAGAGTTCAATTCAAAATGCTTGAAGCACCTCTAAAGTCAGCGGACAAAAAAAAAAGAACTTGAATTCTTCCAAATGTATTTGAAACCTACTAAGAAAACAATTTGGACATAATATTAAATGGTAGAAAATGTTACTTACAATGTCACATATTAAACATATCGCCATCTAACTCTTCAGGTCTCAAACCTCTGGACTATTACCCTTGGTACATGCTCGAACTTAGGACCAATATATAACTCCATACAACAAAGGTGATCAACGGAAAGATACCATTGTCGCTATATTGTCAAATAACAGTGCAGCTATTCAATATCATATTCACGTATTAAAACTCTTTCGATAACGATAGGAGCTAATAAATACATATGCATTTTGTAGATACAATTTTCACTCGTTTCTAATCTGTCGAATATCCAAACGTCTTCAATTACCTTATATATTGGTCTATAAGCTTATATTTATATATAATTCATGTATCTCCTAACACTATATATGTTTGTAAAGTATTTGTATTCATTAAATAAAATATAGGGGTTTATATGTAACTTTTAGAAAAGGCTATATAGTGGTTATTGTGTATATATGCATGCATATTATTTATTTAATATTATAAAATTTGTGTAGCAAACATATTAAATGTGTGCTCTTTATTTATATAAAATATATTTGATAGATAAAGAACTCCTCTACTTTGCTAAATAATTACCAAAATATGCATAAGTTTACTTTATATATTGTAATAAAGGCTGCAAAATTCCACCGATGCTGCTTAGTATTTCTGTTTTCTAATTTATTTTTATTAAAGTGGTCGTAGTAGTAAGTGTTTTATAGTTTCTGAATTGAATTTTTCAGAATTATTACCGTTTCAGGTTTGAATTTAGCAAGAATATATTTGTTTAACTTTTATATATGCATATTTTCATTTATAAATATTATGCAAATAATAATATTGAAATTGAAACAAAGAAATAAATTACAAGGGCAACAATTCGATATAAATATATGAAGTCCATTTCTATTATTAGAAAAACTTTATTCTATTATTTGCATTTGAAAATAAAATAGTTGAATATTCTAATTTTCTAAGTAATAATATTAACATGTTTTATTATATATAATTATACATTATCCAATGAATTTGAATATATTATTTTATATCTCAAGAGAGAATGAATATAAATATATACGAGAATATATATGAAATAATATTAATGAAAAGTATGCCTTTAAACTATTCAAAAAGAAATACATTATTTAAACATATATAGTGTTGCAAAAATTAAAATATTTTCTGAATCTTTTAATAATTTATAAATATTTTTTAGAACTTGTCAAGTTCCTTCTAACTGAAGGGATACTTTTTTATATTAAAACTTTTGTTTTTATTAAAAGAGCAAGAAAAGTATTCATTATGAATATTGTATCTGAAAGTTTTTTTTAAGGAAGTATACTTTTCTATCTGATCGTTAATATAAAAATATAGGTTTAAAGAAAGCACTTTCATTAACTGGTTGTAAATTTTACATAAATTTTAATTAAGCAAACCTATTAGAGTTATGGCCAAAAAGGGAAAAAAAATAGAATTCTTATGTGAAATATGATAAAAATTCGAAATCTAATTGACAAACAGCTATTTGGATATAAATAATAGGGTTTCTCTTTCTGTGAAAAATAGACACTTCGGCCAGTTAGAGTTTTTATTTCTTTAACCTTTCAAAAAAATATTTTGTCTTGGTCAGGATAAATAAATAAAAATAAAGCATTTGGCAAGGCGTTTAAAATTTTTCTGAAAATGGAAAGACGTTCTCACATGATTTTTCGAATTTAGTACAACATCTAAAGCACGAGTCAAAATATGTTTCGCAGAAATATGAATGCCGGCAGGCAACCATATCTTAAGGGTTTATCGTGTAACTCTATATATTGTTGTATGGAATTCATCTTTTTATTTTTAAAATTTAAAAAGTTGATGAATGATAAATAATTTCAACATAGCGCATTCAATCTTTTCAATCTAATGAGAAATTTTGAATAATTATATTCTATTTTAATTATATGAGAATATTAAATAGATGATACACTTCTAGATTTGTTATTTATATCAAAAAAGGCATATCTTGACCATGAGCACATGAGGTTGTTTTTTCATATGGTAGAGCGCCATCTAGTGAAACAAAATGATTTAAACGTTTATTTAACCTATTTCCGAGATATTTTATATATATTAATATATCCTATATATTTTTATATTCAATATTTTTTACATGAATCAGGTAAGTTTAACATCAACAATAGTAAAACAATAGTAAAAACTGGTTACAATTTATTCTAACATATCCGATATTGTTAGCACTTTTGATAAAATTTGCAAATTTATGCATATTTTTACAATATTTATTAATATCTAATATAAATATTTTCAAAATTCAAATGTTTATACAGCAACGTATATGATAAACATATCATATTATCTTTGGAGAGCTGGGCTTCTTTAGAAGACAAAATATTATAAATAGGTAATATAAACATACGACGATCACATACAGTTAAAATTAGTTTTGTATATTTAATATATATTAATTTGATATTTGAAGAAATATTGATTAATATTGATATGATTGGTCAACCCTATATACTTGTTCTATCAAAAACAAAACTTCAGCAATATATATATAGAGAATTTGTGTGTGAGAATTATATTTAGATACAATTAGCATTATATAAATAGATATTATATATAAATAGATTATATATTTAATATAGATATCGATAATATATATAAAATATAAATATATATGAATATTCATTTAAAAAGGTATATATTGGATCAAAATATCATTTAGTTTAACCAATATTCCAGTTGACTGAACGCCAACCTTTATCAAGATAATATAACATATTTAATGTGTTCAACAAACTGTAATATAGGTAAATTAAATGATATTTTGACCAAATATATGCCATTTTAATTGAAGATTTATTTATGGATTGCTCCATTTTTAAAATATATGAAAATATCAGATAGAATTAGAGAATTCAATTATCCGAAGATAAGTTTCAAAGTGTCGAATGCAAAAGAAGAATGGGAAAACAAGTCTAGTCGAAACATCAAATTATTAAAATATGAAATTGTATTAAGATATAAATAAGCTTTTATTACCTAATGATTCAAAGTAGATTTTTGCTCGAAATTTTCCACAATCATAAAAAAATAAAATAACTATATCCAAAATTCTTTCTGATAAATAACATGAATCAAGTAATTTCTTTATAAAAATAAATGAAAAAACATGATATATTAAAACTTAAAAATGACTGAATTTGCAAAGTATTCAATGTAGCTTGGAATTTTTAGTTTTAAAAGAAAAGACTATAAAAAGGGCCGCAAACAAAAATTTTGTGCTGACCACATGGCTATTAATCTTTTGGGATTCTAAAGATCAGCTCTCTCCCTATTAGAATAGGCACAACCAGAACAATAAAACTCCGAAGATTATGAGACTATTCAAGCAGATAATTGAATTTAGACGTTTCTATAAATAGAAACTCTATTCACGAATAAAACATTATAATACAATTACAAAAACAATTAGCATTCCAATATTTGGTTCAAAGGAAAACTATTTATATAGAAAGTTTGTAATATTTACTTGTAACATTTAAAATATATTTTTTAATGGATACCTTTGTTAAAAGAGAAAATATTTGAATTTATTGCCTCGGTGAAGAGATAGAAAAACTCAACAAATAGAGTGAAATGGCTTTAAAAATGAATTTTAAAAAATATATTATACCTTGAAAAAGAGTCTATATACCTTAATGTATTTAACATTAAGAGACCTGTTATAAACCTAGTTTTATTTTGAATAACTAAAATATCGATATAAAATAGTTTTAAGTTATAATATATTTAGGAATAAACTATTTTAAAATTTATTTTAAAAGGTATTTATAGTTTTAAATTTCAATTTAAAGCGCTATATCTCCCTAAGGACACTTGCGCGGTCATACAAGTATGCCTTTACATTTGTCTGTACAACAAACAACAACAACAACAAGCTTTTATTAGGGCCCATTTCCCTGTATGGATTCGGTATACAACAACAAAATAATACAGTAATTTTTTCTCTTTTTTCCCATGTGCACGTGAGCATTTGTTTGAAAAAGAATTTATTTACACAGCTGTTCTAACACTTTCCACACTACCTCTTTTGTGTATGAATCTATTTACAATTTATCTGTAGAAATTATAGAGTTCTATTGCTATGTTTTTCTTTTCTGAAATAAATCTCAACGTCTGCAGTGGGTTGCTAAATCTCCAGAAGGTGTTTCAAAAGGTTTTATTTGTCTATACATATTTACAATAATATTAGCCCGTGAATAGAATAATCATATTATATTAAAAATGAGAGAATTATATAATAAAATATATTGTACATATTATATAAAAAAGGAATGACAATATATACAATATAGATTAATTTTAAACAAATATATAAGGATAAATTTGAATGTAATAT
Organism: Cordylochernes scorpioides; assembly: GCA_030710605.1. Lineage (NCBI taxonomy): Eukaryota > Metazoa > Arthropoda > Arachnida > Pseudoscorpiones > Chernetidae > Cordylochernes > Cordylochernes scorpioides. The sequence goes on from CP092863.1 coordinate 161,662,919, forward strand.
ATATTTATTTATGCATTATGTGAAATTACCTTCTTGGGGTTAGTATTCCTATAAAGGCCTAAGCAAAGTAAACAATTTAGTTTATTTTAAATATTTATCTATATTAATAAAATGCAAATTTCATAAGAGTACATCACTAAAAACTTTCGTTACAATGCATCAATTTCGACCAAATTTTCAACATTTATGTAAAACGAGATGGAGCAGGTTTTGCTTAACATCAAAATATTTTTCCCTAACATTAACATGCGTAACTTCGCTGTTATCGATTAAATACAAAAAATCAACAGAGTTAATTTTATTTATATATAAATACAAAATTAAATTTCAACAGAGTTAATATTTTTACATACTAGCTATTAATCTCAATCTAAAAATATAATATAAAAACCAACAATGAAGAGTGAATGTAAGATAAAAAGCCAACAATGAAGAGTAAATGTAATATAAAATTACAACAATGAAGAATGAATGTAAGATAAAAAGCCAACAATGAAGAGTGAATGTAATATAAAAAGCCAACAATGAAGAATGAATGTAAGATAAAAAGCCAACAATGAAGAGTGAATGTAAGATAAAAAGCCAACAATGAAGAATGAATGTAAGATAAAAAGCCAACAAAGAAGAGTAAATCTACTTATATAATTGCCTTATTCTGTCTGTGTGAAGTTCACTGTGTGAAGTTCACAGATAGATTTTGGTCAGAATATAATATAAAAAGCCAACAATGAAGAGTAAATATGATATAAAAAGCCAACAATGAAGAATGAATGTAAGATAAAAAGCCAACAATAAAGAGTAAATGTAATATAAAAAGCCAACAATGAAGAATAAATTTAAGATAAAAAGCCAACAATGAAGAGTAAATATAATATAAAAAGCCAACAATGAAGAATAAAGGCAATGTGACACGGGAAAAAATGTTCACTAGATAAAACTATGATTTTCTAATGTAGAAAATTAGGAAAGACAAAATTCAGGATGACACGGCACACAGGGACCGGGAAAAAATGTTCACTTTATCGAGAGATTCAAATTTACGAGTTTCAAATTATCAAAATATATCTTTTTTTTTTAAATAAGTTTTTAGAGAATTGTTTTAACAAATGTTCGCTAGACAAACCTTTACTCGGGTACAACCCCGGGCGAAGCCGAGTACGTTTTATAAGTTTATAGAGAATTGTTTTAACAAATGTTCGTTAGACAAACATTCACTCGGGTAAAACCCGGGCGAAGCCGGGCACATCCGCTAGTATATATATATATATTAATAAAATGCAAATTTCATAAGTGGTGTTCGCTAAAAACTTTCGTTACAATGCATCAATTTCGACCAAATTTTCAACATTTATGTAAAACGAGATGGAGCAGGTTTTGCTTAACATCAAAATATTTTTCCTAACTTTAAAATACATAACTTTGCTGTTATCGATAAAATACAAAAAAATATATATACATAGATTAATAAAATGCAAATTTCATAAGTGGTGTTCGCTAAAAACTTTCGTTACAATGCATCAATTTCGACCAAATTTTCAACATTTATGTAAAACGAGATGGAGCAGGTTTTGCTTAACATCAAAATATTTTTCCTAACTTTAAAATACATAACCTTGCTGTTATCGATAAAATACAAAATAATTCAACAGAGTTAATTTTATTTATATATAAATACAAAAAAAAAATCAGCAATTCATTCAACTCAATCTAAAAAAATATTCAAAACAAGCAATTTTAAGATAACACTATATGTAAAACAGTCGGCCAAGAAAACAACAACGATATTACATCTTTCTCACATATTCACACACAATCTTGATCAATAATTAAAACTAATCTTTAACATTGTTTATTATACTTCATAATATATAATATTCGTTAGGCAAACTTTCACTCGGATAAAACCCGGGCGAAGCCGGGTACACATCCGCTAGTATAAATATATAATTTATATAACCTTGATGTGATTATATAATATTTACTTTCCACACATAGAAATATAAAAATCTCTAAGTTATGATAAAGTTAGATAGTGAGAGAAATATGTCCCAAAGCCCTGAAGGCACACAGCAGTTAAATAAGATTATAATAAATCAAGGAGTTTCAAGAAGAAAGAGAAAAATCTTTTGTCACAATCTAATTGTAGAACAATGCTTTGTGACAACAGATATTGGTGACATCCGGTCTACTTTGGATTTATTCACATCCTTTACTGTTCCGCTCTTTGGTTTACATATGTCTCCATCACATTAATATTTCACATATATATATATATATATATATATATATATATATTATATAAAACAATTAGATTTCTGTTGTATTTTGATTATTGGAGCTTTATAGAATTAATACTTGATGCTGATTATTTTGAGAATAGAGATATTTGTTGAGCAGTCGTGGCATAAATATTGAAAGAATAATAATAAATATGGTTTTAATCAGATATTTCTTTTTTTGCTTAGTAATATATATATATGAATAACCTAATTTGGTAAAAGTACTGCCTGGCTTGAGGCGTAAGAATAAAAAAAATGAAAAGCTTATTTACATAATGTACAAAAGTTTTGAGTCGGCCAACGGGGAACAACAACAAGCGGTTTTATATAGGGAAAGTCCTGATATCTGGTGGTAGATTTGAACAGAATATTTGAATCCATGAAATATATTTTCAAATGAAATAATATTTTAATATAACATATATACATATTTAAATTATATTTACTTATTATATCTTCTTTATATATTTTTATTTACTCTATTTCACACTATTTTAAACTTTAAATATTTTTCATAATATCAGGTATATTTTCAATTAGTTTACTTTTATTAGTTTAATATATAACAAAAACTTTTCTACCCAGCCCATGACGCGTAAGGGTCGAAGCTATGCTTGAGTTTTTAAATCTTATTATATCTTTCTGTTTATTTATTATATTAAAAATATATAAAATACAAACATCTTATGCTCAAATCATTTAACAATTGCCTTAAAAATTCAAAATTTTCTTAATGGTATTATATATACTATCGGATGTGTACCCGGCTTCGTTCGGGTTTTATCCGAGTGAAAGTTTGCCTAACGAATATTATTGATAATACTTTTCGGGAACACAGAATATTATGATAATAATATTCATTACATTATATATTTATAAAATATATAAAATATATTTTTCGAGCAAACATATCCACTCTCTCTATTGAATAGATTAGATAAAAAGATATATATATAAATAAAAATATCTAGAGATATACTACATGATCTTAGCCAAAAGGCCGAGAAACGATATTTTATATATAGAGATGACATGGTTTCGTGTGTCTTCTGCTCGAGTGAATGTTTCGCTGGTAGAATTTTGTTCCTGCCTACTAATAATTATTATCTGGCTTCGCCCTTGGTCTGCTTTAGTGATAATTCCCCTAAAGAATTTTGTTTATGTTAATCAAGCATGATACGGCAATATTGTCATCATCATTTCTGACTAAAAAATATTGTAGCACAGTACTTGGTTAATTATAATTTTTTCTTGGTTAAATTTCGATAAAAAAACTCTTCCAGATTGAGGGCGTGCATAGCCGACAAACAAATATATATATTGTGAAAAAATAGTACAAATGTGACATTGTACTGGGATAAGGTGCCTAAATTAAGAAAAAGGCATCTCATTATCGTGCAACTGAAAGTTGCTGATGGCTTGCGCCATCTATCGGAATAAATATCAACTATTCTCGTTGATTTCTAATTATTCCAGAATTGGCTAAATACCCATTCTTGATTAATCAAGAAAAGCTAACCGCGGACGCGTTTCGGGCTGTTAGCCCTCATCAGCGTGGTGCAAGCTGTACCTCAACGACCAAAAAATTGGTCATTAAGGCATCCTGAAAAATCATGAAACGGGTAGTTAAGGCCACATTTGCTTGAGAACGCTACACAATGTGAAAGAATAGTACAAATGTGACATTGTACTGGGATAAGGTGCATAAATTAAGAAAAAGACATCTCCTTATCGTGCAACTGAAAGTTGCTGATGGCTTGCGCCATCTATCGGAATAAATATCAACTATTATCGTTGATTTTTAATTATTCCAGAATTGGCCGAATACCCATTCTTGATCAATCAACTTTCAGTTGCACGATAAGGAGATGCCTTTTTCTCAATTTATGCACCTTATCCCAGTACAATGTCACATTTGTACTATTTTTTCACATTGTGTAGCGTTCTCATTTTTCAGGATGCCTTAATGACCAATTATTTGGTCGTTGAGGTACAGCTTGCACCACGCTGATGAGGGCCAACAGCCCGAAACGCGTCCGTGGTTAGCTTTTCTTGATTAATCATGAATGGTTATTTGGCCAATTCTGGAATAATTAAAAATCAACGAGAATAGTTGATATTTATTCCGATAGATGGCGCAAGCCATCAGCAACTTTCAGTTGCACGATAAGGAGATGCCTTTTTCTTAAATATATATATGTTCCCGGCTTCGCCCGGTTTTTAGCCGAGTAAAAGTTCGCCTAACGATTATTTGTTAAAACGATTCTAGCAAACATCCAATCCCTACTAAATCTATACTTGTCTATACTCTCGATAATTTGAATTGTTTTCCCGGTCCGTTGAAAAATACTCGATGGGTTGAATAAAATCTATATTAATTGATCCACTCGGTAATTATAAGTTGAAGGAATAGTTACTTGTCACAAATGAACATTTGTAAATATCTGTATTTAGCTAATGTACCCGGCTTCGCCCGGTTTTACCCGAGTAAAAGTTTGCCTAACGAACATTTGTTTAAACGATTCTAGAAAACATCCAATCCACCTATATATAGATTTATAAACGTATATATTTTTGAAAAACATAATTAAATTTTATATAAGATATTGTCACGTTTGTGAATTTTATAATTATTTTTTTTTCTCAATGACTTATATATATTAATAATCTAGATTTAATTCATTTTGTCTCCTCTCTAATTGTAAATACGCTGCTGTATCACCTCATAAGCATAAATAAAATAATATATTAATTTAAAAATCGTAAAATGTAATTTTTTTATATAAACAAACGATAATAAACAACAACAATGTAAATTAAATTTTATTGCCATCTATCGTTAAAATTTTACACAAATTAAATTTCTGGCAATGCGTTTCTTTTAAATATCATCAAATATTATCTCTACAGACCTTACTGCAATGATATGAGTTATTGAATGAGAGGGCTTTATAATTATTTTTTTTTCTCAATGACTTATATATATTAATAATCTAGATTTAATTCATTTTGTCTCCTCTCTAATTGTAAATACGCTGCTGTATCACCTCATAAGCATAAATAAAATAAGCAGACCTATAAGCTTATGTCCATAGTTCACTAAACACCCCTAAGCTGCCTTCCATAGAAAATGCAGGGTATATAACAAAACCAGTCCAATACAATAGTAGAGCGGTCTAGAGATTAATTTGGCGAAACCGCTGAGAGGGTTCACTACTGATGAGCCAAGCCCTCTCATTCAATAACTCATATCATTGCAGTAAGGTCTGTAGAGATAATATTTGATGATATTTAAAAGAAACGCATTGCCAGAAATTTAATTTGTGTAAAATTTTAACGATAGATGGCAATAAAATTTAATTTATTAATATATATTGGTTATGAAAACATATTTTGCGGAAGAGCTTTGCTCGATGCAATTCCTTGAAATTATATGTATGCACCTCTACAGACCTATAAACTTATGTCCATAGTTCACTAAACACCCCTAAGCTGCCTTCCATAGAAAATGCAGGGTATATAACAAAACCAGTCCAATACAATAGTAGAGCGGTCTAGAGATTAATTTGGCGAAACCGCTGAGAGGGTTCACTACTGATGAGCCAAGCCCTCTCATTCAATAACTCATATCATTGCAGTAAGGTCTGTAGAGATAATATTTGATGATATTTAAAAGAAACGCATTGCCAGAAATTTAATTTGTGTAAAATTTTAAACAACAATGTAATTTGCATCTTCTTCATCAAATATATATTAATATTAAAATACCAAGTTTTTTTACGTCATTGGAATATTATATTACTAAATTCTCAAATTAAATTTATTATACTTGGAAAACATTTTAAGCATTGTTACAGTTTATAAATATAATTTCACCAGAACCCGCGAGAGGCGCTGCTTGTGAGTGAAAGTAGACAATTTGCAAATAAAATTGCAAAGAATATTTATTTCAAATCAAATTCGAACCAGAAACCTTCTCAGTAGTATAGTAAATAACTTCCTAAAGTTTCACGGCGATTGGATAATCTTACCTTTTAAAAACATTCATCGTGTAAAAAAGCTAACATTCATCGTGTAAACGAACCACGTGTAAATTTTTAACCAATCAAATTCATTTATCGTCGTGACCAGTGCTGCGCCCAAGCGGTAAAAGGCTGGAACTAACGCTTTTTGTATTTATATTTTTTAGAAAAGCACATTAAACTTTTTAGATTCTTTGAATAGCCTATATGTTAAAGGAAATCTTCAGCTACATATATGCAAAATTTGATAATGATTCATTCTGTAGATTTTGCGCAACGCGATAACAAAAATCGATTTTGGATTTCATTTTTATAGATAAAAGGAGATATATATATATATATATATATTATAGATTAGAAATTTTTTTGTGTTTGATTGTTGAAAAGAGGTGCAGTCGTGGAAAAATAAAAATAATTATTTACCTCTCAAGCAGATTTTTATTTTTGAATCTCTTGAAGTAAAAATATACATAAAATTATTTATATCACAGGAATATAGAAATTATATAATGAATTCTATAATCGTGGATAAAAGATAGGTAGGGTTAAATATACATATTTACAACAATAATAATTAAAAGTGATATTTTTTTGAATATATGGTCAAAAATGCAGAACAGTCAATGAATGAAAAAATAAAATATATGTTTTTAAAAAAAATAAAATATTTGTATTTTATATTATATAATATATATATATATATATTAGATAATAAAAAGCATATATTGGATTTGAAAAAATATTTATTTTGCCAATATTTCGGCTGGCTGAACGCCAACCTTTATCGAGGCATTACATTTTTGTATACACAAACTCAGCGCCGCATATATAACAATGCATATTGGGAGTTGAAGGCCTCCCTTTATGAAGATATTTTTGCACATATACAACTATATATATCAGAATTAAAAGAAACATATCCTTACCAGGCTCACATGAGCATTTCTAGATGGCAGAGCGCTATCTAGTGGAACAAAAATAAATTAAACTTTTATTCAACTTGTTCCGTTATATTTGGCCAACCCATATTTATATAATCTTTTATTTGATATTAATATTTTTCTTTAAAATTTTGGAAGATTCAATGAATTTTTTCAAATTGTATTATATATATATATACTAAATTATCTATATCTTTGCTATGTATTAATATATTCTCACATATACAAATGTTTAATTAAAAAGGCATATATTGGATCAAAATATTTTGATCCAATATATGCCTTTTTAAATAAATATTTATTTATGGATTGCTCTATTTTCATATACAAATGTTTTATTTATATAAATCTATTTGTAATGTAATTGCATTTTCGCCTTTTTTCACATATATTACGATGGTATGCCTCTTACTCATTTCAAATTTTCTACATATCTAGGTATGTTATACTGATATACATTATTTTTATCTTTACAAATTTATATATTTTTGAAAATAGAGCAATCCATAAATAAATCTTTAATAAAAAAGGCAAATATTCGATCAAAATATCATTTATTTTACCAATATTTCAGTTGGCTGAACGTCAACCTTTATCAAGGTGTTATAACATTTTAAAGTGTGTCAACAACAAATGTAGCCAACTGAAATATTGGTAAAATAAATGATATTTTGATCCAGTTTTTTGGAACGTAACTCCGACGCGAAGCGAGGTATGGGTGTAAAATTAACTTTAAATCAACATGTTCTTCAATTGCGATAATTAACATAATTAAGGAAAATATTGCCAGATTTAAGGCTTAGAATCAAAAATAAATGAAGGTTATTTACATAATTTACAAAAAGGTTTTAGCCGGCAATCGGGAAACAAAAAATATACCATATGAAACATAATTATATCATAAAAGCATAGAAGGTACACCTGAATATATACATTTATTACCAGGAATTTAAACATATATGAACATCTATTGACAGAGGAATATTAACATATAAGAATATTTATCTCCGCGAGAATATATATACATACATATGAACATATATTACCAAAAATATAAGTAGGTCTTTGTTATATGTCCCTATACCTCTGATACCACGCTATCATATTAAATAGAGGTTTCCTCATTCTGAGGTAATTCTGAAACATCGACCCCAGCAGTTCCAGCATATTCAACGCAGATAATGCTCACCCCCATTGGAATTGTCACCCTACCCTCTACAACTGGAAACTATTTTTATATTTGATTCTTTAAAATTATATTTCTGTGAATCTCTATTGTATATATATTGTACGTCTTTGCGAAACCAGTGGCCTGATGAAACGCGACCGTGTGAAAGCTTGCCTCCCAATATCTGAATAAAGAAACTCTGCAAATATTTTTATGTTTATTTAATATAATTATCTATTTACAAATTGCGCTATTTTTAATATATATATATAATTTGGGATATATTAATTTGGAATATATTTTTGAGGTATTCCAAATAAAGGTAGATCTAAATATGAATATTTTAAAATTAATAAGTATATATACATATATTTTATTGCAAAATTATAATTCACCATATGACACATGAAAAAATCATAAATACATAGAAGGTATACATTTTATTACCAGGAATATAAACATACACAAACATATATTTGCCAGAATTATAAACTATAAGAATATTTATCACCGCGAGGTTATATACATATATATTCACATATATTACCAGAAATATAAGTAGGACATTGTTACATATCCATATATCTCTGATACCACGCTATCCTATCAAATAGAGGTTCCTTCATTCTGAGGTAATTCTGAAACATCGACCCCGATCCTAATTAAATTCTTAATAAGAATTGATTTTTCCTCCCCTCTTATATTGGTGTTAGGGGACCGCTAGAGCAAAATTAACATCTATTACTATTTTTCAACTTTAACTACCTGATAATAATAATAAATAAACTCCATTATCATTAGCGAACATTCTCTCCAACCCTTTTAGATTAACCTTTATTATAACTTTTCCATCATCTATTGAATTGAGTAGATCTTTGTCTTATGAATAATAAATTAGCTTTTGGAATTATGATAAAATATTTGATATCTTTATATAAATATATAGATATAATATCAAAATATATCTTACATACATATCACTTATATTTTATTCGTAATCTTTCTAATCTTTACAAATTTAACTCCTTTTAGCTTCTTTAGGAGAAATCTCAGATGCACCAGTTGATCTTCAATTATACCATTAGATATTAATAGAGTTCTTTAGATTATTTTCCAAATATATTCTGTTATTTTATATATACACACACACACATATATATATATATATAGATTCGTTTCAAAATATTTTGTTAATACATTTTATGAAAATGTATAATAAAATGGCGCTCTGCCATCTGAAAAGCGCATGTGCTTTTGGTCAGGATATGCCTTCGTTTTTTAAATATCAACACCTGACCTTTTCATCTTTTTTTTTCTATTGTTTTTTACTTATTTATGTTATATATATATATATGCTTAGATATGCATAATCATTAAAACCAATTAGGCATATCCTGACCAGTAACAAGAGCGTTTTTTTAGATCACAGAGCGCCATCTAATGGAACAAAAATCAACTGAACGTTGATATAAATTTCCTTTTCTGAAAAAAAAAATATATATTTAGAAATTAAACTATTTTTGAAACCTGTTTATGTTTTAAATAAATTATATTTAATTTTCTATTGCTCTTACTGCAATGATAAAATAATTAACAAAATATTTTAATCATTGCAGTGTAAGAGCAATATAGGATATTGTTTTGTTTAAAAAAGAAATATACACGTCAAAAAGAGTTTGAATTTTTATATCAAATTAAATGCTAATGTAGCATATTGCAACGTGGAAAATTAGGGAAGGCAAACTTTAAGATGCGGCAACAATTTATTTCAGGCAAGAACAAACTATGAGTGATAAACAAAATATAGGTAAAAGAGGGAAGTTTACAGAGTATAGCAAAATTTAAACATAAAAATTATACTCTGCTAATAAAATAATAAATACTTTGAAACAACAATAATAGTTATTTTATGATGCATTAAGCGCGCCATCTATTATGCAAATTCAATACTATTATAGACGCGTGTGATTATTTTAAAAAGTAGAAATTGTTTATTTTTTAAAAGAAACATACGCGTCTATAATAGTTTAGAATTAATATTATTTCTTATAAATTCTCTAAAAATGGATTAAAACAAATCATTTTGAGAAACGAATATATAAATAGAATAACAGAATATCTTTTGCAAATAATTTAAAGAACTCTATAAATATTTCATGGTAAATATTGAAGATCAACTGGTGAATCTAAGATTTCTCCTAAAGAAGCTAAAAGGAGTTGAATTTGTAAGGTTTAGAAAGATTCCAAATAAAAGATAAGTGATATATGTGTAAGATATATATATCTTGATATTATTTAAAATATATATCTTTTTATCAACAAAATATAAGCGAATATTGAAAAAAATATATTTTTGAAATATTATTTGCATTAAATTGAAATATTTTTCTCAAATAAAATATGATTTTCATTTTTCAAAAAGCAATTGATATTCGGTTCACAATATTGAGTTTTTTTTTTCCTAAAATATTTTCAATAAACCCTATTCCCAAAAATCCTCTTTTCTTATTAAATATTGTTATATTTATTATATTAATATATATTTAACAAAAATAATGAATTCTCAAACTAAATATTAGTTACAGACACGATATTAACAATATTGTAAAATTATAATTACAATATTTCATTAATTAAATACAGTTGAATATGGCAAATATGTACATATAAAATGAAAGGATTTAAAATCACGAATTTTTCTTTTATACGTAATACAAACTTCTACTGCTCAATGCAAATATTTTAATGTAATTCTACTGTCCTATAAGCCTATTTCCATAGTTTTCTTGAAAGCCATTTCTGAGATCCATCCTTCAGTGCTGCGAATATACACAGAATCGTCCAATACAGTATTAGAGCTCGGAGAAGCGGTCTGGCGGATTAAATTGGCGAAACCGCTGGGAGGGTTCAACACTGATGAGCCAAGCCCTCCCAATATATTATTTCATCGCAGGAAGGGCAGTAGAAGTTTGTATTATGTATAAAAGAAACATTCGTGCTTTTAAATCCTTTCATTTTTATATGTATAGATGGCGCGTTATTGCTTTGTATTAAAATATGTATATGCATAAATATATTTATATAAGAAAATTTGATATTATTATAGATGCGTATGATTCTTTTAAAATTAAGCAATTATATACTGCCCTTACTGCAATGGAAAAATTAATGGAAGGGCCTGGCTTATCAGTGGTGAACACTCCTAGCGGTTTACTTTAACTAATTTAACGGGCGAAACCACCGCTGATGAGCCATGCCCTCCCATTAATTTTTTTTCATTACAGAAAGGCCTCATGCCTCATTATATATATTAGTAAATATAAATCGACTAAATTAAACTCTTCGAATAAAAATAGCAAAATATAACGACGATTGAAGAGGAGTGTCTTTATACGAAAGTTCGTATAAGACGGAGTGTCTTATACGAAATTTCGTATAAAGACACTCCTCTTCAATCATCGTTATATTTTGTTATATGTAAATATTAGTACGATAATAACGATATTATAAAATTATGAATACAATTTTCTATTAATCGATTACATTTGAATATGGAAAATATGTATATGCATGAGAAATGGAAGCATTAAACACGAATGCTTATTTTAAACATAAAGCAAATTTTCTACTGACCTTACTACGATGAAAAAGTATTAGAAGAGATTGGCTCATCAGTGGTGAACTCTCCAAGCGATTTCGATATTTTAATCCACCAAACCGCTTCTTAGATCTCTAATACTGTATTGGACGATGTATTGGAGAGTGAAATCTTAGAAATTGTATTCAGGAAACCTATGGACATAAGCTTTAAGGACAGCGAATAGGTTTAGTCAATTATGGAATAATTAAAACTAAACGAATAGTTGATATTTATTCAGATATATTGCGCAAATCATCAGCACCCTTCAATTGAACGATAAGAAGATGCCTTTTTTATTTTATTGATATTCAATTGTTTAATTTTCGAAGGTTAATACGCATCTTTTTATCGAGTAGATTTGTGTTTTTAGCCTAAATATATATGCAATAAAGAACCATCTTTGCCATGCATTTCCTCTATATCTTTTATAGCATATACCGAGCAATATTATACCTACACTGAAAAATATTTCGCTCTTTTATAATATCTTACTTTCTACGTTATATTCTGTGTGTAGGGGAATTATTATAATTAAACTCGAAAATATGTATATAAGTATAGGTATTCATATGAGGTGTAAAATATTAATTATACTATTAATCAGAAATAGGTAAAAAAAGGTTCACGAGAAAAAAATAAAAGTTTATCAGATTAAAAAATAAACATTATATCAATATATATATATATATATATATATATATATATATATATATATTTTAATTATTATATAATACTAAAATGATAATCACATTGTTAGTATAATGAAACAATGCTGATTATAAATAGTCAACTATATTTGAAAAATATTATTAAATTATTCCTGACCAAATATAATATAATATATATAAAATATTATACAGATTTGTTTTAAGAACATTTTAAGCAAGTTAAATCAAATAACTGCTGCATTTATTATTATGAAAAGGTATTAGTGTTTTTAAATTGTGATTAAAAATACAATCATTTTCTATTTTACAAATTATATGAATGTCAAAATATCGTAGAATATCAATATTGAAGGATAGTTTAATATAAAGGAATGAACTATTTTCACCTGGCTATGATCAAATTCGTTTTTTGTTGTTGAAAAAGTTAGAGAATTGAAAAGGTGTAGTCGTGAAAAAGGAAATATAATTATTTACCCATCAAGTAGTTTTATTTTGAATTACTTGAAGAAAATTACACATTGAATATAACAGTAATATATAATTTATAAAATGAATTCTATATTCGTGAATTAAAAAAATAGGTAGGTCAACTATACATATTTAAAACAATAATCAAAGTGGTATGTTCAAAATTTATAGTCCAAAATGTAGAACAGTCAATGAATGAATATAAAATATATGTTTTGAAAAATAAAATATTTGTATTTTTATATATAGATTAAAATATTATATTCAATATTACGATATATTCGAGTTTTATTATAATAAAAATATATTTAATTCCATTCTTCCTACAGAAAATAAGGTAGAGATGAAAAAGGAGAGTGAAATATATTTCAGTGTAGGTATGATAAATATTGTTCGGTATATGCGATAAAAGTAAGTTATAGAGGAAATTCTTGTGTCGCCGAGCTGCAGGACAAATGACTGTCGCAGCTGATACTGTAGCCCAGCCACGTCTGCGCGTAAATCGCCTCTTGTCTTAGATCCCCACCTACCATTCTCTGGACCCCCCGTGTACCACATATATTTATACTTAATAGTATCTTGATTACTATCAACACCTACCATTTATAGCACAAGCACAGTTACCTTATAGCTATTTCTTTCGTTATATCTTTATAATTTCTATCATTTATATTTTCAGTACTTTGTAAATTTACTATTATCTGTATAATTGATATATATTTGCGTTTGTTAGTATATTTGTATTAGTATATATTATTTATAATTGTACTTTATGTGAAAAAAAATATGAAAATAGAAAAATGGTCAGGTAAGCGCTCAGGATATGCATTTTTCTTTTAATATAATAATATATATATATTTTAAGAGTAGTGTATATTATTATCATTATTATTATATATATTTTTAATAGTACTAAGGTGAAATTTTGTATTATAAAGAATCGAAAAATAAAAATGGCCTAATGTTAATTTACTTTTTATATTTATCTATACCTTATTGAATGTAGGCATGCAATAGTATTTACACTATAAAATACATAGAATTTGTTGCACTATATATTCCATATATCTCCATATTTGTATATTAAGAAGGTATGTATTGAATATAAAAAAAAATATTTTCCAATATTTCGATTAAAAGAACGCCAACCTTTGTCAAGATATAAAAACGTATAAAGCATCAAATAGCTTACATAAAATGAATATATAAAAACAGTTTTCTTATATACACAATCGAAATATAATGTATTATGATAATTATAATAATAATTTTACTAACAAATAGATAAACTAAGAAAAAGGCATACCCTTATCGTGCAATTTGAAGTTTTTAATGGCTTGCGCCATCAATCGGAATAAATATAAACTATTCGTTGATATCTAATCATTTCCGAATTGGCCAAATACCCATTCTTGATTAATCAAGAAAAGCTAACCACGTACGCGTTTCGGGCTGTTGGCCCTCATCAGCGTGGTGCAAGCTGTACCTAAACGACCAACCACCCAACAACTTTCAGTTGCACAATGAGGAGATGCCTTTTTCTTAGTTTATGAACCTTATTCCAGTACAAGGTCACATTTGTGCCAATTTTCCAAATAGATAAACGTTTGATATAGAATATATGGATATAAGGAAAAATGTGTTAACTCTGTGTGTGAAATAAAATATTGGAATTTGTTAATTAATATATTGTATAAATGTGTGTTTTTCAACGCTATTATTTTTCAAAAATATATAATTAATTTTATTTCTACAGCCATTATTCTTCTATGAATAAAAATAGAAAGTGGGTATGTCTCATCAGTGGTTAAAGCTCCTAGCAGTTACGTTAATTTGAACCGATGGGAGGGTTCACAACTGATAAACAATACCCTCTCTCTTTAAAAATACAAGTATATTCTCTTTACAGAAATAAATTTAATTATATATGTATTTTCATAAGAAAGCGTTAAAATATGTTTATAATCTTCAGCGATAAAAACTATAATATAAGGATTTTCATGATGAGGCACAATTTGGATTATCAACATATATAGTCACGACCGTCTTTCCTCATCGCTGTCACGGATGCGCGCATATCATCATTATGATCATTATCATTATCTAATGATAATAATAATAATAATTATTATTATATTATTATTATTATTTTATTTATCTATATATATAAAAATGAATGTATGTGTGTGTGTGTGTCTGTCCTTTATGCCTGACCAAACCACTCATTGGAACGCCATGAAACTTTGGGAAGTTATTTAGTATAGTACTGGGAAGGTTTCTAGCAAATAAAATTTTTGAAATAACTTTTCGCCTAAAATTAATCAAGATAAATATTCTAATTTATCTGTTATAATTCAACAATCTGCTCTAAATATTATCATGATGATACGATGATTTTGTAATGTAGAAAATTAGGAAAGACAAAATTCAGGATGACACGGCAATTTATTTGAGACAAGAATAATTATACAATTCATAGGCAAGATACTATTCCTTCAACTTCCAATTACCGAGGGAACCAATTAATATTGATTTTATTCAACTTATCGAGTATTTTTCAAGGGACCGGGAAAAAATGTTCACTTTATCGAGAGATTCGTTAGACAAACCTTTACTTGGGTAAAACCCGGGCGAAGCCGGGTACGTCCGCTAGTTATTAATATATATAGTCACGACCGTCTTTCCTCAATTCCTCATCGCTGTCACGGATGCGCGCGCATCATCATTATGATCATTATCATTATCTAATGATAATAATAATAATTATTATATTATTTTATTATCAACATATATAGTCACGACCGTCTTTCCTCAATTCCTCAATTCCTCATCGCTGTCACGGATGCGCGCGCATCATCATTATGATCATTATCTTCTATAGAAGCTTCTATCTTTATAATTATGTATATTTACAAAAAGTCAATTCGCTCGCGCCTCTAGCGGTGAAAATGAGGGGTAATACCAGCTGACCTAATGTACATGTAAAGTTTGGAGCGGGACGTTTCACAAGAGTGACATCCACGGCTCCAATTTATAATTGTAACAAATAGTATTGGAATAAAAACATTCAATCGGGTAAAACACGGCGTTGCCTGGGTCATTCGTCTAGTTAATATATATAGTCACGACCGTCTTTCCTCAATTCCTCATCCTTATCACGGATGCGCGCGCACAGGGAGGTCACGTGCTCGCCGGCAGTCAACGGGCGCGCGCCGCCGGCATTACGTCATAGATTATAAACACAAGGTAATAAGGCCAAATAGAAAAATAGTGTGTGATAAGGCGCAATTTGGATTATCTACTTATATAATTGCCTTATTCTGTCTGTGTGAAGTTCACTATGTGAAGTTCACGAATAGATTTTGGTCAAAATGGATAAAATAAAAAAAGTGTCAAGGGATGGGAATCGAACCCACGACTTTCCGCTTACCGGGCAGATGCCATGACCACTAGGCTACCCTGGACATATTTTTCCGTTCACATTTTTATTTTTATATTTTCAAGACACACAAAGTTTGGGGCGGGACGTTTCACAAAAGAGACATCCACGGCGCCAATTTATAATTGTAACGAATAGTGTTTTAATTAAAACATTTTAAAAATATATACGCACTCGGGTAAAACCCGGGCGTTGCCCGGGCCATTCGTCTGGTAGATTATAAACACAAGCTAAGAAGACCAAATCCAAATAAATAAATGTGTGAGGTTTGGCTAACAACCTTGTTACTGAAAAATTACTGAATGGTTTATGGCAAAAGTACTGAAATGCTTAATGGTTTAAGTACCATTCAGTACTTTTGTCTAAAGATGGTAACAACACTGTTACCGAAACATCACACACTATTTATTTATTTGGATTTGGTCTTATTACCTTGTGTTTATAATGATTTTCAAGTATTTCTCTATTGAAAATATTTATTTCTAAGTTTTAATTTGTCATTTTGTTTGTTTCCTCTGTAATAGCGCAAATATTTCAACATCGCGCCTGGTTGATTAATATATTAGGAAAGTATTGCTAATCAATAAAAGAGAGATGAAATATAAATATATTTCGAAATATCATGTTTCACATATGTTTAATTTGAAGATACATAGACACTCTAAACAAACTTATCGATTGAGCTTCTTAAAGAATATAAAACGATATAACTAACACTGCTTTTCTATTGATTGAAAACATATCAGGTATACGTTTATTGGAATTTATTTGTAACTCTCATAACGGTTTCATCAACCTGGAATCATAATAGAGTATTTTAAAATTTATAAATCGTATTCATACCCTACCTACACTTCCATATATACATGCATATAAAATCCAGAACCTATATATAATTAAGGTATTTCATTGTTCTTCGAATTAAAGATACTTCAACCAGTAAATATTTTTATTATCTCAACGTTTCGACAAAAATATTTTGTCCTCGTCAGGAGCGAACAAAAATTTAAAAAAATAGCAAGGCATTAAATTTTTATTGTTTCAATTTTTGTGCGCTTCTGACGAGGAAAAAAAGATTATCGTCAAAATATCGGCCAGGCAGCCTCTATATTCACGATTAAGTATTTAAGTAATATATATATATATCTTACCTTCACAAATAATATATATATATTTTATTGTTAATGCTTTCGTTCTAATGACTTTTTGTTAATGATGATATCAATCATATGCAATTCATATATCCAAATTACCTTCATATATATTCAAATTTATTTTGTCATGCTCAAAAGAGACCCAAATGTTCCATAAATATTTTTTACATGATGTGAAACTAGCATATAATCAGCTAGTGTTGAAGAATATTTTCTTTTCAATATCCTAAATATTATATGTTCTCATGTGAAAAATAATAGTTCAGCAGTTCTCTATTCTTCAGTAATTTAAACTGTAGCCCACTACAGTATATCTATTCTATGAAATATATCTGGGAAAGTTAATTATGTTCACCAACGCTAATGTTGTCATTAATAAAAATTACCTTATTAATCATCTTGATTGGTTTTTTCTCATTGAAACGTCTAATATCTATTATAGAAATTTGTCTTCAATTTCTTTTTCAAATGGTTGTGTATCATTATCTAGAAAAATCGCTCATGTTTTAAGAGAAGATACAAGTTTAAGCGTTTACTATGAAACAATATATTTTTAAAATAAAAACGGAAAATATTGGATAAATTAATAAACTGTGTTTTCATTGCATGATATTCTGACGATTAGAATATTATACCTTTCAAAAGTATCCTTAGAATATTTTTCAAAATTTAATTTCTAAGAGTATGCAATTTATTATTGTTTCATATATTGTATTCTTGTATATTATTGGCATGGGAAGCATGAATCTTATTTACCATAGGTAGAGTAAAAATGGATTAAAAATGGATTTGTTTGTAAAATAGAGCAAATAGGTTAAATGGTTGCCCTTAAACCATTTATAAATTTGAGCAAAAACACTAATAATTTTGTGTAAATATGATTAATAATAACTCTTATTGCGTTGATTTTTGTTGTATTTTTACAGCCGAATTCCAACAATCACTAAAGGAAAAAATGGAAAATGTAAATTGGCAAAGATTGGTATCACAATAATAACATTTCATATTATTTTGTTTATATATTTTGTAAAATATTTATTTCGAAATACACATAAAGCTTTTATTAAGACACCATTCTTATATTAATTCTCTTCTCTTATTGATGACTTGCAACGATATCCTCACGATGATCAATCACCATCATGCAAAGGAAAAAATGATATATCCAAGTTATATTTTACCAATTTACTGCTTTTTGAAGTAGTATAGGTACCGAGCAACCATTCGACTTGATATGGCGTGGTTAAAATACTTTGTACTGAGGTAAGTTGGTTGTCGTTTATTTCTATACTAGACGAATGGCCCGGGCAACGCCCGGGTTTTATCCGAGTGCGAATATATTTTAAAAACGTTGTCTTGGGTGGTCGTTATAGACAGGGTGGTCTGTATAGACAGGTGTATGTATCACACAGCCGATAACAGGGTTGTCTAGAGTGGCCGCTATAGACAGGGTGGTCTGTATAGACAGGTGTATGTATCACACAGCCGATAACAGGGTTGTCTAGAGTGGCCGCTGTAGACAAGGTGGTCTGTATAGACAGGTGTATGTATCACACAGCCGATAACAGGGTTGTCTAGAGTGGCCGCTATAGACAGGGTGGTCTGTATAGACAGGTGTATGTATCACACTGCTGATAACAGGGTTGCCTAAGGTGACCGCTATAGACAGGGTGGTCTGTATAGACAGGTGAATGTAACACACTAATGATAACAGGGTTGCCTAAGGTGACCGCTATAGACAGGGTGGTCTGTATAGACAGGTGGATGTGTAACACAGCTGATAACAGGGTTGTCTAGAGTGGCCGCTATAGACAGGTGTATGTATCACACAGCTGATAACAGGGTTTTCTAGAGTGGCCGCTGTAGACAGGGTGGTCTAGAGTGGCCGCTGTAGACAGGGTGGTCTGTATAGACAGGTGTATGTATCACACAGCCGATAACAGGGTTGTCTAGAGTGGCCGCTATAGACAGGGTGGTCTGTATAGACAGGTGTATGTATCACACTGCTGATAACAGGGTTGCCTAAGGTGACCGCTATAGACAGGGTGGTCTGTATAGACAGGTGAATGTAACACACTAATGATAACAGGGTTGCCTAAGGTGACCGCTATAGACAGGGTGGTCTGTATAGACAGGCGGATGTGTAACACAGCTGATAACAGGGTTGTCTAGAGTGGCCGCTATAGACAGGTGTATGTATCACACAGCTGATTATTTTGTTTGAAAGCATATACTAATGGCTTATGATCAGTGAATATATAGAATTCTCTTCCTTCCAACATATATTTAAATTTTTTAGAAAGGGTATACACTCAAAAATGACAGATATGAGAGTAATTTATTTAAAAATACAAATCCATGGCACTACTACATTTCATGAACTTACGTTGAATATACGTTATCTATTAATTAGAAAAAACACATACACTATCTCTTCAAAATTATGGGGGAAAATAAATTAAAAATTCAACTCTTGTATCAACTAATCGTTGATTTTCAAATATTCTAGAATTTCTAAAATTTCCTTTTTTTATTGAAAGGATATTTGAACAATTCTTGAATAATTTAAAGTCATCGATCAGTTGATTTTTATTCTGACTGTTGGCGCAAGCCAACGGCAACCTTCATTTGCACGGTTAGGAGATACCTTTAAATATCAACATTGTTTCTAGGTAAATCTTACTTCGGAAATAGTGACAGTGGGATTTCGAAACTTAAGTGAGTAATATCTTACCGCATCAGGTGGATAGTCATATTCTTCATTAATATATCAATAAACAACGTTTACTATTTGGTTTCATTATATTTACATCTGTTTCAAGTTAGATAAATACATGTAGACAGAAATCTCGATTTTCATCAATGTGAAACCGTGAAATATCTATCATTTAATGAGTAGATCTATCTATAATACATCCACTCATGGACAAAACTAAATGTAATTGTACCTTCTAGGATGTATATCGCGATTCAGATTAACTCTATAAAAAATATATTCAATACAGTCACCTTTGATGAATATACAAGATAAAAAAAGTGTAAACAAAATTACCTTTGTCTCCTTAAAAAAATATCAAAGAATTTACACTTTCTTAAGTTTTGTCCATGAGTGAGTGAGAGTACGTAGGACTATATTAGATTAAGAATCATCGTTGAACAACGTCCATTCAGATAGACAAATATATAAAATTGCGAAGAAATCTTCAGAAAAAGAAAGGAATGGTCAGCTCAACTATATTCCTAACAACAAAGATTTTCTGTAGGGATTTTATTGCTATTTAAAGTAATAGACCATTTATATTGAGATGGTATAGCTATACTTCATGCCAGAAACAATTTATATGAAATATATTTTCAATATGGCTAAATCTATATATATATAAAATTGAATGTCTATCTGTCTGTACTCTATAGATTCAAACACCATACATCCAATCGCCGTGAAATTTTGGGATATTATTAGGTTTATCCCCGGGAAGGTTTCTGAAAAATTATATCTTGAATATCTTGAATATCCTTAAAGTTATTTGCAGATTTGTATATTTAACTCGGAAGCAGCGCCCCCATTGCGACGATGATAAGTTTTTATCTATAAGTTTTATTATCACTATAAGTTTATTATCTTAAAGAATATTTATCAAAAGTAAGATTTTATACCTATTAATTGTGCACAAGTCAAAGTTAGTTTTTTTATTTATCTACAACATATATATTGGGAGAATAGATAAAATGATTTTGTAATGTATAAAATTAGGAAAGACAAAATTCAGGATGACACGGCAATTTATTTGGACAAGAATAATGATACAATTCCAAGGCAAGATACTATTCCTTTAACTTTATCGAGAGATTCAAATTTACGAGTTTCAAATTATCAAAATATATATCTTTTTTTATTAAGTTTATAGGAATTATTTTAACAAATGTTCGTTAGACAAACCTTTACTCGGGTAAACCCGGGCGAAGCCGGGTACATTCGCTAGTATATATTATAAAAATATCTACTAAAATGGCTAGAGCCAATAATTAGTTATACTATTAGATGTTTAAATTTGAGAGTGAATACGTAGTTTATTAGACTTCAATATCTGTTGTTTATTCATATACTATAGCAATTTACCTTTTTACAAATAACCTTTGAAAATGTATAATATTTTACCAAATAGGTTTTATATGCCTATATCCAATAAATTATTCAATAGGTTTATCTTATATAAATGTTTAAGAGAGCAGTTTTATTATCAGGTTTACGACTACTAAAAATTCCTGCCAACACATAGGAATATAACTTCAATGACAATTTGGCATTAACAAACACCATACGTGAAGGAAAGTAAATAAATTGGGATATTAGCAGTTTATTAGTGTAAATTCGAACTATTTCCAACATCGGTAGGTAATTGGTGCATTGATATTGCACCATGATAATCATAATTTGTGCCATTGTACTCGAGAAAATAGGTGAGAATTATAAACTTACCTTATAACTTGTTGATTCATATATCCACTTTCTTTAAAATTCAAAAACCGAGCTATATATATATACATCGCACATACTTGTCTTCAAAACATCCCAAAAGAAGAATTAACTAATAAAAATATTTGACTTCATACAATAATAGTTTTTCAAAGCTATGTAAATATGTAATTAACTAATAAATAATAATATATTTACATATTCGAAAAAAATATATTGAATAATCATTGCAAATTATCAAAATATATCATGTTTTATATTTGCATATATGTAAAGCACTACAATTCAATAATAAAATTCAAGTGTGTTCCAGATATTTTAAAAGTTATTCAACGTTAAAGAGATAAATAATATATATACTGTATATATATATATATATATATATATATATCAGATGAATATAATATGAAAAAATAAATAAATTGCCTGAAAGTTAACTTCATAATTAATATATTTATATATTTTTGAGCTCTTGATTATAATCATTCAGATAATTATCTGAATATGCTACAGTATCCAACCTTTAATGTTTAATTAAAATATAAACAATATGTTTATCGATTATTTTATTATATTTGCTAATAATATAAAAGTTATCTTAAAAAAAACTTTCGCTATACTTCAAAAATTGAAATATCATGATAGCTAAAATTTCTATATGAACATATTCAAATGAAACTAAATAAGAATATAATATATCATATTTAAATAAAAAAATAAATATATATATTATAATGATAGGAGGCCAATAACATAATTCACTCATAGGCCATATAGGGAGCTGGTGTACGCCTAAATCACAGAGACAAACTTTGTCATTGTGACTAATTGTTCCAAAAAGGAAATGTATGTTGTTGGACATCGATAGAAAGCAGGTGCAAAGCGAGCATCCAGCTCTTAATTAGTAACATGCAATTAGCATGCATCTAATTACCATAAGGCTAATTATTCTAATGATAACTAATTACTATTTTATGGAGGTGTGTAAAGATCAATTTTGCCAAATACGTGATCAATATACAAATTTGTGGTTAAAGTGTGTAAACTTCACTTTATAGAGCTTTCTTTAATATTTATTAAAACGTCTTTGTTTTATATTCTATAGCAACACAAATTAGGTGATAGAATTAACTTGATGAACACAATTACGTTTTTCCTCATATATTTTACTATATTTTTGTTCTCTATCTTAACTGGCAAAATTATTCTAACAGATATATAGTTCTTTAAAAAATAAATTGAAAATACTTCTGTCAGTAAATCTTTTTATTATCTCGACGTTTCGACAAAATTCTTTTGTCCTCGTGAGTAGCGAACAAAATTTTTAAGAGAATAAAGCTTTGCCAAATGTTTTAATTTTTGTTTGCTCCTGTGAGGACAAAAAAGTCGAAACGTCGAAATAATAAAAGTATTTACTGGCCGAAGTATCTTTAATTTGAAGAACTATGAATATCAGTTTGGCAGCCTCTATCTTCATTAAAAGATATATTATTGTATTATGTTTACGTATTTTATAAAACGTTATGCATAATAAATTCGTTCTTTTTTATTCTTCCTCGATAATTATTTATTCAACTATTCTATTTAAAGAGTAGAGAAATATTCTATTACCTTGGTCAAATGCTTTTGACACGTTCTATTCAGTGAATAAATGAGAATTTAGGTTCTTAAATAGGCAGCTTAATTGGAAAAACCTCAATATTGTCAGGAATAATGGTTATAAAAAGATAGTTCTTTTTAGTTTATTCTGGTGAGGTTAGGCCTCGTTACTTCAACTAAATGAAATATTTTAAATATATTATAAATCCATATGAAATACTTTATTATTAAATTATATAAATTTGTTAAATCAAATCAAACATTCCAAAGAGTCTCCTCGTTTAGAATACCATCATTTTTCCGTTCTAACCTTTATAATACCCAGTTAACAACGAACCACGGAAATTTTAAGGGATTCTTAAGGAACAATTGGAGCGGTTGAGGAGTCTAGCTGTCACTGTGGCAAGGAAACTCAGGACTCGAGACACCTACTGTTGGAATGTCCACTCTTCTTAATCGGTAGACAACAGACAATAAATAATGTTGTAGATTAATATCAATTCGTAAATAATAGAGATAATTATCACAGATTTAAACATTTTTGAAAATAAATTTATGATTATCTTTCTAACCTGAAAGGACCAGTTTCCTATATAATTTTTATTTCTCTCTTTATTTTAAACCTTGTATATTATGTTTATAACTGATTCTGTTTTAAAATGTAAATCGATGCAATTATCCCGAAAAGGGATATCGCGTTTTGTGTTGGAATAAAATAAAATGATGAATGCGCTTTTAAAAAACATATGTTTATATATATTATTAATTTAAAAAAATGTTCTTAATCTTTTTTGATGGCGATAGTTGGTGATTCATCCTGGATGTTTCCTAAATCGTTCTCCATATATATAATACACGAAGATATTTAAAGAGGAGTCATACAGAGATATTTACCGATCCCGCGTGCCCTTTAGACCATCATTGAGACAGCAGTGGTGTGTCAATACATTCTAAAATATACAATTAGTAAGTAACTAACATTATTTTTAATTTACTACGCTTCACATGTGTTAATACAAAGCAATAACGTGTCTTCTATATATAACGAATGAAGACGTTGAGACGCGAATGTTTCTTTAGACAAATAAATCACACTTCTACTGTCCTAACTGCGATGAAAAATATTGTAGGGCTTGGCTCATCAGTGGTGAACCCTCCCAGAAGTTTCGCCATTTTATCTATCAGACCGCTTCTTTAGAGCTCCAATGCTGTATTGGATCATTCTGCTCTTACATACTGAAAAATGGTTTTGTATTATTCTGTTGAAACCCGATAGTTCTACATGTGTTTGAGAAAACGGGATTCTCCGCCAGGTGGCTAAAGGGAAAGGTTGCGTGAAACGACAGCTCCTGCTAGGTAATTTATTTTTAAAGCTTTTTCGCCGTACTTTATAAAAAAAGAGCTATTTTTTATTGAGGTGATATTGGTAAATTTATATCCTCATAATATGAGGCCAATTGTAATTCTTATCGTAATTTATTCAAATTTACAGCGAAACAAGCTTTTAGCTATGCAAATTCGATTCGTGTGAAAATTGTGCAAATTATAGTGTGGCAATGGATCTGGATTATGTTGAGAATCTGAAATTCAAGATTCAGATTCAGTACAGAAGGCCAAATCTTAGATGTATAATTTTGATGTTATTACTAATATCTGGCATAGAGCAAAACCCGGGACCTAGGCCTACTAGGCAAACTACGCTCGAGTCATGTATGGAAGGGGATATTCGACAATTGATTGGTGCAATCTCAAATAAAATGGATAACTGGGGGGATAAATTAGAGACAAGATTACTTTCTATAGAGCAAGGAGTTGATAAATTAAATCGACGTATACAACAACTGGAGAATACTATGGAAAACACGGTAAAATCTGTCTCGAAGAATTCTGAAAGGATCCAAGAAATTGAGAAAAGAATAGATTTCACGGAGATGAAAATGAGAGAAAGTAATTTAATTTTTTACGGAGTCGAAAAGAAAGAAAATGAAACAAGCGATGAATCTCTCGCAAAAATAAAACATATAATAACGGATGATATGCAAAATCTCCGAGAATATTAACATCCTTAAATGTCATCGATTATCTAAAAGGCCGAGCGCACCCCTATACTGGTTGAAATACCCAAATATGAAGACAGAATAAAATTATTTAGGAATGCATTCAAGCTTAAGCAATTAAGGATTTACATAAATAAGGATTACACCTTAAAAGTTAGAGAACAGCGTCGATTGCTGATTAATAAGAGAAAATAACTTTTGGCTAAAGGAATCTCATCTAGACTTCGAGATAGCAAGTTGATTGTGGGAAGTACTGTTTACCAAGTTATAAATGTTAAGATCATGAGTTCAGAAGGAACTGAGATATAGCAAACACTCAGAAAGGAACTGGAAGGATCACATCATATCTCTTTTTACAGGCAAGGAAATATCACCATCAATCACATATAGCTAATAGGAATGGAAAACTAAACTACTCGATTTAACAACTATTAAAACTTGGTCACAATTATGTAAATATTATGTATTATAATTTTTCCAATTTACGTTTTCCCTTTCATTAATTATTTAAAACAATTTGAAATATTTGCTATAACGGAAACTTAGTGCCAATTTGTTCTAAAACTCGAGATCGAGAATTTCCAGGTTTACCAATCACTTGCCAGAAAAATCTCGGGTCAGGGAAGAAGCTCTGAAGACATCATTGTGGGAATTTATAACAAAAATAAACACATACTGGACAATGTTGAAGAGAAAACTAATTGGATTTCGGTTACTTAAAATGAACCCAAGCATAGATTCATTGCTGACTTGTATAACCTTTACGTATCTACTTCCTAACGAACTCCAACTAGAGAATATATGTTATAATAAGAAATATTATTTTGGGATAGAGATCAATTGCTGGTTCTTTTGAGTACATGAGTACCTGATGGTATCGTTTGCAGTCGTGTCATTTTGAAAGAAAAGCAGAAGAATAATTATTTCTATCAAGAGTAGTTTTTTATTTTAAATTACTTGAAGAAAATTACAATAAGACATTTTTCACAGTTATATAGAATTTATGAAATGAATTCTATATTAGTGAATTTCAAAAATAGGTTAGATAACTACATATTTACAACAAGTATATAAAAGTCGGCGTGTTCTAAAACTATGGTCAAAAAACAAGTAGAACTATCAATGAATGAAAATAAAATATATATTTTAAATTATAGAATATTTTTATATTTAGATTATATAATATATATATATCACGATCAAGATACACAATGGACTGGAGATAATTATATGGTGAACTAAACATTCGCACCAACCACCTTGGAGACTTTCTTAACCTGCTGGATATCTCAACTTTATTGTCGCGAAATCTTTCCTCAAGAGATATAATAACATCTACCCATGTTAATACTCTAGTTCCCCAGCAAGCCCTTTCTTGCTTCTCTCTCCCTTGACACATTGTAAATAGCATTATTGTAACTATTGTATATACCCTCTTCTACTTGGAGAAGTTGTATAAGACCAAAGGGTCATAACAAGTACTTTTGTTGTAGTTAATACGGCTATTCTTGTATGTACCCTACATTTCTGTGCTTGGAGAATCCGCGTAAGACTGAATTGTCTTAATTAGCTTTTTGTTGTTGTTTCAGAAAACCGTCGGATTCATTTATATCAAGTTATCATGTGTGATTCAATATTGTATCTTTTATTCGTCATTTTTATCTCAAGAAATTCCTAAATTCGATATATTAACTGGATGAATACAAATATATTTCATCAAATTATATCTTTGGTTTATATATATTCTACAAGGCCGCAGTCACCGTTCGAAAAATATTAATGGATACGCCGAATATCGTGGTCCATTTGGATGAGGAAAGCGAAGACTAGAACGCGGTTGATTCCACACTCGTCTTTTAAGTGATACGTTAATCTTTGTGTATGTATGGTATGATCACTGGACATGCGTCGGCCCTGGAGGGTGTTGTTTCTGTGCTGCCTGGGATATATATGGCCCTATATATTCTTCCTATCTGCGGTCAATAAGACCGGTGGTCCTAATAAAGCTGTATGTGTAAATATATTAGAAGAAAAGGTCAAGAAAAATTGATTGATGAAGAATTTCTAGAAGATATTTAAATAATGTGGTACATTAATTGATTACCTTTCAAATATATACCTGACTTCTATAGATAAATTTACAACAACAACAACAAAAACCTTTATAAAGACACTATTGTCTTACAAGGGGATTCCCCTAAAAGGTTATATATGTATATGAGTGAGGAGGAAAAACAAATTTAAAGGGGAGAGAGAGGGGAAGGGAGCAATCATCCGTTGTCTGTGGAGTTGAGCACTTCTTCCCTCATTTTATCAATCGCCTTGAAAATTTTTAAATACTTATAAACATATTTTTTATCCAACAAGAGAGTCGTGAACATTATATATACATGTTGTTCATTGTAGTGAGTTAGCCCCGAAATTTCGCGAATTTCCAGTCTCTTTTCATGTAGGAATGGGCAATGAAATAGATAATGGACCAAATTGTCTTGAATGCCAACATTGCAGAAGTAGCAATTTAAATGGTCGCTGTTCCAAAATCCCGTGATATCCTCGCGGAAAATTAGCCATAGAATCCTTTGACGGGCTATGAATCGTTTAATTTTCAATGGGAGGTTTGATAGTAAGTAGTCCTCCGTCTATAGATAAATATATTGAATCTATGAGAAATATGCGGATTATAATTAAAGATGTTGTATTTATTGAAGAGACTAAATCCACAGAGAAAATAAAAGAATAGTAATATCTATTGCTGTATCAAATTCCTTTGTAGAACCACAGGATCATCAAGTGACATCCATCTCTAGATTCTCTATTGTACAGAAATCTCAATCAAAAGATTCAGACGATTATCGCAGCCATTAAGATCATTTAAGACCTTTCTAGTATGTAGGCCACATTTATTCCTTATATTCTATGGCAGAATTCACATATTGTACTACTTCCTTTGAAAATCTATGTATATTTAATTTATTCACTAAACGTATGCTAAAGTAATGTTGATTAAATTCCATTATTAAATTTGATGTATTTATAAAAATATTGATAGATATAGTTTTATTAAAGGTATTTTTGAATTCTCTAAGATATACTACACACAGTCATTCTAACATATTGTTTAAGGAAAAGCATTGCTCGATGCAAATATTTATTACTGTTTTAAAAGCTTATTTCCATAGTTTTCCTGTATTCCATTTCTGAGATTCCATTTTTCAGTATAGAATATATAAGCAGAATTATCCAATACAGTTCTGAGAAACGGTTTGGTAGATTAAATTGGCGGAATCGCCGGAAGGGTTCAAGAGTGATGAGCCCAGCCCTCCCACTATATTTCTTAATCGCAGTAAGGACTGTAGAAGTTTGTTTGGGAATGAGAATATATTCGTACCTAAATGATTCCATTTCTTATTTTCATTTATATTATATTTAATATCTATACAGTATTTGTCTAAATATCGTTTATGAATAAATTTCTTTAAAATATTTATATTAACTCTAGCTGTTGATATTTATCGCTTCTCTATAGGAGTATTTTCGAATATACAAGTAACATAAGTAACTTGTAACCCTGCTATTTATCTCTCTCAGGAATATTTTACTCCCGAAAAATAGATATAATAAAATCATGTTGAGGAGACTTCTACCATAGCAATTTTAAAAATATTATAGCGCAAAGAATTCTATAATATACTATTTTATCTCTTACATTATATACTAAATCGGTAAGGAGAATCTCAAGCTTAAGAAAGTAAATATTTATTGCATTTTTTGTATAAATATCGCTTATAAATTGTGTATGTGTTGTACACCCATTAATTATTTCAGCTATATATAATATTTTAAAATAATTCAAAAATATTCGTTGTAATAAAAATAGTTTAATATTTTATTCCAATTTTTGCTATATGGATTTTATTCATAAAATAATTAATGTGATAATATTATGATCCCTTCAGTAAATTATAAATAAACTATAATTCGCTGAGATAAGATTTTTTCCTCCTCAGAGAGAATTATATTTCATTTATTTTGAATAATAATAATTATTAATGTGAATATACATATATATATATTAATAATTAATTTTGAATATATTACAATAATATTTGAGAACATTTTTTCAAACAAAAATATTCTCAATCATATTATCCAAAATATATATCATTATTAAACTCAAAAAATTTAAAATAAAATAAGAAAATATATAAAAATAAATTCGTTGAGAAACAATTACAATAGTGAAGATTGGAAGCGTTCATCCTGACTGTTCAATTTAAAAGACCGTTATATTGATAAATCCAAATAATATTAAAAAAAGGGCGTCTATTCAGAAAAAAATATTGAAATTTCAAAAGGACTTGAAACAAAGAATTGTACGTCGAATGATTGAACGACAAAGTCCAATTTCAAAATTCCGTTCTGCGACACCATTTACATGGAAGAGATATACTTGAATTTGAAATCGATTTTTTTTTTATAAAATGAGGCGAAATGTCGGCGTATTTCGGTAAAACATTGTGTCAATAATTTATAGCTTGGGCTTGAAAAGGCTTAAAGTGCCCTCGAAGGCGTCAGGTTCAAATCCTCTATCATAAATAATGGACCCATGGTACTTAATGGTATCATTCCTGTCCCAAACCCTAGCAGAGATTGGCCGTTCACAGGATAAAATAAAGTAAAGACAATATTCTTATTGTAAAACAAGGCCATGAAAGATATCATGATTTATGGTGAAGTTTGATTGGCTGAGCTTTGATGGTTTCCCTAAAACCATTACAAAGGATTATCCAATTGAATAATGGTGTTTAAAGAAACTATGCAAATATTTTTCGAAAAATATTAAATTTTAATATTTTAAATTAGGATTTGAATTTTACAATTTATTCGATAGAAAATAATAGAAATTGAAAAAAAGAAGTCAATATTTCAAATTTAATTCTTAGAATGTATTATTTTTAAGGATTTTTCTTAGCTAATTTATATGTAAATAGAGATAAATTGCATTAACGAAATGATTGGGAAATAGTTGTCAGGTTTTTTGAAAAATTAATTGTTATAAAAAGTTACAATTTTATTTCGATAATAAATGTATATAAATATAAACTGTCAAAAATAATTAGTTAAGATATGTATACCTATATATTTCATATCATAATTATTGTTTTTAATAGGGAATTTTTTTTACGTTTCATTTAAATAAAATATTTCGTTTTGAATATATATGTATTGAGATGTTAATTTATTTGTTACCTTAAATTCAAAATGATTTCCGGTATTTTTAGGGTTTTTATTTCATTTATTGTTATTTCCGTATTTCATATTTGAATATATTTAAAATAATAAATTAAGTATTGTTGGTTTTTTTTATTTCATATTTGTTCAAATTTCTCCATGTGGAAATTTTTTATTTATATTTCTATTGGGTTGAAAATAACTTTCACCTTTGAATACCTTTAACAAGGATAATTCTCCTATCACATCTTCATTATTGGATGAAAATTGAAGCCAAGACTTTTGTGTGCCTCCTTAATCAAGAATATCTAATAGTTAGTTAAAACTTAGACGTTCATTTTGTTAAGATTTTCGAGGAATGAATAATTGGTTTTGCATAAGCCAAGGCATGCACATGCAGTTGGGCCACATGTTGAACCAGAACAACGCTGGCTAATTTGTGCTGACGATGCCCCAGATCCAACGAGGATTCTTCCAGCCACAGATTCCTCCGATTCGCCCCACTCCCAGATGGCCCACACATCTTATGCCGTTGACCTAATATTAGGTTTATCCGCTTTTGAAATGTTTCCAACTTATGTAGCAAGTGGGGGCCAACCTCCTTGTCAGGACGAAGTTGTAAGTTTTCCAGATCTCTGCTCCAGGCTTAGCTACTTGAGAGCGTGGTCCACCATTTTCCATGAAGCAGGATCAGTAAGGATTTTCTTTCTAGGAAATTGAATTTAATAATAAGGAATTCTCTATACTCTTCTTGTATTGTACTATCTGACCATGCTTCATGGATGAAGGTAGAAGGGGGGTGGCGAGTGGCTTGGCCAGGAGCAGAAATCTGGAAAAATATCCAACTGCATCCTGACATGGTGGTGCGCCCTTTCTATTGAAGTTAAAAACGTTTCAAAAGTGGATAAACCATATTAATAGGTAGAAATATATATTATTTTGAACTGTGGAAGGTGGAATTTTACTATTTCATACATCGAATATTATTTGATATTACAATTTAATTTTCATTCTGTATTTTTAAGATATCAATTCGATCTTAGTTCAGAATAATCACCATGTTTTTCTTCCAAACAAAATTAATAAAAATTATTTACTATATAATAAACTTCTAATTATAAATATAAATACATATAAATACTTTTTATATATTTTTTTAAAATTTCATAGAATTGGAATGATGTTACTAATTTTCGAATCATTATTTATAGCAATATTCTTTTTTAAACATTAAGTTCAAAAATACAGATGAATATTTTACCTAACATTTGAACTATTTTGTGCGATATTAATGTTGAACTTGGATATTTATATGATCTCATAATGATTCTCATAATTTCTTTATCCTATTTCTCCGAAGAAAGTATTTTAAAAATAATATGTATAATGTAAAAAATGTATAAGTGTATTAATTAACAAAAATTTAAAATTCCATTCAATGCTCAAATAATATTAAATTGGTGAGAAAAAAAAACAACTCAGATTTTTTTGCAAATATTTTTTTTTTATAGAGAATAATACATTCTCTTCTGAACTAACATATCAGAAAAGTATCAATTCTCTTAAACATTCCCTGTTCTCTGTAAAAATATCTCCATATTTATGAATAGGTCTAATTCAATAGTAGTGTAGTTTGGAGATTAAGTTAACTAAACATCTGGGATAGATTATATACTGATTAGCTATTTCCTTTTCAATTTTCAAAAATCTCAAACTAAGGTCTCTGTAACCCGTTTCTAAATATTTATAAATTTATTTTAAAAATAATCAACACAAAAAATAGTGTTTAAATTAATGCTTCTTATCAGCGATAGATGGCGTTAAAAATTAATGTAAATATAATATTTGATATAGAAGCTCCCTTTGAGATTCAATATCTATTATAGATTCAGATTGATGTACAAGATAACAAGTGCATTTATAAACATAGGGAAATATCATTGATATCATAACTGATTTCTTTTACACCACAATTCCAAAATATTTCTCAAATTTGAATTGTGTCTGAAACATATTGTCATTTCGAAAAACATAAGCACAGACATTTTTTTTTCAAGTAACCATTTTAAATAGAATAACTTCAAATGATATTATATGCCGACAAATTCTGATAATCAAAGAGCTATCTAACTTGATAAAATGGGCGGCATTCTCACCAAAATTAGTATATAACCAAAATAGCAAATTAATTATAAGTAATTAGCGCGTGACCTGTGAAAATATAAATGGAATTGTAATTTATATGATTAAAAAAACTATATGATGTTGTTTCTGATATGATAAATACATTAAGAGCGTCTGGATTATCAAGTGTATTCTGCTAGCAGATTCGTTTTGAAAAGTTTCACAAAAATATATTTTATCACACACACAAAGCCTTTATTAGAGACATGCCCCATACAGATTCTCCCAATTGGGTAAGGTAATAATCATCTTGTGTTATTTACATAGGTAGTAAAATGGGAATTGAACTGGCTTTACTCTTCGTCTCAAAGTCATCCAATTGTTGACTGGTTCTTACATAATGATGATCTAAAAAATTTATAGTAAGCTATTGCCTTAGATTTGTTTGCTGATATTTTGGAAAGCAATATGTAGGGTGAAATGTTGGTACATTCAATTTGCTGAAAATATAATTTATAACTGGGATATATTTCCTTGTGTTATTCTTATTTGAGGACGATAAATCACAATATCCTTATTTATATCGAATGAATGTTAGTATTCTATAAGGTATTCTAGAGTCTTTAAATTAATGGTCTTCTGAGGTGACTTTAGGGACTCTTTAAAGTCATGCAAAGGGTATTCAATAACTATGTTTCACTATATTTATATTCAAAAATATTCTTCAAATATTTATTCTATTTAATATCTCTATTTAATATATAGCTATATTTTATAAATGTTACGAGACCTTGAATACCTTTTCCTTTACCAATATTATTTTTAAGATTAATTCGATTAATGCTGTTGTTGTCTTCGCCAATCAAGAACTTCAGATAACACCGTTCATCTCTATCAACGAAGTTGTAATGTTTACTTTACAAATATTACTATTATTAAAAAAAAACATATATTAGATCAAAATATATTTAATTATTTTACGAATATTTCTGTTGGTTGAACGCCAATCTTTATCAAAGTATTATAATAATTTAATGTATGTAAACAACAAACTCAACGCCAAATATTTGGCAACCCTTGCTACTTTATTTCAAGAAATTGCAATACCTGCAATGTTTGTTGCATAAACAGAAGATGTTATTTCTACAAATTGTCGTGACAGGGAAAACTCTACAGCCAAACCTACCTGGGAGGTGGAGCTAGGGTATGAAAGATGACAGAAAATATGATGACCTGGCCTATTACAGAGGATTGGAATTCGGCATTATTGAAGTGTCTCAACGAAATTGGTTGGGGTCGGTGGGCCTGTGGTTTGAACAGCCTATTTCCGACAGCCCGGACCCGGAATCGTCACCCGCATTGGGAATTATTTTCTAATGAAAGGGGTATCAAAATGGCTACCAATTCCGGTAAAACTCCATCCTCACCATTGAGTAGGAGTTACTTAACGAGGGTCTGGCATATATCATGCATGCAATGCTCTCACTGCTTTCTACATATAAATAAATATATGTGGTAACCTATAGTAAAATAATACCCATTTTTATTTTCATAGCCTGTACCACGTATATTAATGTCAATAATTAAAAATATCAGACTGGGAATAGAAATGACTAACGGGCAATGGTCATTTCGATTTTTGAGGATAATTCTTGTCAGTGTCCGGAAGTGCCTTGAATACAACATGGTTGAATTCTAGAGAGCAGAATACAGAGAGGACAATATTACTCATCAGCCCAAAGATCGACGTATTGAATACAAGTGACCGACAACGAAATTTGAAAGAAATTATATCTCAAATTTACTGTTGTATTTGTTCTTAGTGATTTTGTAATATATGTGAAATTTCTGTCTGCATCCAAATATGAACTATTTGACTAATTTTAACTTTTATACACCTGCATGGCTTCTGTCCAACGACAATCTTTTATATGTATATTATAAGATTGTAGTTGTAGGAAATTTATATGCAAAAAAAGGGCACCTGTCTTTAAAAATGCATTAAAACAATGTACCTTTTCCCACAGTACAAAATGTACTGTAGGGAAGCATGGAGTACAGAATGTACTCTTGGAAATCACAACGAAGATTGTCTTTCAAACAAAAACAATAATAATAATAAGTGTTGTATTCGAGTTATTATTAGTATTAATAGTTTAATTAGTAGTTAGGTTAGTGTTAGTGATTAATTTTCATTATAATCATTATATACGTAATTAGTAATATTATTGTCAGGAGAAATAGTTATAGTGATTATTAATTGTTAGTAAATTTATTTTGGTTGCAGTCTAATTAATATTAGTATTTAGTTTTATATAGATTGGAATAGTGTGTGAAGATCGAGATAATTATACTATTGCATAAATAAAAAATGTGATTCTCTATTTAAAGAAATATTACTGAAGTTATATGTCCTAAATGTTGCATTTTGTTCTCTCAATATTGAAGCCACAATAAAAAATGTATTGGATATATAAAAATTCCCAAATTCTATACAAATAAAAGTCGAATGTTAATTGTGTGTACTTATATATATTTATATATATATATATAGATGGAATATTTGCCGGGAGGAAATTAATCCATGGAAGCAATGGGAGCTTCTCCGGTCAAAATGAACGTCAGAATCTGACACCATCTATCAGTCCGCACTAGACTGACGAGGGCCATTAGCCCGAAACCATGGTCTCTAGGTGGACGTTTATCAGTTTGCCAAAGTTGGTGTTGTGGCTTTGTCACCGACCCGAGGCCGCTAGTTGCGGCCATTGCTTCCACACATATATATATACATACATATATACATATATATATATATATATATATATATATATATATATATATATATATATATATATATATATATATTAAATATGGCATATCCTGACCAGGAGCACAAGTGCTTTACAGAAGGCAGAGCGCCATCTGGTGGAACAGAAATCAACTAATCATTGATTTAGCCTGTTCCCTGATATTTGGCCAACCCAATTTCTTGATAAATCAAGAAAAGCCATCCACGAACGCGTTTCGCGCTTTTGGCGCTCGTCAGCGTGGAGTAGGCTGAACCACTGCGACCAAAAAATAATTTTTGGTCCCAATGGCTTCTTGAAAAACCAAGAAATGGGTATTTAAGGCCAAACTTGCGTAAATACGCTTAGCACATGAAAAAACGAAAGAAAAAAATAAAAGATAAAAAGATCAGGTATTGAAATCAATATTAAATATGGCATATCCTGACCAGGAGCACAAGTGCTTTACAGAAGGCAGAGCGCCATCTGGTGGAACAGAAATCAACTAATCATTGATTTAGCCTGTTCCCTGATATTTGGCCAACCCAATTTCTTGATAAATCAAGAAAAGCCATCCACGAACGCGTTTCGCGCTTTTGGCGCTCGTCAGCGTGGAGTAGGCTGAACCACTGCGACCAAAAAATAATTTTTGGTCCCAATGGCTTCTTGAAAAACCAAGAAATGGGTATTTAAGGCCAAACTTGCGTAAATACGCTTAGGATATGCCATATTTAATATTGATTTCAATACCTGATCTTTTTATCTTTTATTTTTTTCTTTCGTTTTTTCATGTGCTAAGCGTATTTACGCAAGTTTGGCCTTAAATACCCATTTCTTGGTTTTTCAAGAAGCCATTGGGACCAAAAATTATTTTTTGGTCGCAGTGGTTCAGCCTACTCCACGCTGACGAGCGCCAAAAGCGCGAAACGCGTTCGTGGATGGCTTTTCTTGATTTATCAAGAAATTGGGTTGGCCAAATATCAGGGAACAGGCTAAATCAATGATTAGTTGATTTCTGTTCCACCAGATGGCGCTCTGCCTTCTGTAAAGCACTTGTGCTCCTGGTCAGGATATGCCATATTTAATATTGATTTCAATACCTGATCTTTTTATCTTTTATTTTTTTCTTTCGTTTTTTCATGTGCTAAGCGTATTTACGCAAGTTTGGCCTTAAATACCCATTTCTTGGTTTTTCAAGAAGCCATTGGGACCAAAAATTATTTTTTGGTCGCAGTGGTTCAGCCTACTCCACGCTGACGAGCGCCAAAAGCGCGAAACGCGTTCGTGGATGGCTTTTCTTGATTTATCAAGAAATTGGGTTGGCCAAATATCAGGGAACAGGCTAAATCAATGATTAGTTGATTTCTGTTCCACCAGATGGCGCTCTGCCTTCTGTAAAGCACTTGTGCTCCTGGTCAGGATATGCCATATTTAATATTGATTTCAATACCTGATCTTTTTATCTTTTATTTTTTTCTTTCGTTTTTTCATGTGCTAAGCGTATTTACGCAAGTTTGGCCTTAAATACCCATTTCTTGGTTTTTCAAGAAGCCATTGGGACCAAAAATTATTTTTTGGTCGCAGTGGTTCAGCCTACTCCACGCTGACGAGCGCCAAAAGCGCGAAACGCGTTCGTGGATGGCTTTTCTTGATTTATCAAGAAATTGGGTTGGCCAAATATCAGGGAACAGGCTAAATCAATGATTAGTTGATTTCTGTTCCACCAGATGGCGCTCTGCCTTCTGTAAAGCACTTGTGCTCCTGGTCAGGATATGCCATATTTAATATTGATTTCAATACCTGATCTTTTTATCTTTTATTTTTTTCTTTCGTTTTTTCATATATATATATATATATATATATTATATTTAAAAAAAAATAGATAAGATATTTGTTGTTTTGGATCATCTTGATGATTATGCTATGGTGTTATTTGTTGGTTCTTTTTAGTAATATATGGTATTTGTGATGCAGTCGTGGCAAGAATCTTGATAAAAATATAAAGTCTTGATTAGAGATTTCTTTATTGAGCTAAGGAATATATGAACATAATTTGATAAAAGTATTGCCTGGCTTAAGGCGTAAGAATAAAAAAAGAAAAGCTTATTTACATAATTACAAAGTTTTGGGTCGGCCAATCGGGGATAGAACAACAACGAGTTTTTATATTGGAAGAGTGACCTCTGGCGGTCGATTTAGCAGTATTTTTATCTATGAAATATATATTTTTAAATAAAATAATACTTTAATATAACATAATTTTAAATAAAATATTTTAATATAACATTTTAAATAATATCTTAATATAACATATATATATATATTGTTGCACCAAGTTGAAGCTTTGCAGGGTCGTCGACCTTGGTTTCTTCCTTCTTGGTGTTATACACGTTTCCCGAGCGGGTTTCCATATTAAAAGTAAATAAATAAAATTAGATAAAAATAAATTACCTTTTAAAATTATTGTTTTTATTTATTCTTGTCTTCCTCGTAGGTTGCGATCCGCAGTCTTCGTCTAGGTCCTCTCCCGCTCCAATAAGCAATAAAGATATATGTACAATAAATATTACAAAAGGAGTGAAACTATAAAAAGGAATGATGCTAATCTAAATATTCTGTTTTAAATAAATATTAAATATCATAGAATATTTTGAATAAATGTAAGGCGCATTAAAATTGATGTAACAATATATATATATATATATATATTAATATTTCGTATCTATACCATTTCTGTTGAAATAAGTCATTTATATATTAGTATAAGCAATCTCTCCATTTTAACTCCATTGTTAACCTTTTGTTCAATGAGTTTGTTCAAATCCTCTCGGACCACGGTCAACTCTGCTGTCAAACCTCAAGGCTTTCGTTCTCTTTTCGACTTCTTCAATCATGATGCGACCCATCCTTACAGGAGCAAGCGGTATTTATTTTAACAACACTTTCTAATCTGTGAACCATCACTCCCAATGAGACGGAAAAGTACCGATGCTTCAATATGAAAGATTATGAAAGAAAATCGCATTGGTC
Source organism: Cordylochernes scorpioides (assembly GCA_030710605.1). Classification (NCBI taxonomy): domain Eukaryota; kingdom Metazoa; phylum Arthropoda; class Arachnida; order Pseudoscorpiones; family Chernetidae; genus Cordylochernes; species Cordylochernes scorpioides. The sequence goes on from CP092863.1 coordinate 161,702,003, forward strand.
ATAATAACTTTCTATTATTCATATTATAAGCTTGAATATGTGAATTATATCAAAACGAATAATGGAATTTGATTTTTAAAATATTCTTATATACCTAACTCTTAAAATGACTTCAATAGGATAATTCGAAAGTTTCAAAAAAAGTATTTGGAAAAGATATGGATATGTATTAAATATTATCGTAAATTTTATAATTTATCATTAGAGACTTTTTCTGGAAAAAAATCTTCAATGACCCCAGAATTATAATATGGTTCAACCCTACCACAAGTATTCAAACACACTTTTGAACATTTTTAAGTTCGAAATTCGAACTGCATTCCGCATATGAAGACATGTAGTGCATTTATATATCTTGAAAATATCATATGGCCATATATATGTTATATTAAAATATTATTCAATTTAAAATTATATTTCATAGGTCCAAATACTCTGTTAAATCGACCGCCAGAGGTCATGCTTCCCCTATAAAAACTCGTTGTTGTTCTTTCCCGATGGCCGGCTCAAAACTTTTGTATATTATGTAAATAATATTTTGTTTTACTTATTCTACTCGCCTTAAGCCAGGCATTGCTTTATCAAAATGTTTTTATATATATTCCATGGTTTCAATAAAAGCAATATCTGATCAATTCTATTTTTATTATTATTCTTTCAAGAATTTTAACTACGACTGCATTACCATAATCCTCAACATGTTCTAAATTTAAGCAGAAAATTTCTATTGATTCTTATATAACATATATATACTATGTGTACTAGAAGATTATTATTTTTATTTTAATGTTAATTCTAAATTTTAATTAGTATCATCATTATTATTAATAATAATATTTCGAAATATATCTAAAATTTTATGCATATATAGGTCCTAAATGTAATAAATTTGAATTTCATATAAAACCAAAAAAGGGTTTTATTCGCATCTTAAACATATGTGAGCGAAGTTTGATGCAGTATAATAAGCTTCTTCAATATATTGTATAACATACAAGTGAATATATCTATATATTTCAATATATAGCGAGTGATGCATTATTTGAATTTCCTATACAACCTAGAAAGGGTTTTCTTTACATCTTATACATATGTGAGAGAAATTTGATACAGCATGATGAATTTCTGCCATTTTATATAGTAAATAAGTGAATATTCATATATATTTCTATATATAGTGATACATAAAAGACAAGAGGAATAGACTATATAATGTATATATAAAGAAAAATATCCATCTGATATCTCATGTATATATTGATAACAGAATAATGTTTGTCTTTTTTTCTTCGTTCTTTTGGTATAAAATCTTTCGTAAGTGCATTACTATGTTCCAAACATATCAAACTTCTTATTCATCTCTTTCTTAGCTTCTAAAATTATTTTAAAACTATCAGTTAACTATACTCTAAATATACACTAATTATATTTTACTTTTCGCGAAACATTATAATTTACATTACTATTTTAATTACAATACAATATAATGCGGCTTGTGATTGTAAAACGACATTTGAAAATTATCCCGCATGTGTTTCTTTTCAACGAAAATTCAAAACCTATTTCAAGGAGAAATAACGATTATTTCTAACCTTAAGGATGAGGTATGAAAGGATGAATTGTGAAGAGTAATGATAAACGGAAAATAAAAGTGTCCAGGGATGGGAATCGAACCCACAGTGTTCCGCTTACCGGGCAGATGCCATGTCCACTAGGCTACCCTAGGGTATTGTTATTTCTCCTTTAAATGAGTTTTGATTTTTCGTTGAAAAGAAACAGATGCGGGATAAATTTCAAATGTCGTTTTACTATTTTAATTACTCATATATATTATGAAAAATTTTGTGAGATTAGAATTATTAATTTGATGCTGATTATTTCAAGGATACATGAATAATATTGCTATGAGTCGTAGAAAAAAACCAATAACAGTTAAGGAAGAAATACCTATTTGAAGGGTAAAAAAGAAAATAAAAAATTACGTATTTACATATGTACAACAAAATTTGACAGGCCAACGGGAAACAACAACAATAGGTTTATATAGTTTAAAACCGCTTACTATAAGGTAGTTTGTTCCAAAAGTTATAATTTCCAAATAAAATAATTTTTATTTAACATATATTTACATTGGTTTAAATTTATATTTCATTTATACTTAATCTCGTTAGTGTTATTGGTAGATATTTTTATATAATCAGTATTTATTAATTATCTTAATTAGAGATATTTCTCATTAATTTATCGAATTGTCATCCTATTTAATCGGCTTAGAAACCCAAATCCTAACTAAAATTAAACCCCAACCTTACAAAAACTACCAATTTCAAAGCAGAAACTTAAAATTAATTCTAACAACGTACTAATCTCTATTTAAGGAGAAACCAAACTTAATCCTACCCTATGCACCAAAGTCTTTCTTAAATAAACAACTCTCATCAAAAAAAGATATTAATGCTTTCTCAACTTAAAAACAAGTTAGAAAAAGTCTTTATTTCGGTTTCAGACATGGCCAGCTGTTAGCAGCTGGGAGTTTATTGGAAAAAGATTACGTTATCTTCACCGACATTAACGTGGTAATGGCTTAGTTAATTAACGGCTTGTTATTGTCCATTAATTTAGCGTGTAAACATATCCTCTTTTTACCAAAAATCCTGTAACCCATACGGAGGTACAACACCAGCCACATTTAATAAATTTAATAGCTACTGAAAAGATGATATAAAAATTGAAATGACGAAAAAAACCTGTGAACTCGAGACATTAATTAATTGATATTTTTCTTAGAACATAAGACAAGTTCTGCTCGGTTTTAGACAGATATGATTTATTATTTTGGAAATAAATCTTCAAGGTTTGCTGAAATATTTTTCTTTTCTAATCTTTTATCACATATCGGCTTTCTATCCAGGAATTTTTAAAAATGTATTTTAATATTGGAAGAAAGATAGCTTATCAATATATCCTTGTGTCTATATTTGTGGAATGATATACCTATTTTATTTTTCATTACACTACCGATAAATTAATTTACCTCTTTTTATTTACCTATAAATATATTATATATTCATAATAAGGATTATATATGGTGGAATTTTAATATATTTTAAAAGAAAATATGGATTTGACTTATTGCTCGTTTTCACATATTTATGCATATATATATGTAGACATATTGCAGTATTGATATTGAGATAATTCAAGAAATGCTGAAATAATATGAATAAAAATGTAGACAATTATTTTTATTTTATTTTTTGTTTTTGAACAAGCACATGGCGAATTAAAGCCGATTTAAAAGCTTGGTTCTGTTTTAAAAAATATTACTGTTAAACATTTTAAATATTTATTGATACATTCAGAATATATTCACCTAAGTTTAATAATATAAACCTTATTATACTCAATTATTTTCTCATTTACCATTCATTATATATAAATTGAATATGTTTTCTTGATATATATATAAAGTTAGGTAAGGATGGAAATATAAATTCGCTCGTAATTTATAACACAGAATTGATCAAAGAGATACATTATATATATATGTTATCCTTCAAGCATTATATATATATATATAATACCGTTAAGAGAATTTCAAAATTTATAAAATTTGTTATTTAGTTTAAGCACCTGAGGTTTGTTTAAACATGTTTAAAATAAATAACAAATTTTATCAATTTTGAAATTCTCTTAGCGGTACTATTTGATACAGAAATAGCTTGCTGTACTGACTCAAAGTTAAATTCTAAATCTGTATTTCTAAATATATTATATTTTAATTTTCTCTACTTTCCAAAAAAAAACTTAATATTAATATATATATTTTAACAGAGTATTTATTATTTTATTAGCAGAGTATTATTTTTTATGTTTATATTTCGCTATACTCTGTACACCTCCCTCTATTGCTCATTTTTTGTTTATCACTCATAGTTTGTTCTTGCCTGAAATAAATTGTTGTCTCATCCCGAAGTTGGGCTTCCCTAATTTTCCATGTGGCAATATATATATATATTTATACCAGGCTGATTTTCATATTTATAAATAGAAACTGTATTCAAATAATTTAGATTAGTGAATTCTAATATTATCACTACTATTGACACTATTAATAATGATGATGAAATGTTTGTGGTACACTCTTGTTGTAACAAGAGAAAAAGCTGACTCATTATAACCCCAGCTATTAGAGTCCAAATATATCAATAAAAGCAGAAAATAATTGTCCTGACCAATTACATGAGAATCTTAAATGGCAGAGCGTCATCAAGTGAAACAAAAATGAACTAAACGTTGATTTAACTTGTTTCGCGTAGAGAAACACAAATAAATATTTTTATGAAGATATATAATATATGAAATGAAAATACAGAAAATAATCAGAGAGATTGATGGAGAACGTATAAATAACAATAAAAATAGATGCAGATTACTATTAAAATAAATTTCGTAAAATGCATTGTCATCGTTAGTAACAAATTAGAAATGATCCAATAAAATTGTACTTAAACAAGAGCAAAATAATGTTTCAGTTATCTTGAGTGATCAATTGAATATAATATAGATAATTTCAAAAAGAGGTTGATAATTTTTGTATAATTAAAATTCAAAACCGTTTCAAAAAGAACGTACAAAAAGTGAAAGCAATTATAGTTAAGGTTTACATTAAATACACCTAAAATAGATACACCAGGTCTTTCCAGGCGGTGGTCTTTAATCGGAGTCTCTGTCATATCAGTCAAAATCGAGAGTAATATTTCAAACGAGACGGTCCCTGAATAAGATTTAATTAGACATACTTTCGGATTTAGAGCGGTCGCTTATGACTGCTTTATGTAAGATATTGGCTGTATGTGCTCGGGCATTATCTTGTTTGAAAATAGCCTTTATAGTATGCTCGCAAGAAATAGATTGTAAACAATAGGTTTCTCTAACAAGCCGAAATGTCAATTTTTCATATAAATATGAAGGCCGGCCAGGAAGCCTCTATCTTTACGACAATAGGTTGTAACACATCTGCGATGTATATCTTAGCAGTCATTGTGTCTTAAATAAAAGATAAAGAAGACTTACCTCCATACCTGATGCCACCCCCACTCCATGAAGTGTTCTTGCTGTAAGCTTTTCCACAATTTATTCATGATGAGATCATTCTTGGGGGGCTATGTTTACCTTGCCTTTATGAACCTCCAAACTGAATTTGAATTCATCAGAAAAAATAACAGAATGCCATTGAGTTCAAAACATTTATCTTCACACCAGCTGAGTGCGACTTTGCGTCTGGCAAATAGTACAATTCTTGAAGAATACAGGCGAAAAAGGTATGCTTCGATAATATAGTTGATAATAGTGTTCAGAGAAGATATATATTCATTCTTTACATGTATTCCTCTTTTATGAAACCATCCTTCGAATCCTCTTATACTCTCTCTATGTTCTCACTCTAGGTCCACCTGAGCCAGGTTTTTTTCTTTCTCTTCACCTTAAATTACATCTTTTCATAGCAATTTCTCTATTAAAAATTCCAACATCTCGGAGGACTTTGATTCTGCCTCATATTAACTGATATTGACTATTCTACAAATTAGAATTATCTTATTTCTTCAAAATAAATCTTGATAACTTCAAAGTTAGACTCTAGAATGCTATATATTTAAGTATTTTTCATGGATAGCTTATGCATATTATGAATAAGCTTTCATTCTATAGCTTAGGTTTCAAATTTTTGAAATTTCAAATTCGGTTTTTGATCATTTACATGTCTTAATGTTATTATTTATGCTAATTTTATGAATATTTCCTGACGTGTTTCAAGTGATGCAATTTTTTTGCGACCAGTTCTATATATATCAAATAGTTGTACATATAAATATAAATTAAAATAGCATTTATATAATATATTTTATTTAAAAAAATAGAATCCTCTGAAATGTTAGCAATAACAAAAAACGGCAACCGAGGATGAGGTTTTTGCTTTATTATATATTCTCTCAAACTTTCGGGTAATATGACCCCTTCTACAGAAGTATGACAAAACCCTTTGATAAATTGTTAAATAAAGCATGAAATTATTCTCGGAGGCTGTTTTTGTTATTGCTATCAAATTTTATGTTTAAATTTGTCAGTCAGCATGTTTCTTGAGTGTAATTCTGCAGAGATTCATATATATTGTAGAAATTATATTGTTAGGTCCATACTAGCAATGTTTTATAACAGCGTTAGGCATACAGCATATTTCTATATTTAATACATAAGTCATGTCTGCGAGGTTTAATATCCCTAAAATATTAGGAAAATGAAAATATTTTAACTTTAAATCATTACTGATTTTTTTTGTGAAACTAAAATATATATTTTGATTTATTGAATGTCGTGGATTAAATTTATTTGATAAATTAAAGAAAAACATGTAACTTGACATCAAAAATACACTTTTCCATTAAAAAAATGCCAAGAAAAAATTTAAAAGTCTGGCTAATAACGAACTTTTATATAGAGAGATTAGTTTATGTAATTACATGAATGTTTTCAAAAATCATATTAAAGTATTCCAATCTGGTATTCGCAATAAATAATAAATTAATATATTTAAAAGTTTTTCTTATAGATAGGTAACGTGGTATAGTGGCAATGGTTATCACAGTGAGTTTCATTTGGCATGATCATTTTATAGATAACAGAGCGCCATCTAGTGGAACAAAAACGTTTAGTTTATTTCTTGCCCAATTTCTTGATAAATCAAGAAAGGTCAACCACAAACGCGTTTCAGGTTGTTTTCCCTCTTCAACGTGGTACATGCTGTACATCTACGACCAAATATATTTTCCAGAAGTTTCCTGACAATTCAGGAAATGGGTATTTAAAGCCAAACTTGCGTAAAAATGCTAAACATGTGCAAAATTAAAATAAAAAAGACGGCCAACAGCTCAAAACACGTTTGTGGTTGATTTTTCTTGATATGGTAAGAAAATGGGTTGGAGAAATATCAGGGAACAGGTTAAATCAACGTTTAGTTGATTTCTGTTCCACTAGATGGCGCTCTGCCATCTAAAAAAAACTCATGTGAACAGGTCAACTTATGCCTATTTTGTTTTTAATATGAACACCTGACCTATTTTATTTTCTTCTATTTTTATTTTTTTACCATATAAAATATAATAATTAAATCTCTAGTAAATAGAGCGAATTAAATAAATATTTAATTAATAAAGAGTCGAGCAGAATAATTGCTTTTAACTTTGATCAGTAAAGCATTTAATTTTTTTTTTAGTTTTATATATAATCTTTAAAACAAATAAATTTTCACACAGGCCATTGAATCCAATAAAAACTTTTCTCAATATAACATTTAATTAATTTATTTGTTTAACAAAGGAAATGAACAAAAAAAGGCTCACGAATTCTCACATAATTTATTAGAATGGCAAATTAAAATGTTAGGAAGCCTCGATTGGAATTTAAACCGTCTAATATAAATTATACTTTTTCCTTTGATGTAAACATTCCGTATATCAGCACTGAAATATTTGTTTAAATTGCAATATCTCTTTCGATTATTGCTTCTCGTTATTTCTGGCCATTTTATTTGTTTTCAGCTCTATTAACATTATAGAAACCCTCGTATATCACCAGTAGAAAATACGAAAATAAAAAGAGTTAAATTGTGCAAATATTTTGTGAATCATTCAATACAATTTATGATTTTAATTAAATTTCGAGAAGATATGCAACCATTTTTTCATCTATACTGAATATCGTTATATATGTTGGGCTAATACATAGAAATAGCCCCATCTATATATATAAAATGGAAACATTAAGACACAAATGTTTCTTTTCACATAAAATTCAAACTTCTACTGTCCTTACTGCGATGAAAAAATATTGAGAGGGCTTGGCGTTCACCACTGATGAACCAATTCCTCTTAATATCTTTTCAACGCCGTGAATACAGTAGAAATTTGGTTTGTTTTTGAAAAGAAACATTCGCGTATCAATGTTTTCATTTTTATAGGTTGGAGAATATGTAAAAGCATAGGGCGCCCCTTAGGTCAAAATGAACGTCAAAACTAGATACCATTATTGACCGACGCCACAAATTAGCGGTCTCGGTTCGGTAACAAATTTCCAGCTATATTTTGGCCATTGCTTTGACCTAGCCACTTTGCCAACTAAACACCTCTTTGGCTTGTTTTGAATAATCCATTTGAAACCTTGTGGATATCATGGAATGAAGTCTGCCCTGGGTTTTGAAGACGTTCATTAAGCCCGAAGCCCTTGTTTCAATGTGGATGCTTCTCAGTTTGCCAAAGCTGGTGTTGTGGCTTTGCCAGCAACCTAGATCCGCTAGTTTGCGGCGACGGTCAATAGATGACGTCTATAGTTTTCACGTTTATTTTGACAAGAGAGGCGCCCTATGCTTTATAAATCAATTCTCTCCCAGAAAAATATCCATCTATATATAGATATAATATATGTAAAACAAATTAATATATGCAAATTTGATTTGCATATATTCATTTTTTATACGTATTTAGTTAATATATTCACACTTGTATATATGTGAGTAATAGTTACCTAGAAATATTCGAAAAAGAAGGAATAAACAATATTAAGGTAAAGGGTTTCTTTTAATTTTGATTTTCGCAAGTTTTCAGGCAATATTTCTGCTCTTCAACGGGCATATACTTCTATATACAATATCAAGATGAACCTTGTACAGTAATAATTGAAAATGTGTTATTGGCATTTGCTCTCGTGGGCGTGCATCACTTGTATATATATAAATATAAAAGGCATATCCTGACCACGAGCACATGCGGTTTTTAAATGGCATAGTGCCATCTAGTGGAACAGAAATAAACTAAAGGTTTATTTAGCCTGTTCCCTGATGTGCTCGTGTTCAGAATATCCTTTTTTATATAATATTTCTGGTTCTTAAAGGTAATCAATTAACAGGATCCATTTCAGATCCCATAACACATTGGACATTAATTCTTTCTCTTCTTCAATTTCAGATATTTGAAAATTTCCTCGAATTAAAAATATGTATTTTTCGTTCACAATTCAAACATAAATTAATCTAAAAATTGTAATGTTGCATTTATAAGGAAAACGTCTAAATAATAATGTTTTCATATTATAGCATTACACTTGTTATATTTGAAATTTAATACTTATCTAAAATAAATTCTAATTCATTTACATGAACGAAACGAAGAAACTCACTGGAAAAAAAAACCTTCATCTAATATTATTTTATCGATTTCCAAGCTACTATACTACCATGCTTTTTCATTTTGGAATATTCAAATAAGAATGTTTATATATATAGATTTAATTAATTTATTCAATAAAAAATAAATTTCAGTTATTTGAAAATTCTCTAATGGAATATATAAATTTTCGCATATTTATGCCATTTAACCATTTAACCAAGATTCACAAGCGCATTCAAGCTCATATATGATCAAATATATTTAAAGTTTTTAATAATTAAAATATATAGTATGTTCAAATAACTCTGCATATTTGTTTACGCTTATCTAAGATTATTTCACAAATCGACCTAAAGAGATTTTATGATACAAAAATGCTAGTAACAAAGAATACTAATTTGGAAAGCTATTAAAATACCAAATTTCTTTTAAAAATAAAAATGACATAGTAGTAATCTAATAAAACATTTAAGGCATTTCTTATGTCAGAAAAGACTTAGAAAAACTATGCGCTAAATGGTATTTTGACACACTTGTGTTTCCAGCGCCTTTTTCCATTAGTTTTCCATCTCTTGCAAACCTTCCTTTTCTCCCGATTGCATTCCAGACATTTCTTTTGTACCCGATGGATAATTACTACAAGAAAACTTTAACGTGAAAAAATTATACGTAATTCCTTTACTATATTGTTGGAATTTCTTTCTCAAAATATAAAGAGAGATTATTTTGGTAATTAATATTTGTTTGTTAATGTATATTATTTGTAAACACAATATATTGTGTATAAAATGAATATTATCTAATAATTACGTGAAAATTGAATTACACAAATTTAGGTAGTATATATACCTATATTGAACTAATTAAGTATATTTTTTGAATTAAATGAGTACATTTTGTATTTTTGTGCATACGTATATATTTTTAATTGGGATTTTTTATTATTATAATTATTATTTAAATAGATACGCTATTACAATTACAATTATTTTATTCCAAAAGCGCTATATCTCGCAAAGGATACTTGCGCCAAACAAGGAGAAAAGTTTTTTTACACAAGTTATTTTCATTATCCAACGCATGAAAACATTAGAGCCCCAGATTTTGTAGAAAGTTAAGAATGTATTTAAAAAATGTATTGAACTTTAAATATGATTTTTTACGGAAATCAAATCGTTAAGTTCACATATAACTAGTTCATTCTTAATTCTATAATCTTGAAATGCTGGGCAATCGATCAGTAGATGTCTTGAGGTTTGTTCCTCAATACCACAAAAGCAACTTGAATCCTCCACTGCCTTTATTCTATTTAAAAAACTTTTGAAATTTCCGTGGTTTGTAACAAATTGAGTATTATAAAAATTTGGGACGAAGGTATACTCTGTGTATTAAAATATTTTGTAATTTTAGAAGGTTTTGCACAATTTCATCATGAATACTCTGAGTATGTAGTATAAGTGTGGTCTAAGCCCCCAAAAGGCTGAGGAACAAAATTCTTCGAATAGATAATTTAAATAATGCTGAAAGATATTGTGAAGAAGAAAGAAGGATTTATTTGGAAACATATTTATTATATGTAAAATCATCATATAGTTGACTAGCTCGCATGCTCGATTTTCTCTAGTTGTAGATAGTTTAGTTGGTTTGTTGATAATTGTCGAATAGTCGCCGTGACGTCATAAATAAATACTTTCACATCTCTAGATATACAAAGACTTGATTTCTACGCCACAATATATATGTATGTGGAAAAAGATGAAAATATAGATCAGATAAGTTCATTAGAGAGATTCTATATGAATATTTCAAATTTCGAGTATATATCAATTATTAAAAGCAACTGAAGAAGGCAATAACAAGGTTCACGAGAAGGTATCGTCTGTTACGCGTCATATATGCGGAATAGAGTGATAAAAAAAGGAAGTGAAAGTGTTCGATTATAAAAAGGCTAACGAGAGAACCATATTAATGTGTATTCAAGCTATAAAATTGAAAAGAAAATTTTAATGAATAATGTGATTTTTTAATTAATTGGAATTTGAAATTATTTTTTAAAAATCTTATAGAGTGAGATACAACACCTTGATATTAGATTGATGATGATCCTAAAAATTCATGAAGGGTGCACATTGTAATTAAAATTTGTAATTGCTTTATAAGATATATATATATTTTAAACTGTATAATAATGATACTTTTAGTATATGTCACATATCTTCCAATTAGTTAAAGCCGATACCTTAAAATATCCTACCCTTCTATTAAAATGTACACCGTTTCTATTTGCTACCACCCCCATATTTTGTATATATGCTATATATTTATTAATAATACATGTAAACCGGTATTTATATTTAAACTAAAATTGCTGACGTCAAAATAAATATTCAAAGAGCGGTCAGCTGTGGACAGCTAGGGACAAAGGGGAGGAAAAAGCCAACGCTCAGCCCATATGGGGCCCCCAGGAACTCTTTATAAACGACCCCTGTAAACAGGACAGGTTTTGGCAAGTGGTCAGCAGATGTTCTAGAGGGTGGCCATCGACAGACGGCTTCTGTCTTGAAAACTCTCTCTCTCGATGTCTCGGTGATAAGCATCCAAATTTGTGTCAAGGCCTCTACCTCTGTCCCGTGGGCTGTCCCCGATCACTCTCGGTACTAACATCCATCCCTGCCTGTGCTTCTTGTTGTCCGCGTGTAAGAAGAACATCAACACTCGCCTCACGTACACGACTGCCAGTTCATCCATACGTCGGCAAGATCACATTTACAACAATATTACATATATATATATATTTCGATATTAATGAATTTCTAATTTTTTAATTATTATTTATAGAATTATTGATCATTTTCTCTCCCCCTTGACACATTGTGAATAGCATTGCTAATTATTGTAACTATTGTTCCTGTATATACCCTCTTCTACGTGGAAAAGTTGTATAAGATCAAAGGGTCATAACAGTGACTTTTGTTGTTGTTACCACTGTTATTCTTGTATGTACCCTACAAATTTGTGCATGGAGAATCCTTTTAAGACTAAATTGTCTTAATAAAGCTTTTTGTTGTTGTTGTTGTTGTTATTGATCATTTGCCTGATACATAAATATGTTCGTTATATTGCAGTCGTGGTAAAGATAATAATAACACTTTAGATCATTATTGCTTTAATTAAGCTTATGAAATATTCAAAACATAAATTTAGAAAAGTATTGCCTGATTTGAACCTTAATAATAATAATAAAAATATTATTTGCATAATTACAGAAAGATTTGAGCTGAGCCGGCCAACGGGAAAACTACAACAGGTTATATAAAGAAAAAGGCGACCTCTGGCGATCTATTTTTTACAGAGTATTTTTACTATAAATTATAATTTCAAAATAATATATAATTTTTATACAACATATATATATGAAAAATTTAAAGAAAAATAAAAGCTAAAAAGATCAGGTGTTGAAATCAAAGGTTTTATGGCATATCCTGACCAGGAGCACATCTGCTTTACAGAAGGCTGAACGGCATCTGGTGTAACAGAAATCAACTAAACGTTGATTTAGCCTCTTCCCTGATATTTGGCCTACCCAATATCTTGATAAATCAAGAAAAAAATGTGATATATATATTAATATGAAAAAACGAAAGAAAAAAATAAAAGATAAAAAGATCAGGTGTTGAAATCAATATTAAAAATGGCATATCCTGAATAGGAGGACTTGTGCTTTACAGAAGGCAGAGCGCCATCTGGTGGAACAGAAATCAACTAAACATTGATTTAGCCTGTTCCCTGATATTTGGCCAACCCAATTTCTTGATAAATCAAGAAAAGCCATCCACGAACGCGTTTCGCGCTTTTGGCGCTCGTCAGCGTGGAGTAGGCTGAACCACTGCGACCAAAAATATTTTTTGGTCCCAGTAGCTTCTTGAAAAACCAAGAAATGGGTATTTAAATGATTTCTGTTCCACCAGATGGCGCTCTGCCTTCTGTAAAGCACAAGTGCTCCTGGTCAGGATATGCCATTTTTAATATTGATTTCAACACCTGATCTTTTTATCTTTTTTCTCTTTCGTTTTTTCATGTGCTTAGCGTATTTACGCAAGTTTGGCCTTAAATACCCATTTCTTGGTTTTTTAAGAAGCTACTGGGACCAAAAAATATTTTTTGTCGCAGTGGTTCAGCCTACTCCACGCTGACGAGCGCCAAAAGCGCGAAACGCGTTCGTGGATGGCTTTTCTTGATTTATCAAGAAATTGGGTTGGCCAAATATCAGGGAACAGGCTAAATCAATGTTTAGTTGATTTCTGTTCCACCAGATGGCGCTCTGCCTTCTGTAAAGCACAAGTGCTCCTGGTCAGGATATGCCATTTTAAATATATATTAATATATACAGTTATCAGCGTCATGCATTCTTTCTTAATTCTGTCACCGTTTGCTTTTGGTTCAGTGGTAGAATGCTCGCCTGCCACGCGGGCGCCCCGGGTTCGATTCCCGGCCGATGCATTTTTTTTTTTTTACAATTTTTAAAACTCATTTATATTATTAAAATATATGTGCTTTTCCTGTCTATGTACAGATTTACGGTCTATGTACACAAGCTTACAAGTATGTATACAAGTTATTTGCAAATTGCGTGGCAAATTTGCCCTTTCGCTCGCAAGCAGCGCCTCTAGCGGTGAAGATGGGAGGTAATATCAGCTGACATAATAGACATGTAAAACGTGTTTTAACAGGACATAGAGAAAAATCTGTAAAATATATTTTTCGGATTATTAGTCAAGAAAAATAAATTGACAGGTTCTGGGAAAAAAGTAGTTGTTTTTTATTCATAAAATGATGATGACAATATTGCTGTATCATATTTGATTATCAGATACAAAATTATATCCGGAAAAATTCCAAAAAGCAGAGACCACGAGTGAAGCCAGTTCATTTTTAGTATGCAGGAACAAAATTCTAACAGAAAAACATTCATTTGAGCAGAAGACACAAAGCCAGATCATCTCTTTATAAAAATATCGCTTCTCAGACACAAAGTTTGGAGCGGGACGTTTCACAAGAATGACATCCACGGCGCCAATTTATAATTGTAACGAATAGTATTTGAATAAAAGCATTTAACCGGGTAAAACCCGGGCAATGCCCTTTTTTAATCAATTCTGTCACCGTTTGCTTTTGTGAATGGAATAATTACCCAAATATGGCCATTTCTCAAAACCATCGGTGGTTCAGTGGTAGAATGCTCGCCTGCTACGCTGGCGGCCCGGGTTCGATTCCCGGCCGATGCATTTTTTTTTTTAATTTTTAAAACTCATTTATATATTATACAAGAATGACATCCCCGGCGCCAATTTATAATTGTAACGAATAGTATTTGAATAAAAGCATTTAATCGGGTAAACACCGGGCGTTGTCGGGGTCATTCGGCTAGTATATATATATATATATATATATATATATATATATATATTATGTGTAAATATTTTTTGTGATATATATATATATATTGATAATAATTTTTTGTAATATATATATATATCACAATATAGAGTTGCCTAAGAATTTTATTCATATATTAATACTTAGAGAGAGGCATCTATCCCTTAAATTATGCATCAGAAGGATTTATTGAACTCATCACCCCAGTAGAAAACCTTACTAGTTTTGATGAAGAATGGGTCACAATCCCACAAATCCAAATTGCATACCATGATTTCGGGCTCTTAGGATTGGCATGTATGGTCTACTCATAGAAAATGCTGTTTCAATATTGCGGATGCTGACAAAGTGAACAAAAAATTGCAAAATCTTAAATTCTTTCCAATTCACTTCCAATCAGGGTATACTTCGGTCTCCTTATTTTCCTTCATATAATGGTTTCTCTTATTTACGAGAAATATATTTATATATAAATAATAAAATAAATATTTAAATAAATTTTACATATACCAACCTAAACATAAATATGTTTATAAAATAAATAAAACCTTTTTCTTTTTAGATTACTCTTTCAATATATTATTTTTGATTGAAGAATATCCGGTTCGTTACGCCAGTTTTGTTTTTGGACAAGTTAATGAAGTGTAAAAGCAGATTTAAGAAAACTTAGTTCCGTTGTTAAACTTTCCTGTTAAATATTTAAATATTTTTGACACATTCAGACATTTAAGCATAAAAATGATAATATACACTTTCTTCTATCCATTTTGTTAATATTTCTCTTAATTATTTTATATTTAGTTTTTTTTTTGCAATTTCAAGACAATATTTTACACTTTAAAAACCATATTTTACACTCCAAAATATTCCACACTTCAATTACACTTTAATGACAATAATTTTTACTTTACTAACAACATTTTCATTTTGAACTTTATTTTTGATTTTTTTAATTTTAAAATAATTTTATTATAGCTATTTTCAGGTTTTATTGAAAACTTCTATTTAAATTAAATTCTGCCAAATTTAGAAAATTTTATTTCCGTTTTAATCAAGCATTATAAATGGATATTTTGAGATTTATTCGTAAGTGGTTAACCAATTTCTAATATAGGGTTGAATATTCTATATACAGTTACGAGCGTCATCATCTCTGTCACCGTTTGCTTTTTTTTTTTGGAATGGCGCTCTCCTATTGGTTGGCTACGATCACATGGCTACGATGGCGCCGCCACTACGCGAGCCACTTTGTTTTTGACTTTGCCTCCCCCCCCCCCCCCCCACTCGCTTTTTGGTTTTTGTAACTATTGTGTTGGAGCGGGTCGCTCCTTAAATAAATGCATATATTAGTTAATAACTAAATGGAATCATCTCTTTCTTTTTCCCAGTAAGAGACGCCTACGGAAGCCAACAGTACATAGACAGATAAAGCACATAGGCTATAGTTATTAACTAATATATGCATTTATTTAAGGCGCCAATTTATAATTGTAACAAATAGTATTTGAATCAAAACATTCAATCGGGTAAAACACGGGCGTTGCCCGGGTCATTCGGCTAGTGTTCTATATTTCCGTTACAAGCTGCTCCTTAACTTAAATTTCAGTTGTATTCATAACTCTTGTTTTAAATAGCTTTTTATATTCAATGAAAATATTACACAAGTTAACATTTAGATTTAATTATTTCTTTCTATCGCATTTATGACGCTCATTAATCTTCAAGCTAATATAAATTAATTCAAATTTTAATATATCTATAATTTTCAATGATAATATCAATTCCTATTCCTGAATGAATATCGACGCATTTGAGGGAAGTACGAACTTACGTGATGGTTACTTTGAACCTATAAAGAACTTTATACAAAAAAATGTAAAAAAGCTAAAGGTTAATCTGGTAAATATTTGTAGAGGAAATATAGGAAAAATGTGATGTTCTTCTTCTTCTTTCTTATTTCCACACAATCATATCAGGATATTAAGCTTGTAGAGCTTTAGAATTTTGATGGTGTCTGATGGGGATGAGTAGAACTCATCAATGATGTGTTTTAGGGTTGCAGGTTGAGATTTAAACTTAGTACTTAGTGGGAAAACCTTAGAAACATTCTGTAATATCATATTAAAGAATGGTTAACTTTACTTGATAAAATATCAAATGCTTTTTTTCTAATGTTTGATTGAAACGTAAATAGAAATGTCTAATATAAACCTATTTCAATTAAAATAGAGATATTACGATAAAAAAACTAATAATATATATTCTAAAATTGTATAAAAATATTTGATAAAATAAAAAAAAAATAACGTTCATATTTAAAATTGTTATTAAAGGGTAAAATGTTGTTATATATAAATTAAAATTTTGTTATTAAAATGTAGAATGTTGTTTTAATTGTGAAATTTCTTAAAATTGAGTAGAACTTTATGTTAACCAATATGTGCGAATCTAAAAAGTTTAACTACTTAATAGCGATATTATATTCCAATAACAATATTTTATGATATAATAAAAACACTTTAAAGTGTGTTATAGCGAACCTTTAAAGATATATAATAATATGACTTTGAATTTATCTGAAAAAATATATATTTTAAGTTGTTAAAACTATATTTAATGTAAGGAATCAACATTTTATAGATTTATAATAATATTATAAAATTAGATAACACAATAATTTGTGGTTTTCATTAACATTTATCAATTAAAAATTGTAATTTTAGCATTGAAATCTAATTAGAAACCTTATTTCTATTTTATTCAATTAAAGTCGTTTGCACTTAAAGTCTAGTTATTTGACATTATTATATTATTTCCTATTTTGAGAGAAAATGAGTAATCCCTAAATAAATCTTTAATCAAAAAGGCCTATATTGGATCAAAATACTACACATATTATAGAGACATATTAATATGTTATAATACCTTTATGAAGGTTTGCGTTCAGCCAACTGAAATATTGGTAAAATGAATGATATTTTGATCCAATATATGCCTTTTTAATTAGAAATTATTATTTATATATATTAAACAAGTTTCATATCTAAAATAAGTATATATACAAACGCGTTCGTGGTTGACTTTTCTTGATTTATCAAGAAATTGGGTTGGCCAAATGTCAGGGAGCTGGCTAAATAAAGGTTTAGTTTATATTTGTTCCACTAGATGGCGCTCTGCCATATAGAAATGTTCATGTAAACACGGTCAGGATATGCCTTATTTTGTTTTGAATATATAGGTTAATGAATTTTATATTTCTATAAGAAAATATAACCGGATATATAAATATTATATTTTGTTGTTGTCGTGTCCAATAAATATTATTGAACATAAATATATTGTCATTAAATATTAAAATATATGTTTTTAAATTTTAATATATTCATTCAAATTAAAATATCATTATTAAATCAAAAATATTCTATCAATATTCAAAGAGTACTTATTTAAATTTAAAAAGCGTATATAACTTTTTAAAAAGAAGTTTTGAAATATAAATGCATATGAAACAAATAACAAATTTAAATTTCAATATTATTTATTAAATTATTAAATAATTTTAACTTTTAAATCATTAAATATGAGATATATTAACTACAAAAATATTTTTATATTTAACAAATCATACTTAAGAATTATTTTATAGATGAATAAGATTGCAATAATTATTCAAAAAAAAAAGATTGCTGGAACGAAATAAATTTTCTTGAAGGTAATTTTCTTTTTATGTAAAGTTTTGAATGAAAAAAATATAAGTTCTTAAATTATTTATTTTATATTTTGATACGTATTAATGAGAGGGACCTGTTTAATATTTATAGGAGTTTAAAGGAAATAATTGAAGACACTAATACCCTTTTAAAAGTAAGAAAATATTTTTCACAAGCCTTTTTATCTCTTATAAAATTATCTTTAACATTTCCTTTTATATTTTCGTTAATATTTTATATATTTTAGAAATGTATGCCTTTTAATATAAAATGAATAATATTTATTTTATTTATTATACTTTCATCATTATTTTATTTTATTACCATTTGCAAATAAGACACGCTATATCCAATATTCATATTGTAGTAGAGTAGGGGGGGGGGGGTAAGAGAATTATCAAAAGATAAATAAATAAATAAATCACATTTAAAAGTATCTTTTAAATTTCCCTTCTGGGCGTATACTTAATATTTTGTATCTTATATATTTCAGAAATGTATGCTCTTTGATAAAAAAAAAAAATAATGCAACTAATATTCATCTATATATATAAAATTGAATGTCTGTCTGTCTGTTTGTACTCTATAGATTCAAAAACCATACATCCAATCGCCGTGAAATTTTGGGTAATATTATTAGGTATATCACCGGGAAGGTTTTAGAAAAATAATTTCATGAATATCTTGAATATCCTTAGAGTTATTTGCAGATTTGTAGATTTAACTCGCAAGCAGCGCCCCCATTGTGACGATGATAACAAGTTTTCTTATCACTAAGTTTGTTATCTTAAATATTATTTATCAAAAGTAAGATTATCTCAGGATGACACGGCAATGTGACACGGGAAAAAATGTTCACTAGATAAAACTATGATTTTCTATATGATATAAAAAGCCAACAATGAAGAGTGAATGTAATACGATAGAATCGTTGGAAGGGGCGGTGGAACGGCAATAATTCTAAAAAACTATCTTAAATATAAAAAAGTGCTGATTCAAACATCTAACATGGGAAACACCACAATTCTAATGAAACCAGATGGAAGGGCAGTAGTGCAGATATCGTCAATCTATAAGAAACCCGATCTACCACTCCTGGAGGAAGATCTGAATCTCTTGTTAGAGAATAATCAATCAGTAATCGCTGCAGGAGACTGGAACTCCAAGCACCCTCTTTGGGGCTCAAGAACCTCCAATAATAGTGGAACCGTGCTTCATAATTTTTCCGAAAAAGAAAACCTGGACATTGTCGCACCTTCTTCACCCACGCACTACAGTCCTTTGGGTAATCCAGACTTTCTAGACATCGCAATTCTTAGAAACATCCCCTGGACTTCGAGGATTAAGACCCTGGATGCCTTATCTTCAGATCACCTCCCAGTAATCCTAGAGCTGACCTGCCCGAAGGATGAATTCACGACTAGGGCTTGCCGACTCACTAACTGGGTACACTTCCAACAAGACTTAATTTCCAGTACGCCCCCTAGAGTACCCTTGAAAACGGAAGCCAATATTGACTCAGCAGTGACCATACTAAATGATAAAATCTACAACAGCTACTCGAAAAACACAGTTATATCATCCTCTTCATCAAAACAGAACCCCTCGACCAAGGCCTTGATAAAAGAAAAGAATAAAGCTCGTAAGAGGTGGCAAGCAACCTGGGATCCAGCCCATAGAGCCATTTATTTAAACCTACAGGGAAAAGTTAACAAAGCCCTCAAATCCGACTCCACCGAGAACTGGAATCAATTCATACACAAGATTGAATCAAGCCTAAAGGACTTCTGGAGAAAAACAAAACCCATCAGGAAAAAAACGGAAAGGATCTCAAGCTTAGTAACGAACGGCAAAACCTTATTGACCGACAAAGAAATCGGAAATGAACTTGCAGAACACTTCTCCAACCAGTTCTCCAAGGAAAAAGAAGACCAACCAAATATAACTTATAATCACCAACAAGAAAAAATGCTCACAATGACGACACCAAATGAAGTCAAAGAAGTGATTAAATACTTAGCTAACCACAAAGCTCCTGGCCATGACAATATCACTCCGCAAATGGCCAAGAATCTTCCCATCAAATGGATTGTATTTCTAGCTGGAGTATTCAACGCCGCACTGCACTTGTGTTACTACCCCAAAGTCTGGAAACATGCTATCATAATTCCAATTCCAAAAAAAATCCGCTAAATCCCCTGAAGATCTAAGACCTATCAGCCTCCTCCCCACCATCGGCAAAATTTACGAAAGAATTATTTTACGTAGACTTCAGATGTACTTGGACAACTCTAACTTCATCATCCCGCAGCAATTCGGATTTAGAAGGGGGCATTCAACAACTCACCAACTCATTGCAGTTCTGGACTACATCCAGATAAGAAGATCCCACAAGGAAGTGGTAGGTGCTGTCTTTCTAGATTTTGCGAAAGCATTTGATAAAGTTTGGCATAATGGCCTTATAAAGAAACTCACAAAACACCAGTTTCCAAGTGACATTATCAATTTTATGCAGAATTATCTAGAGGGCAGGACTTTTTCAGTCAAGCAAGGAAATTTTATAATTGAACCAAAGCCAATCCAGACTGGAGTACCTCAAGGCTCTATCCTCGGACCCTACCTTTTCAATATTTACATTAATGACATCCCACTGCACTCTAAATGTAAACTTAAGCTCTTCGCAGATGACACAGCAATTTTATTTAACTCTAAATCAGTCAACCTATTGGTTACTCAGCTTCAGGATTACCTAAATGACATAATCAAATGGTGCGATGAGTGGAAACTAGACATTAACCCAACTAAGACTCAAGCAATACTTTTTCCCCCAAGAGATAACAAAAAATTCAAGCCACAAACCAACTTGACAGTAAACTCAAGCACTATTAGTTGGGCCGACCATGCCAAGTATCTTGGTGTCACTTTGGATTCGAAATTAAAATTTAACCTACATGTCCAAAACACCATAAGAAAGGCAAAGATAGCCAAAATATCTCTATCAAGCCTGCTCAATTTTAAAAGTAATTTAACAACAAAGCATAAATTCACGTTGTACAAAACCTGTATTCTACCCATCATCACGTACGCACTACCAGTCTGGGGCAAATATATCACACCTACGGATAAAAAAAGAATAGATGCCTTCATGAGGATTTGCTTACGAACCACTATAGGAGCCCCATTCAATCTTTCAAACAAAATTCTCAAAGAAGATCTCAACCAGCCTAATCTAGAAGAGATTTATCAAGACTCTGCGACAAGACTATTCTCGCAATTTCAAAAATCATCAAATCCAACTATACAAGAAATTGTTCAAAATCAAGGTGACCTCAGCCACCGAATCCGACGACCTGGACCCAATGGCTAGCTGACAGCCAAACACCCAACAACTGCCCTCCTGTAAGGTTCCGGGGGCCACTCCAGCATTACAACTCGCCATGTGTAAATAATCTGGACAAGGTGACTCACGAGTTGTGCTCGAATGTAACACCTGCAAATTGAGATGAAATAAATAAATAAAGTGAATGTAATATAAAAAGCCAACAATGAAGAATGAATGTAAGATAAAAAGCCAACAATGAAGAGTGAATGTAATATAAAAAGCCAACAATGAAGAATGAATGTAAGATAAAAAGCCAACAATGAAGAGTGAATGTAAGATAAAAAGCCAACAATGAATAGTAAATGTAATATAAAAAGCCAACAATGAAGAATGAATGTAAGATAAAAAGCCAACAATGAAGAGTAAATATAATATAAAAAGCAAACAATGAAGAATGAATGTAAGATAAAAAGCCAACAATGAAGAGTGAATATAATATAAAAAGCCAACAATGAAGAGTGAATGTAAGATAAAAAGCCAACAATGAAGAGTGAATGTAATATAAAAAGCCAACAATGAAGAATGAATGTAAGATAAAAAGCCAACAATGAAGAGTGAATGTAATATAAAAAGCCAACAATGAAGAATGAATGTAAGATAAAAAGCCAACAATGAATAGTAAATGTAATATAAAAAGCCAACAATGAAGAATGAATGTAAGATAAAAAGCCAACAATGAAGAGTAAATATAATATAAAAAGCCAACAATGAAGAATGAATGTAAGATAAAAAGCCAACAATGAAGAGTGAATGTAAGATAAAAAGCAAACAATGAAGAGTAAATGTAATATAAAAAGTCAACAATGAAGAATGAATGTAAGATAAAAAGCCAACAATGAAGAGTAGATCTCTATATATATATATATAAGTCAATTTCTGTCTGTCTGTCTGTTTCGCGATAAACTCAAAAACTACTGAACCAATTGGTACCATATTTTGCATGTCGCTTTTTATAAACCTGAGGAAAATTTTCGGCTGCATTTTGATTAGTTTTTTGGCTATTTCTTTTTTTTTTCATTTGAAGAACTTTTTTTACGCGGACTAATCCGGAATGGAATGAATACCTAAATATGGCCATTTTTTTAAGCATCGATGGTTCAGTGGTAGAATGCTCGCCTGCCACGCGGGCGGCCCGGGTTCGATTCCCGGCCGATGCATTTTTTTTTTTTTTACAATTTTTAAAACTCTTTTATATTATCTTAAATATATATAATTGAATGTCTGTCTGTCTGTACTCTATAGATTCAAAAACCATACATCCAATCGCCGTGAAATTTTGGGATATTATTAGGTATATCACCGGGAAGGTTTTTGAAAAATAATTTCATGAATATCTTGAATATCCTTAGAGTTATTTGCAGATTTGTAGATTTAACTCGCAAGCAGCGCCCCCATTGTGACGATGATAACAAGTTTTCTTATCACTAAGTTTGTTATCTTAAATATTATTTATCAAAAGTAAGATTATCACAGGATGACACGGCAATTTATTTGCGACAAGAATAATGATACAATTCCAAGGCGAAGATATTATTCCTTTAACTTCCAATTACCGAGGGAACCAATTAATATTGATTTTATTCAACTTATCGAGTATTTCTCAAGGGACCGGGAAAAAATGTTCACTAGATAAAACTATGATTTTCTAATGTAGAAAATTAGGAAAGACAAAATTCAGGATGACAAGGCACACAGGGACCGGGAAAAAATGTTCACTTTATCGAGAGATTCAAATTTACGAGTTTCAAATTATCAAAATATATCTTTTTTATTTTTTAATAAGTTTTTAGAGAATTGTTTTAACAAATGTTCGCTAGACAAACCTTTACTCGGGTAAAACCCCGGGCGAAGCCGAGTACGTTTTATAAGTTTAAAGAGAATTGTTTTAACAAATGTTCGTTAGACAAACATTCACTCGGGTAAAACCCGGGCGAAGCCGGGCGGGTCCGCTAGTAATATATATATATACTAGCGGATGTGTACCCGGCTTCGCCCGGGTTTTATCCGAGTGAAAGTTTGCCTAACGAATATTATTGATAATAATATTCGGGAACACACAGAATATTATGATAATATAATTCATTATGTCATATATTTATATAATATATGAAATTTATTTTTCAAAAAACATATCCACTCTCTACTGAATAGATTTTTAAAAAGATATACATAAATAAAAATATCTCGAGATATACTACGTGATCATAGCCAAAAGGCCGAGAAACGATATTTTATATATAGAGATGACCTGGCTTCGTGTGTCTTCTGCTCGAGTGAATGTTTCGCTGGTAGAAATTTGTTCCTGCCTACTATTAATCATTATCTGGCTTTACCTGTGGTCTACTTTAGTGAATATTCCCCAAAATAATTTTTAATGCAATCAAGCATGATACGGCAATATTGTCATTTTCATTTCTGACTAAAAAAATATTGTTGCTCAGTACTTGGTTAAATATAATTTTTATTGGTTTAAAGTGCGACAAAAAAACTCTTACAGATTTAACTCTCTGTCCTGTACAAATTTCAGCGAGATTAGTTACATATTGAGGGCGTGCATAGCCGACAAACATATATATATATATATATATATATATATGTTCCCGACTTCACCCCAAGTAAAAGTTTGCTTAACAAACATTTGTTAAAACGATTCTAGCAAACATCCAATCCCTACTGAATCTATACTTGTCTACCTTCTCGATAATTTTTTCCCGGTTCCTTGAAAAATACTCGATAAGTTGAAAAAAATCAGTAATAATTGGTCCACTCGGTAATTTGAAGTTGAAGGAATAGTATCTTGCCACAAACGAAGATTTGTAAATAACTGTATTTAGCGAATGTACCCGGCTTCGCACAGTTTTTATCCGAGTAAAAGTTTGCCTAACGAACATTTGTTAAAACGATTCTAGAAAACATCCAATCCACCTATATATTGATTTATAAACGTATCAACATATATAGTCACGACCGTCTTTCCTCATCGCTGTCACGGATGCGCGCGCATCATCATTATGATCATTATCATTATCTAATGATAATAATAATAATTATTATTATTATATTATTATTATTATTTTATTATCAACATATATAGTCACGACCGTCTTTCCTCAATTCCTCATCGCTGTCACGGATGCGCGCGCATCATCATTATGATCATTATTTTCTATAGAAGCTTCTATCATTATAATTATGTATATTTACAAAAGGTCAATTCGCTCGCGCCTCTAGCGGTGAAAATGAGGGGTAATACCAGCTGACCTAATGTACACGTAAAGTTTGGAGCGGGACGTTTCACAAGAGTGACATCCACGGCTCCAATTTATAATTGTAACAAATAGTATTTGAATAAAAACATTCAATCGGGTAAAACACGGGCGTTGCCCGGGTCATTCGGCTAGTATAAATATAAATATGGTTATATGCGTTTAAATATATTTTTGAAACACATAATTTTTTGAAAACATTTATTATATTTTAAATAAGATATTGTCACTTTTGTGAATTTGATAATTAATCATTTCTTTTTTCTGAATGAATTATATATATTAATTTAAAATTTAATTTTTGTTATCATCATCACATACAATGTAATTTTTTTATATAAACAAACGATAATAACAACAATTAGGGGCTCAAAAATCATTTATTATGGTTAGCAGCTCCGTAAATAAAGATATTTTCACAACAACAATTAAAGTTGCATCATCATTTTTATAAAACAACCACAAATTAAATTAACAATATAAAAATATATTTTAACATTACATTTTAACATTTAACACAAAATCGTTACAATTCTTTCTTTAAATATATATTAATATTGAAATGCCAAGTATTTTTTACGTCATTGGAATATTATATAACTAAATTCTCAAATTAAAATTATTATACTTGGAAAACATTTTAAGCATTGTTACAATTTATAAATATAATTTCACCAGACGCCGCTAGAGGCGCTGCTTGCGAGTGAAAGTAAAAAATTTGCAAATAAAATTGCAAAGAATGTTTATTTCAAATCAAATTCAAACCAGAAATCTTCCCAGTAGTATAGTAAATAACTTCCTAAAGTTTCACGGCGATTGGATAATCTTACCTTTTAAAAACATTCATCGTGTGAACAAACTAACATTCATTGTGTAAACAAACCACGTGTTAATTATTAACCAATCAAATTCATTTATCGTCGCGACCAGTGCTGCGCCCAAGCGGTAAAAGACTGGAACTAACGCTTTTTGGTTTTTTATTTTTTTAAAAAAGCACATTTACTTTTTTAGTTTTTTGAATAGCCTATATGTTAAACGGAATCTTCAGCTGCCTACATGCGAAATTCCATAATGATTAAGTCGGTAGATTTTGCGTGAAGCGATAACAAACATCGATTTCGCATTTCATTTTTATATATATAAGGATAGATATTTTAAAACACATTTACCAGGATGATAATATTCTATTAAAAATAATGGTCACATCTCCCGCATATCAAACAATGATTGATATTTAATTATTCCAGGATTGGCTAGATATTCATTCTTGGTTAATCAAGAAAAGCAAACACGTTTTATTGTGATATAGGCTTATAAGTTTTAATTAGACAAATTTAATTTATATTTAGACAATTTTTCTTTTTGTTTATAATTTTTATTTTTAATTTAGACATTTTTCATTTTAAATCAGACCATTGACCTTTTATAGAAAATTCTAAATTGAAATGAATGACGTCTAAATTAAAATGAAAAATATCTAAATTGAAATGAAAAATGTCTAAAATTGAAAATGTCTAAATAAAAATGAAAGTGTTTCAATTAAAATGAAAAATGTCTAATTAAAAGTTAAAAACATATGTATAGAATATAATATTTATCCTATAAATTATTTTAAAACACAAAACAGACATATATTAATAATGATTCGAAATTAAATAAATAATATTAATGTTAAGATGAATGGATTATTTTTTTTCATAATAAGAATATGCAAAATGGGTTAGTAAATAATGGGTTATGGAAATGAAAATGAAGAGTTAGTTTTTATAAGAACTTTTATTTCTAGTATGTATTTTTTACAAAATGATACGTCCATCTAACAAGAAATGTGGTACAACAGTATTTAAGAATCTTATATACATGGAAGACATTGGCAAGGTTTACACTTTTCACAATTTATTTATTTATAAATAGATTTACATTTAGATAATATATATATAAGTAAAATTATTTTTTGTATATATATATAATTCATATTTGAAACATTTTAATGCATTTTAAATGTCATTTTAAATGTTATAAAAACATTTTAAAATAATAATAAAATGAGTATTCTAATTTAAATAAAATAATAAAATTTGAAACCAAATGATATACGCGCTTAAAATATGACAAAAAGGCGTATATTTGTGATTTATAATATTCGAAAATGGTTCATAAAAATCAGATATTTATATATGTATTTATGTTTTATGGTATATATGTTTAAAGTATATTATTATTAATTAAACCAATATATTTAATTTCTTATTATATATAATTTTGTTTATAATATTTAATATTACAGTCGAACTTGGATAATTCGAACCCCAAGGGACCATAGAAAAATTTGAATTATCCAAAAATTCGAATTTAAAACGGAAATTCTATTAATTGGAAATTCTAGGGACCAAGATAAATATTCGAATTAAAGAGGTTTTCGAATTAAAGAAGTTCGAATTATCCAAGTTCTACTATATTATGAAAATGTTAACAAACTATATAACCACAAATTTTGATTTTTGATGTAATATAATTATAATATTGTGTTAAATATAGCAACATTTTATTTAATATTGATTATATTTACTTATATACTAAAACCAAAATGAAATATAATAAAGCAATTATTGTTATTTCGCAAATAAAACGGACGGATTATTATGTATTTCCGAATATTATAAAATTTAATTTTATATTTAATAAATACAATGATTGATACTTTTAATTTTTTTTTAAATTCTATTTCTTTATTTAAGCGAATTGTTTTTTTAACAGTTTGAATAAAATATATAAATATATGTTGTAACTTATTGCGAACTGGTTTATATATATTTATATATGATATTTAATTATAAATTATTATTATAACTTTATTAAATGATTCTAAATTAAATTATATAAATTATTATCGAATATGTAAAAATGGCATAATTTTGTATACAATTTAAATTTGATTTTGTTTAACAATTATATTTTATAATGATAAATGTATTGTAATAGTTTTTGTCATATTTCATCGTAATATTTATATTTAATAGTTTTTTTTTATAACTATTTTTAAGGTTCAAACAAAAGATATGTTAAATTACAGAAAACCTGTAAGATATGCTTTGAAATTTGTACTAAATTTCATAAAATGTTTTATATTTTATCGAAATATAATCACACATTAAAACATGATACAACTTTGACACAAACTTTGAAATGAACTTAAATTTGAAATTTCTTTTAAAACCACAGATATAGATAAGAATTAGTCATTGAAAATTCCTGAAGGTGATCAGGAAATGTGTCTCACTGTTGTTTCACAAATATTTTCATCAAGTTGCTAGTGGTCCTGAAATACTGTTGGAGGCACGATGCACCTTGTGGTATTTCTTATCTAAACACACCAAATCAAATTGTTGAACTGTCTGAGAAATATATTTGCATATTTGCACATAATAATTTATTTTGGCAATAAAATGATTTATATTTAAATATTATTTCATTTGATTATATATAATAAATGAAAATACTCATCAGGTAATTATTCTGTATTTGTGAATTTATCATATATGTTCTATAACTTGTTTTTCAATATTCTCTATCTGTATATATAGTCAAACCTGTCTATAGTACCCCCTCTTTGGACTCACCGAAATATGGTGCAATAGAGAGGGGGTGCTATAGACAGGTCACTTTAAATGTAAAATGATTACATTTTAATGTTTAAAATCAGGCGCTATAGAGAGGAAGACGCTATTTAGAGGGGGCGCTATAGACAGGTTTAACTGTAGTTTTCTTGGTTTGTTGATATTTTTGACTAGTCATGCTGACGTCATCAATACATATTTTCACATCATAAGATATTAAAAGACGTGAATTATTCGCTACAATATTCTATTAATTAAAAAGGCATATATTGGATCAAAATATAATTTATTTTAGCAATATATCAGTTGGTTGAACGCCAATCTTTAGCAAGGTATAATAACATTTTAATGTGTGTCAACAACAACCTCAGTGCTACATAACATCAAGTTGTTGTTGATACATATTAATATGTTCTTATACCTTGATAAAGGTTGGCGTTCAGCCAACTGAAATATTGGTAAAATAAATTATATTTTGATCCAATATAAGCCTTTTTATTTAAATATTTATTCATGGATTGTTCTATTTTCAAAACAATATTCTATAAATGATGCATAGCGCGCCATCTATTATGAATATTCGAAACTATTATAGACGCGCATGATTCTTTTGAAAATTAAACAATTTCTACTGCCCTTACTGCAATAGAAAAATCAAAGGGAGGTAACAATTCAATTTTTCCATTGCAGTAAGGGCAGTAGAAATTTTTAAACCACTGATAAGCCAAGCCCTCCCTATAATTTTTCCATTGCAGTAAGGGCAGTAGAAATTGTTAAACCACTGATAAGCCAAGTCCTCCCTATAATTCTTCCATTGCAGTAAGGGAAGTAGAAATTGTTAAAACACTGATAAGCCAAGCCCTCCCTATAATTTTTCCATTGCAGTAAGGACAGTAGAAATTTTTAAACCACTGATAAGCCAAGCCCTCCCTATAATTCTTCCATTGCAGTAAGGGCAGTAGAAATTGTTAAAACACTGATAAGCCAAGCCCTCTCTATAATTCTTCCTTTGCAGTAAGGGCAGTAGAAATTTTTAAACCACTGATAAGCCAAGCCCTCCCTATAATTCTTCCATTGCAGTAAGGGCAGTAGAAATTGTTAAAACACTGATAAGCCAAGCCCTCTCTATAATTCTTCCATTGCAGTAAGGACAGTAGAAATTTTTAAACCACTGATAAGCCAAGCCCTCCCTATAATTCTTCCATTGCAGTAAGGGCAGTAGAAATTGTTAAAACACTGATAAACCAAGCCCTCTCTATAATTCTTCCATTGCAGTAAGGACAGTAGAAATTGTTAAACCACTGATAAGCCAAGCCCTCCCTATAATTCTTCCATTGCAGTAAGGGCAGTAGAAATTGTTAAAACACTGATAAGCCAAGCCCTCCCTATAATTCTTCCATTGCAGTAAGGGCAGTAGAAAATTTTAAACCACTGATAAGCCAGGCCCTCCCTATAATTTTTCCATTGCAGTAAGGGCAGTAGAAATTGTTTAATTTTCAAAAGAAGCATACGCGTCTATAATAGTTTCGAATATTCTATATGAAAAATTATAAAATAATAGAATAATATACTAGGGTATTGAATATAATTCATTGTTCTGATTGTTCAGCTTTGTATTTAGGTGTGATTGTATGGATGACTGTAGAATACTTGGTACTGACCCATGTTAAGGAAGTCCTGGTCACACTCGGTCTCTGACATCTCGTGACCGTCCATGTGGTATTCCCTAGGGAAACGGAAGACATGTCCTCCTCCTCCATCGCTGTCTTCATCGTCCTCTGATCCGCTGCATAACATTCCCATGGATATTGTTTTGTTTATTGGATAGTACCATTTCTATAAACATAGGACATTTTTTTATTTATGTATTACAAAGCACACGCTATATTCTTTGTGGATATTTCCATGTAAATGTTTAATCTATTTTATTTACGTAGTTTTTAAATATATATACAAATTACTTATAGTTTTAGAGAGAGAGTGAAAGTTATCTAAATTTATTTTTTGAAGCAATATATTTTACAATAAATAAAGGTTATTTACACACATATTATCAAAAGTTTAATATATCTTTAGAGTTATAACCAATAAACCAGTGAAACAAATATAGAACATCCCATAAAAAAATATATAACAGCAATAAAAACAAAAAAAAAACAACTATACTAATTAAAACTAGAAATTTCAATTCTCAATGTAATTCAAGGCCACGGCATTTGAGATAGACTCTGCAGAACTTGTTATATTTTCTATATTCCTTTTACTGGAGACCATTTGGCTTAAACTAGAACTGTTCATTTGACATTGTACTCTCAAATCAGCAACAAGTGGGTACAGGATTAAAATATTCTCAGGGTTGTGATATTCTTGGTCATATAAGCAGATTGAAGAATAAACATAGGACATGTATATCTTTAATATTATAATACAATATAATGCGGCTTATGATTTTAACCTTACTGTAAATAATATTTACGAACGGAAAAATATGTCCAGGGTAGTCTAATGGACATCCATCTGCCCGATAATCGGAACACTGTGGGTTCGATTCCCATCCCTGGACACTTTTATTTTTCCGTTTATCATTACTCTTCACAATTAATCATTTCATACCTCATCCCTAAGGTTATAAATAATCGTTATTTGTTCTTTAAAATAAATTTCGATTTTTCGTTCAAAAGAAACGCATGCGGGATAATTTTTAAACGTCGTTCTACTTTCACCCGATTGAATGTTTTTATTCAAATACTATTTGTTACAATTATAAATTGGCGCCTCATATAAATACATATATTAGTTAATAACTATCAACATATATAGTCACGACCGTCTTTCCTCAATTCCTCATGTCACGGATGCGCGCGCATCATCATTATGATCATTATCATTATCTAATGATAATTATAATAATAATTATTATTATATTATTATTTTATTATTAATATAATAGTCACAACCGTCTTTCCTCAATTCCTCATCGCTGTCACGGATGCGCGCGCATCATCATTATGATCATTATCTTCTATAGAAGCTTCTATCTTTATAATTATGTATATTTACAAAAAGTCAATTCGCTCGCGCCTCTAGCGGTGAAAATGAGGGGTAATACCAGCTGACCTAATGTACATGTAAAGTTTGGAGCGGGACGTTTCACAAGAGTGACATCCACGGCTCCAATTTATAATTGTAACAAATAGTATTTGCATAAAAACATTCAATCGGGTAAAACACGGGCGTTGCCCGGGTCATTCGTCAACATATATAGTCACGACCGTCTTTCCTCAATTCCTCATCGCTGTCACGGATGCGCGCGCATCATCATTATGATCATTATCTAATGATAATAATAATAATAATTATCATTATATTATTATTATTATTATTATCAACATATATAGTCACGACCGTCTTTCCTCAATTCCTCATCGCTGTCACGGATGCGCGCGCATCATCATTATGATCATTATCTTCTATAGAAGCTTCTATCTTTATAATTATGTATATTTACAAAAAGTCAATTCGCTCGCGCCTCTAGCGGTGAAAATGAGGGGTAATACCAGCTGACCTAATGTACATGTAAAGTTTGGAGCGGGACGTTTCACAAGAGTGACATCTACGGCTCCAATTTATAATTGTAACAAATAGTATTGGAATAAAAACCTCAATCGGGTAAAACACGGGCGTTGCCCGGGTCATTCGTCTAGTAGCCTATGTGCTTTATCTGTCTATGTACTGTTGGCTTCCGTAGGCGTCTCTTACCTGGAAAAAGAAAGAGAGGATTCCATTTAGTTATTAACTAATATATGCATTTATTAAAGGTGCGACCCGCTCCAACACAATAGTTACAAAAACCAAAAAGCGAGTGGGGGGGGGGGGGGGCATGATGGGGTAGGGGGGCAAAGGTGGCGTGATCGTAGCCAACCAATAGGAGAGCGCCATTACAAAAAAAAAAAGCAAACGGTGACAGAGATGAAGAATTATTAAGAACGCATGAAGCTCGTTACTGTATATAGAATATTATGCTTATTGTACATATTGCTAGACACTTTGTTATTTTGTACACAGGTCTTTTCTCGTTTTTTTTTTCTCTCATTCTCATTGTTAACTTTATATGACTATTCAATGAACGGCCTAAAATTATTGCATATATATGTATAGACAAATGTATAGGCATACAGGTATGATAGCACGATTGTACCTAGGGGGACATAGCGTTTTAAATTGAAATAAAATAAAATAATAAATGTAATAAATTTAACCTATTTTGACCCGTATGATTTTTTTCTTTTTTTAATAAATCAATTTTCTACTGCCCTTATTGCAATGATCAAATAATGGGAGGACCTTTCTCATCAGTTATGAACCCTCCCAGCGTTTTCGCCAGTTTAATCTACCATACAGCTGTCTACATGAGCAACATCAAACCTCTTCTACTAGTAGAGAATCTCCTAACGCTAATTGATTGGAACACAGACTCAAAGAATTAGACCATTTCGAAGAGTGACTACAAACACACTGGTTTATTTTATCCAGCTGGCGATTTTATACAAATAAAATTTGCATATTTAGCTTAAATAGCTAAATTTACATAATAGAGAGAGAATATGGTTTTACTAGCTACGAACCAGAATATGCATAATAGGCGTGAATATATAATTCACATACCTATAAAATGTCGAGTTCTAAAAAGCTCTTAATAATATTCTAATAGATTTTTATATGCTATCAACTTCTGGTTAATATGAAATATTATATATATATGCACATATATAGTCTATTCTTATATAGATTTGTGTGCATCTATTAGAAATATTAGCAACAAAGTGCATTTTGAAGACATCGCGTGGTTAACCAAAACATTACAAAATACATAAAACTCAGACGAAGATAGCTGTACAGCCTAGATATTTAGATATAGAATATAGAGAAGATTCATATTTTGTATATATATATATGTTATATAAAAATATTATTTAATTTAAATTATATTTCATCGATACAAATACTCTGTTTAAATCGACCGCCAGAGGTCACGCTTTCTCTATAAATACTCATTGTTGTTCTTCTCTGATGGTCGGCTCAAAACATTTGTACATTATGTAAATAAGCTTTTCATTTTTTTTATTCTTACGCCTTAAGCCAGGCAGTACTTTTACAAAATTGTGTTTTTCATATGTAATTCATTCCTCAGCTCAATAAAGAAATCGCTAATCAAGACTTTATATTTTGAAGATTATAATCTCTTCCAACGACTGCATACCAAAATCAAGCAACAGATATAAATTCTATAACTCAGGATAATCAAATATTAGCAGAATATCTTATTTAATATAATATATATATATATATTAGATAATAAAAATAAAGAAAGCATATCCTGACCAAGAGCACATGTGCTATTTTAGATGGCAGAGCGCCATTTAGTGGAACAGAAATCAACTAAACGTTGATTTAACCTGTTCCTTAATATTTGATCAACCCATTTTCTTGATAAATAAAATAAAATCCATCCACGAACGCGTTTCGTTCTGTTGGCGCTCGTCTTTGGCGACTAATTTATCAAGAAAATGGGTCGGCCAAATATCAGGGAACAGGTAAATCAATGTTTAGTTGATATCTGTTCCACTAGATGGCGCTCTGTCATCGAAAAACCACAGGTGCTTTGACAGGATATATTCCTTCTTTAATTTTAATACCAACACCTGACTTTTTATTTTTCTATTATTTTACACATATTATATAATAAATATGAAAACAAAATATTACAAGAAAGTATACTGCATAACATATCTAAAATAATAACTAATTTTGATTGGATAACTTAAATAAAATTCTATAAGACACATATTTATGATGATTGACAGACTTCTTTCTTTCAATATATTATTTATTACACATACATTACAATAAGAAAACACAACAAATACAAAATATGATAGTGGCTATATATATTTTTAATCAAGATTTGTTTGTCACCTTTTAACAACAACAACTTTTTTATTAGGTTATCATCATATCCAATCTCACATAATATATATTGACACGTTTCTGAATTTTGTAATTAATTTTGTAATTGGTTTTTCATTGATTTTTAATGTGTGATCAATAACTCTTATCATCATTGGAAAAAAAGAACAATTAATAAACAAAAGAACAACAACATGGTAAATTTGCCTCTTTATTTAAAACAAACAAACAAATTAGATAAAGATTTAAAATAAAACATTTCTTTAAAAGTTAAAGCAAAAATAAAACGTTACATAAAATATTTGGCGCAGCTACGAAAGGATTAAAATATAAATCAAAAAAGGCTTCGACGAAAGAAAAAGTAAGTACAATGGCAGTAAATGTAAACGAATTAGAGAAATTTAGCGGTGATAAAGGTTCAATTCGGCCTGAATCATGGCTTAAACTATATGAATTGGAAACTGGTAAACTAGATGAAGTCGATAGAATCAATAATCTAATTTATTATTTATCAAAAGATGCTTTAGAATGGTTTGCTGATGAAATATTGAGCAACGCATCCATTAAAAAATGGGATACTGTTAAACTCAAATTAATTCAGCGCTTTGGTTATAAAGTTGAAAGCCCTATAGTTGCAGCATCAAAAAGAAGACTTAAAAAAGAAGAAAGCGTGGAAGATTATTTTAGAGATAAAATTAGATTATTAAATCAAACAAGCCTCAATAATGTCGAGAAGCTAAAAATGTTAACGGATGGATTGCCATTAGATTGGAAAAATTATCTCGTAACAGCCCAGCCTAAATATCCATCACATTGGATGCAAATTGCCATGGAGATTGAACAAAACAATAATCAAATAAGGCAACAACAGAGAAGTAAAACCAAGGTTTTTAATATAACTACACCTACAATCTCAAAAAATTGCCCATATTGGTGTCCTATTTGTAAGAAAAAAGGATTGTATTTTAAACATTGGATAAGTGATTGCAAAGATTATGATCCTAATTATAAAGACAAGCTTAAACACCAAGCAACTAATATCACCACAGATGTTAAACAAACCATAGCTGATTCACTTTGCATAGCAAATACTAATTTTCCTTATAGATTTGTTAATGTTGAAGTTTTACTTAATAATATTCCAGTTTCATCTTTTATTGATACCGGGTCAACTATTTCATTAATGAGCTGTTCGCTTTTAAAACAACATAAGTTAAAATTGAATGTAAACGATAGAATCAAAATTAAACAAGTAGATAGTTTTGCATATACTTTAGGATCAGTAGAAGTATTTTTGAAAATCCATTCTAAACTTGTCGGGTGTAAGCTTCATGTAGTGAAAACCTTTAGTTATCCATTGCTTATTGGACTTGATGTAGCAGGAAAAATTGGATTAATAATTGACACAAAAGACA
Organism: Cordylochernes scorpioides; assembly: GCA_030710605.1. Lineage (NCBI taxonomy): Eukaryota > Metazoa > Arthropoda > Arachnida > Pseudoscorpiones > Chernetidae > Cordylochernes > Cordylochernes scorpioides. The sequence continues at coordinate 161,738,017 of CP092863.1, forward strand.
AAGCGGTGTATGTTAAAGGAAATGAATGTTTTTATATATCTCCTGAAACGCATCTTCCATCTGTTCAGCAAAAAGAGCTTAATCAATTACTTAAAGAAAATCAAGCATTGTTCAGCCAGCATGAAACTGACATCGGAAGGATTGCTGTTCAACACAAGATCCATACAATTGAACATCCACCCATCAGTTGTAGACCATATAGAAGACCACTTGCCGAATATGATGAAATAAAAAGAAAAGTTGAAGAATTGAGTAAAAAGGGACCAATAAGAGAATCTCAGTCACCTTGGGCCTTCCCCGTAGTGTTGGTCTCTAAAAAGGATGGTTCACAAAGGATGTGCATAGATTACCGAAAACTGAATGCAATTACAATTGATGACAAGCAGCCTCTTCCATACATCCAAGATATGTTTGATCGCTTACATAATGCGAAATACTTCACAACACTTGACATAGCATGGGGCTATTGGCATGTTGAAATACATCCAGACTCTGTTGAGAAAACTGCTTTCATTACAAATGACGGGCATTATGAATTTTTGGTTATGCCATTTGGCTTGAAAACTCCTCCACGTACCTTTCAGCGAATAATTCAGCATATTATTGGAAATCTTCTTTGGAACGGTGTTTGTAATTATCAAGATGATATTCTAATTTACAGCAGTACTTTTAAAGATCATATTGAACTCTTGAAGAAAATATTTGACAAGCTTAAAGAAAACAATATCAAACTCAAGTTGAAGAAATGCTCCTTTGCAAAACAAAAAATAAGATATTTAGGTCATATCATAGGACATAACAAGATTAAACCTGACCCTGAAAAAACAAAGGCAATAAATGAGTTCCCTCAACCTAAAACAGTGAAGCAAGTAAGGCAGTTTTTGGGTTTAGCAGGTTACTAAAGGAAATTTATTCCTAAATTTAGTAAAATTGCAGATCCTTTAACAAGCCTCACAAGAAAAAATAAGTTATTTAAATGGACTACTGAAGTTAACAAATAATTTCAGGAACTAAAGTCTCATTTATCCACAGATCCAGTTCTTTCTACATATGATCCTTCATTACCATGTAAGCTTTATACAGATGCATCTAAACTGGGAATTGGTGCTATTTTAGCTCAAAATGAGAATGATAATCAAGAACATGTAATTTCCTATTATTCAGGGAAACTTCTACCACATCAACAGAACTATTCTGCATTTGAGTTGGAATGCTTTGCTGTAGTTCAATCAGTTGAATACTTTAAGTTTATCTTGAGAACAATACATTTGAAGTCATTACAGATCATTCGGCTTTGGAATGGCTCTTCAACGTAAATAAACCAAAGGCAAAATATCTCCGATGGATAATTGAATTATCAACCAAGTCAATGAAAATAGTTCACAGATCAGGATCAAAGCAAACGCATGTTGATGCATTGTCAAGATCACCAGTGTCATTTCATATATCAATCCCCACTCTTCGACTACACCAACAAAAAGCGGATCTCAGTTTTGTGAAGAACTCTCATATTCATCGAGATCTTATTATGGTGAAACATAATGGAGTTCTAAAAACAGTTGTTCCAGAATCATTCCAAGAAGAAATTCTCAAAGAATACCACGATAATCATTCTCACCCCTCAATTAACAAGACAGTAAGATTGATAACACCATTTTATTGGTGGCCGAATGCTATCAGATGCATCAAAGACTATGTTCGCTCATGTAAAATATGTCAAATAACTAAATGCAGTCATAAACCATTTATTGGAGAATATGTTGCACCAAACTCTGATCTGAAACCACTGGAATTAATATCAATGGATACTATTGTGCTAGGCTCTGCAGCAAATGAAACCAAGCACAAATACATTCAAGTAATAATTGACCACCTAACAAGATTTGTTTGGGCTTTCCCTACTGTCACCAACACTTCTCAAGCAGTAATTCAATGTTTAGACAAAATCAACAAAACTGTTCCCCAAATCAAATGTATTTTAACCGACAACGGAAAGAATTTTACATCAAAAGAATTTAACAAGTTTTTGAATGAGCATCAAGTTCAACACACCTATTCGACGCCATATCATCCGCAGAGTAATGGACTGTGTGAAAAGATGAATGACACTATACTCACCAAATTAAGAACAAACCTTCAAGAGAATCCAAGACTAAAATGGTCATCATTACTTGCCAAAATTGTGAAAGATTATAATAGCACACCCCATGAAGTCACTGGGTTTTCTCCAAATTTCCTACTTTTTGGTGATTGTGCAATACCAGAATTTTCTGAATCACCACATTTCACCATAGAAAATGCAAGGAAGAAAGCAATAGAAAATAGCGCAAAGCATAGAGAAAATTGGAAAGCACGACACGATGCAAAACATCCGCAGTCGTCATTCAAAGTTGGTGATCTGGTCCTTCGTAAAATACCTAGTAATGATCCAAGTATGGTCAAAACATCCCCAAAGTATGAGGGTCCTTTTCAAATAACAAGAATAATATCTAGTGTTACGTGTGAATTATTGAAAGATGATTCCTCCTTGGTTAAAGTTCATGTGTCACAATTGAAACCATTTATTTTGCGAAAATAAATCCTTCAAGCCGAGGGATATGACACGTTTCTGAATTTTGTAATTAATTTTGTAATTGGTTTTTCATTGATTTTTAATGTGTGATCAATAACTCTTATCATCATTGGAAAAAAAGAACAATTAATAAACAGAAGAACAACAACATGGTAAATTTGCCTCTTTATTTAAAACAAACAAACAAATTAGATAAAGATTTAAAATAAAACATTTCTTTAAAAGTTAAAGCAAAAATAAAACGTTACAATATATATATATATATATATATATATATTTATAAAATTGAATATTTTAACACATACACACTTCAAAAATGTTGTTATAAAATTTACTAAAGTATGGCAAAGTTTAATTTCCATAACCGTTATTAGAGAAAATATGTATCTATCTTTTCTTCTGAATATTAATTTACATATTTCTACAACACCGATACGTGATATATTTATATAAATACGGCATACTTGGATCTGTGAAATAAAAAAAGAAATTCTCTAAATATTCAGAGGGATTGCTTCCTCTTTGAGAAAAAGAGGTTTTATTTTATTTCAGACTGATCCAGATACGTCCTTTTTATATATTAATATGAAAAAACAATAGAAAAATATAAAAGGATCAGGTATTGATATTAAAAATAATGAAAACATATCCTGACCAGGAGCACATGTGCTTTTTAGATGACAGAGCGCCATCTAGTAGAACAGATATCAACTAAACGTTTTTTAACCTGTTTCCTGATATTTGGTTAACCCATTTTCTTTTTAAATAAAAAAAAAAGACATCCACAAACGTGTCTCATCCGATTCGCGCTTTTGGCGCTTGATTTATCAAGAAAATGGTTTGGCCAAATTTCAGGGAACAGGCTAAATCAATGTTTAGTTGATTACTGTTCCACTAGAAGGCGCGCTCTGCCATCTAAAAAGCACATATGCTCCTGGTCAGGATATGCCTTCTTTATATTTAATATATAAATTTATTTAATAGATCGCCTTTTGACTCGCACTATATGTAAGTTGAAGAATGTTAGGGAACCATGGCTCTTCGACCGTCAAACTTCCAATGGCCTGATTAATTTGTTTCGTGAATAAGTCTGTCTATTGATAATGTTAATTGTATATATATTTGCTGACATTCCTTTCTTTTGTACAAAGTTATCTTTTCTCGTTTTTCTATCTTTTTTCTTGTTAATATCATATTCTTTACGGCCTAAAATTATTGTAAATATATATGTATAAACAATTGTGAAGGCATACATCTAGACAGCACAATTATCCTTAGAAATAAATAGCGCTTTAAATTAAAAAAAAAATAAAAATGTTTGCCTATTCAATTTTCATTTTACTAATTAAAGAAATTTCATTAGAAGAAAAAATATTTTAAAAATGATTTAGCCAATAGATAGGGCTTATATGTAATGTTAAATTTATATATAAGTATATTACTCTTCAAAATGATCTATCAGTGATAAATATGGAATATTTTATTCATCAACTCAAGGATCCTCAGTTATAGATCTTTCTATTGTTTCGCCTGCACTACTAGAGCTGATTGTTGATCTTACTATTGAATGCATACCTTATATTTGGATCATCTACCACTTGTCTCAAAATTTAATGGTCTAATCAATATAAAGGCAAAAGATAATACGAAGTTTCGTTCTGTTGGCAAGTATTCCTGAACAGCTGACAAGGCTACATCTTACAAGGGCAGCTTGAGGGATTCAACTAATTTACTAGTGGAAGACTCCACAATTGACTCACAGGTCGAAATGCTTACAAGTGAAGTCCAACCGGCAATACCAAGGGCGGGGAAGATGACTAGGAAATGTTCTACATAGCTTAGAAGTTTCAGAGCTGCTACCAAATACCTCCACAAGACCTAACACGACGTGGTAAATCCATGTATAGCAACTTTCTTCGCCTCCAATTTGCCCAGATCAATCTAGTAGCTTGATTGTCTTTATATAATTTTCTCTGTATATATATTTATGTTACCATTAAGTTCTATCATTGTTTTCCCTGCATGTATCCTATATTTCTGTTTGGAGAATCTGTATAAGACTAAAGGGTCTTAATAAAGCTTTTGTTGTTGTTGTTGTTGTGTATTACTCTTCAAAATAACTTTCTCAAAAGAACATATAAACAAATTCAAATTTGAAAAACATATCTGCCATCCCATATATGATAAATAACAATAAGAAAACACACAACATTCATGAAAACACTCGTCTTATACAGGCGATTCAATCAAATTTCATCTCTACAGACTTTCTCTACTTATTGTAGAGCGGTCTAGAAATTAATTTGGTGAAACTGCTGAAGGTTTTCACCGCTGTTGAGCCAATCAATAACTTTTATTATCCCAGTAAGTTCTATAAACATAAAATTTGAATATTTATATGAAAAGAAAACACATTATCTGAAAATGATTTGTTCAAAATAAATGTATTATTTGTTTTATATAATATTCGAAATTAAAAAAAAAATAGTACAATATAATACGACCATTTAGCTGCCCTTCAAATTCAGTAATATTATCATCTTAAATATGTATCAAGACATATTATGTAAAAGATATTATAATTAATAAAATTATAATAATTCGAATATATAGGGTTTCAAATACAAATTAACTATTGTGTGGATATCAAATATTAAATAATATTTTGTAATTACAATTTTGATATTTATGTTAATACAATGAAGTAAATTTTATTTTTCCACAATCTATTGGAGCCTTTTAAAGATTTCCACTATCTTGCCCGACAATAATTTCCGCCCAAATATTTATATATATAGGACATACATTTCCAAAATAAAATGGAAATTGATATCATGTATTTTGAAATCCTTAAAATTTTAAGAATTATTCTAAAATATGAAAATCTGTGTGAAAATTTTGTATTATTTATCCACTGCTTTTTATTCTGATATTCATGTGTTTTAGTTGTAGGTTATAAATAATTATATTTTTAAATATGTTGGTAATATAAATACATTTAATCAAATATTTTCTGTAGGATATCGTCTTTAGTGATAATGAATAATATCTTAAGGAATATATAAATAAAATAGAATGTTTTATTCTTTTGATAGGTAATTTAGTCAAAATATTCAAAAATGAATTCAATGTTATACATTATACAAAAATCGACAAACATATTAATTATTCTTCTCAAAACATTTTATATCAAATTACGAATTGAAGCTATTATAAAAAGAAAATTAAAGTATAAGAAGAATTTTAAATATTCAAAAACAAAGAATACAAATTCATAAACAAAAATACCAGAAGAAAAGTCATTTGAATACTCTAATACATTTAATAGGTCCTTTGTGTTATTAATGTATCTTAAAAAAACAATATTGAAATACCTCAATCACCTAGAAAGCTACATAACTAGAAAAACATAAATGTTTATCGAACATATTAAAAGAAACTTGCAAAGAATGGAAGGATAGAAAAAGTGAATGGATGGTACATTCATTTGGAAAAAGAGCAATGCAAGATTAATAGTTTGCAGACGATAAAAGAACCACTAAACCTAACTCTAAGAGCCCTAAACATAGTGGATGTAAAATTAGTTTTTCTTTATCATCATCGAAGCTTTTAATAAAACATGTTAGGGAGGGAAGAAAAACTTGGAATTCCTGAGATCATTTAGGCTTGTATAATTTATTAACTAGAGCTTTTAGCGAGAATTTTGACGACAAATTAATTCTGGAGAATTTTTAAAATAAATATATTAAACATGAATAGGCACGATTTCTTTTTCTTTTGAGAAAATTAAATATTAAAAATAAATTATAATTTAAATACCTATTTAAATTTATGAATTATATATTGTTTATTTAAATTGATGAATCTAATATTCGATTTTTAATTTAATGATTGAGAGAATTTAAAACATTTAAAATATGGAATTGTGTTTGATATTATATTTTTCGCATATAGATTCATCTTCGAAATGTTCATATAGCTATTTGTAAGAACCTGTTTTCATTATATTGAACAAATTACATATTATATATTAGGCTAAATCTGACCGCTAAAATGAGCATTTTACGAATAGAGGAGCGGCACATCTATTGGAATAAAAATGACCTAAAGATTGGTTTATGGTTTAACAATCACAGGCGCTTAATTATATAAATATACTAGCGGATGTACCCGGCTTCGCTCAGGTTTTTCTCGATGGAATGTTTGTAGTCTAGTATTAAGAAAATATACTACACCTAAAAACTATCAGAGAAAAGAGAAACCACGGAAGGTGAACAGAAAAATGCTTACAATGGATGTTATGTTTACGATATCAAGTTATATAAAAACAAAGATAAAATTTGCATATGTTGGTCACTATAAATTTGTATATTTGTTAGGCGAAATTAGAAACATGATAAAACAATTGGGTATTTAAAAACAAATGTAGAAATAAAAGTTGAAGTATAATAAACAATGTTAAAGATTAGTTTTAATTATTAATCAAGATTGTGTGTAAATATGTGAGAAAGATGTAATATCGTTGTTGTTTTCTTGGCCGACTGTTTTACATATGGTGTTATCTTAAAATTGCTTGTTTGGAATATTTTTTAGATTGAGATTAATAGCTAGTATGTAAAAGAATTAACTCTGTTGAAATTTAATTTTGTATTTATATATAAATAAAATTAACTCTGTTGATTTTTTTTGTATTTAATCGATAACAGCGAAGTTACGCATGTTAATGTTAGGAAATATATTTTGATGTTAAGCAAAACCTGCTCCATCTCGTTTTACATAAATGTTGAAAATTTGGTTGAAATTGATGCATTGTAACGAAAGTTTTTAGTGATGTCCACTTATGAAATTTCCATTTTATTAATATATATATATATATATAGCGCCCCCTCTTGGGACTCCCAAAAAAAGGGTATTATAGAAAGGAGTTAATATAGACAGGTCACTTTTAACGTAAAATGTTTACATTTTAATGTTTTAAATCGGGCGCTATAGAGATGAAGCCGCTATTTAGAGGGGTCGCTAATGACAGGTTTAACTGTATCATAATATTTCTGTCTTATGTTGTGGTGTCTCATTATTTATCCTATAAGATTTGTACTAAATGAAAACGAAGAATCGGACAGCTATATGAATTCGTAGAAGAGAAAAGAAGGGAGAAAATATTTTAATCATTTTTGTATATATATAAATACAACCATCTTTGGAACTGGGAAAGAGAAGGAAGGAAATTTTGATAGAATTGCTTTTGTATGTTTGTCTTTTTTCTCCTTATATATAGCCAATTTGTTATGATGTAAAAAAATGTATTCACACAAATATACCTGAGTTTTGGATATTGCGTTATAGGATGTTAATAAAGTTAAATGTTATAAGAAAAATGCATTGTTTTAATAATGATTAAACGGTAAAGTGTCTCCTATTTTGGAACATACACAAATATATAAATATTCAAATTTAAAAATGGCCTATCTTGGATAGAATATATATATATTTTTTGAAAAGACGAACGCTTTCAATCGACGTAATATCATTTAATATAAAAGGTGGTTAAAATTTTCGATCCAAGAATAGCCTTTTTTATTTTAATTTTGATTATGGATTGAATTATATATAAAGATTATTATAAATATAATAGTGCTATTATATTAATCTAACCAACATAAATCAATAGTTCTTCTTATATACCATAATATGCGAATTAGATAAAGAAAAATATGTATATGTAAATACACTAAAAATATATATATCCTATATAAATATGTAATATACATATATAAACAGAGAATAACTAAATCCATTTAATCTATAATATCTCATATGCTTTATCGTGTTTATAACATTTCTTGATAAAGAGTAATTTTCGAAAGCTTATAACTTAGAAATAATTTTAAAAACTTAATATTTTTTCTTGTGTTTCATATATATTTGTATTTTGATATATTGTTATGATTATGTTGTATATGTTTTCCTGTTTTGACTGTTGAAATAAAGTTTATTCATGAATAATAATTACTATTTAACAAATATGAACCAAAGAGAATATATATCATTTTGAATATTAAAGAAACTCAATATTTTCATCAATGCTTATACACGCCACCTGTTATAAGAATTTCAAACTATTTATTACGCGTATGATTCTCTCAAAATAAAAACTTTTCTACTACTCTAACTGCAATGATAAAATAATGGGAGGGACTAGCACAACAGTGGTAAACCCTTCTAGGAGTTTTGCCATGTTTTAATCAATGTAAGAAGAAAATTCGTATTCTAGCCTTTTCTTCCTCTTCAAATTGTGATTAAAAAATAGAAAATACTAGGGGTGTTCCAAAGGTAATGCATATATGCTCATATCTCTAATAATATCCGACCTATTTTTTTTCAAATTTCAATATGTTGGTTAGTAAAAAAGCCTTATCTGATAATTATTCATTTTATCTTCAGATATAATTAGTTAAGTATAGAATCAATACAGAAATAAAGAGCCGTTTTTGTTAAAATGGAGGGATGTTTAGCTACAGAGTTTACTAGAAACTGAAAAATGTATACAAAGAAGCCACAATGGATCTCAGCTCACCTAATAAAAAAATCTAAGTGCAGACGCCATCAAAAAAGGAAATGGCAGTTGTCTTTTGGGACATACGATGTATTACTAATTGATTTTCTATGAGAAGCTATGTTCTAACTTTACGACATTTTAAGAAACCAATTCCAAAATAAGATATTCTTCTTTAATCTGTCAAGTTACACAATGACAACGGCCATACATCTCATTCCTGACTTCAGAGGATATTGTAAAAATGGGTTGATCACTAGTTCCACAATCCTCATGAAGCCTAGATTTGGCACCTTGTGAATTCGATTCATTCTCCTCTATTAAAAAAGATCTGAAGGGACAAAGATTTGTAGACCTACAGGAAGTAAAACCTGTCATAAGACATGGTTGAAGGAGAAACAACCTTCAGCTTATTTCAAAGCGGATTTACAGCGTGGGTTGAACTCTAGAAGAATTGTATAGACTCCACAGGAAAAGGAATTGATTAATACCATTCTATTCTCAAATATTTGATTCATATGTGTACCAAATATGAACTTATTTAGTATCACTATTTGGTACCTTTCGAGTATAGTCAAATACCTTTAGTCCATTACCTTTAAAACAATGTATGTATGTGAAATAAACATATTTATAACTCAAACGATATAATTGCATTAAAATAGATAATTGCATATCAGTTAATTTTCAGTTTTATATACATTTAAAACCATAATAAATGATTAATACGAGCAGAAAAAATGTCATTTTATTTAATTAAAAGAGTTTTATTATATTTATTGCTATATAATTCAGAATATGAACTATTTCAATAAGTATAATGAGGTATGATGATTAAAGGAAGATTTAAAATATTATATATATATATGAATAAATAGAATACTTACTCATCACGATTTAAATTTAGTGATTTAAAACTAAATCTACTTGGGTGTCTATGATGATAGCGATGCTCACGTGATTCTACCATTGATATACCTGGAATCACAGCAATCACTCGCATAAATATATTTATTTTAAGATATTTTTTAAAAATATAGGTGTGTTGTAAGGGAATAAATATTCAAAGTTTTTGGTTGGAAATATTATAGAAATATTATTATTGAATATATAGCACATCAAGTTGAAGAGTGGATGATATTCATATACCTAAAGAAGCATCTCTACCTTTAATATTCCACAGAACGATGCATTATGTTCGACACCATAATTTTTTAAATAGAATGAAGGCAGTGGAGTTATATTATAATGTTTTTTTTAAGTTCTTAAAATTCAATATATAAATATGGTATATATCATTTTCCTTATTTATTATCATTTTAGAATATCAATATAGATTATACTTTATTTTTGAAATATATAAACAGTTAGATATTTTATTTCGTTTATTTTATATAAGAGTTAAAAAATAAACTGAGTGTTCAATATATATTTGTATAAATCTACCAAAAGATTACACTCAGTAACAAATCTTACTGAAATTAATTCTTTTTGAAAATATCGCAAATCACACATATTGCAAAATTCTGAACAAAATTTGATCGGTTGAAAAACCAGTCCGTTATTTAAGAGTTGGTTTATTTAACAAATATCACTATATTTTGTCAGATTATATGTAATATATATTACACGCCTGTTAATTATATTTCCCAATAAAACTAATTTTATCGAAATGAGTGCTAATCTCTTGTTTATTACCTAATCAATTCGGCGTAATGGACTAATCATATTTATTAATAACGATTTTCATTTACTTTAAAGCTAATTTATTTATATTTTAAACTAATATAGAATATTTAATCCATTAATAGGATTAAAACAAATTAGGCAAAAAAGGTATAACGATAAACCCGATTGGCATAAGACGGCTGCCTATATATATATATTAATATATTTTGCCCTTCTTTTATAAATTAAGAAAGTTATTCTTTCCAAAATAATACAACATTTTCAAAATATATAAAATATTAGTTGATATTTATTCTGACCAAAGATGCATAAAAGTGCAGTACTTTTTTTCAATATTATACAAAATGTGAATATTATATATTTGTAAAAATAATTGACCCTGTTTTTATCGCGACAATAATATGAAATTATAAACATTCCCCTTTACCGGTACAAAATATCTAAGAGGTATAAATGAATGGTGAAATAATTTTCACAAATATTTCACATAACAGGATATTTTAGCATAGCAAAATATTTCATTTTCAATTAAAAAGGCATATATTGGATCAAAATAATATTTATTTTGACAATATTTCAGTTGGCTGAACGCCAATCTTTATCAAGGTATTATAACATATCAATATGTGTTAAAATTGATAAAATAAATTATATTTTGATCCAATATATGCCTTTTTAAATTAAATATTTAGTTATGGATTGCTCTATTTTTAAAATAACAAATATATATTGAAAATATTTTAAATAGATATCATTAAATTTAGTATTGATCATAAAAATGTTAACCATTTTTGAAACGCCTTTGAATTATTAAAAATAAATTTGAAGAAGAAGGGTTTATCACTTATTAACCATGTCCACCCTCTTTTTATTTTCATTAATTGCAGGATATAAGGGCTGTAGAAATAAATTCTAACTATATATATTTTATAAGAATGGTAGCGTTAAAAATTTCATAAATTTAATCAACAGATAACGCTAAGTTAATGATGATATTTCAAAAATAAATTTATCAACAATTTTAGTTCAAAGTGAATTGTTCGAATTTCCAATTCTATTCATTACTAATAGAGTTTTTTACTAGTTCGATGAACTGTGCATCGTTCTTATGGATACTTAAAGAAAGAGATGCCTCTTTTGGTGCATGAATATCATCCTTACGCTATGTATGTTTTATTCCTGCATGAATCGTCTCTTGCCACGTCACCAGCTCTAACAACTCTTTGGTAAATTTGACCGATTTCATAACTCCTCTCGTAGACAGTTATGAAATCGAAGCCTTCCTAGTACTGTTGAGAGCCAAATCCAGAGACCATGGTGTACAATTAGATTTTTTATTCATAATTAGTATTTTGGCTCATCTTTTATCATCACTAAATATTTTTCAACTAGATTTATGAACAGTGCATCGTTCTGTCGTTTAATCAAAGAGAGCGATACCTCTTTTGGTACATAAATATTGTTGTGTTGTTGGTTGACAAAGAATAACTTCTGTGGGTACAAAGGATCTTTAGGACTTATTTGAGCCTAATCGATGAAATAATTACAGAAGAGTCCAAAAATAAAACAACAATAAAGAAAACAGTAGTTACAACATCACCAACTGCATTATATCATTAATAACTTCTAACCGCAACAATACACGTTGTATTTAATAAATATTCAATAAAAGGTTACATAATAAAATTAATATAATATAGTACTTTGTATATGATAATGAATACATAAAGATATTATATGAAGTAAATCAATAAGATAACAATCTAGTGATAACAAACAGTAATACAAAGTCACTGACCAATCAACTATAGAAGAAAGCCAAACAATCCTGAATAGGATAAATGAACCGAACACCTTACTTGTTATTTATGTATTTATTGTGTGTACAATCTATAGATCTAGTAAATATAGATAGATCTTCCTGACAATTCAGTTATTATTTTAGTTTAGATTTAAGAGAAATCTTCTCCTCTAACAAATATCAATAATCTTTATTCGAAAGAGATTTATAAATAATGTGTGATGCATAGTTTGAATATATTGGATAGAAAATATATTTGCCAACTACTCGAAACATATAGCATAAATTAAAAATAATAATTATTTAAATATAAAACTCAAACTTTTTCGTAAAAAAAAATAGTACAAATATGACATTGTACTGGGATAATGGTTCATAAAATAAGAAAAAGGCATCTCCTTATCGTGCAACAAAAGGTTGCTGATTGCTTGCGCTATCTATCGGAAATATCAACTATTCATTGATTTTTAATTATTCCATAATTGGATAAATAACCATTCTTTATTAAACAAGAAAAAGCTAACCACGTACACGTTTTGGGTTGTTGGCTCTCAAAATTCTTTGTTTATATGTATACAGATAGAAATTTAATATATATATTTTGTTTCTTCTTTATTATAAATATTATATCAATCATTATACACACAACACAATTATAAATTTATTACGTACATAATATTATTCAATTTTATTCACTTTCAAAAATATTACTTGATACCTTCGTAAACATTTATCAATTATCAAAATTCGAAACTATTTTAAATGCGTAAGATTCTTTTTAAAATTAAAGGGAGGGCCTGGCTCATCAGTGGTGAACCCTCCCAGCGGTTTCGCCACCTTAATCTACCATAACGCTGTTATATTGCATTTTTGAAACTTCCTTTTATAGTGATACTGTTGCTAGACTCTTGAAATTTATCAATTATATATATTTATTATTGATATGTCATATATATCTCGTCCAGCACTTGTACTAGTATGAATAACAAATTCAGAAGTAAATCTTATTAAAATTAAAAAACGAAATTGATCTTTATCTTTATTAAAAAACTATCCTTTATATATATTGAAGATAGAAGTGTTGCCTGGCCAGCATTCATTTTTCTGTAAAAAATATATATCGTTATTCTTTAGAAGGGCGTATGTGCCCGAAAGCTCGTATATATTTGTTATAATAAAGATACGCAGCCCTTGATGCTTTGTTTTATTCATTTATATATCGTTATATTGAAAACAATATTATCATTTGAAAAATATGCTGAACTACAAGTTGTTTAAGTTTCAATTTTAAATGTTTCTTACTATATTCAACAGGGCTTTGATATATTTAATTGGAATATTTATAAATTAAACAGCTTACTTTCAGGGCATATAATTTACCATTTGACCCCTTATTAAATTAGCATAAATAAAAATAAATTTTAGTTCTAGGTTCTTTTATTATAAGTTTCGAATAATTATATATTTTAGAGAAAGTAAGTATATATAATTTTACCATACTGTAATAAATGTAATTCAGATAAATGAATATATGAATTTTATACCAAACATACATTACGTTCATATAAAATAGCGTGATAGGAAATTTATATCTTATGTTTTTAATCTTACAAAAATACACATATAATTCCATTTGATTATGAATAACTTATTTATATATGATTATATGTTATTTTATATAATGTTAGAATCTATATTCGTGATGTGATATGAATAAATTGGGATAGATTATTCTGAAATGTTTTCTAGGAGGATATTGATCTATGAAATAAAGGTGACGTTTTTTGTCAAAATTGAGGCTAAAACAAATCGACATCGTTTGATTTTAAAATGGAATATTCAAATAATATAAATCTCCCTGTATGTGAGAGATAGAAATGTTATTTATGTGAACAGATGTCGATCTCAATTCTTAATAAATTGATTTTCAAATTTCATCAAATATTTTCAACGCTTCCTTTTTGTAATATATAGGCAAAATTTAAGGAAGATATACATTTTATCATTTTTTATCGGTATTCAAACGATAACTTCGTAATATATTTGGTACATAGTGATTTAATTGAAGATACACGATATAACAAAGTGTAAACATAATTGTCTCTGATTCTTTTAAAAAATACAGACGATTAGAGTCATTTAAGAAATTACACTGCTTCAGGTTTTGTAAATAATTGAAGTTTGAGAATTTCTTGTTTTATTTTTTTAATCAATTTTAGCAATAATTTCTGACCATACGCACGATTTGCGGTCTACTATGGCGGCCTAATACTATGTATCAGGTACAAGGCCCATATCAATAAAGACAATCAACACAACCTTTTTTTAAATTATCAATATTGTTTATACTTCCAGGATGGTTAACTTCATGTTAATATATGATTGGTCCATATCAAGATTATAAGTCAGACCAGTAATGATCTATGTCAGAGGAGTAATGATGACCGATTTAGACAGATTTATAAATAAACAAAACCGAGATATAATATAAACAAAGAAAAACAGAGAAATTAGAAAGGACAATCGTCCCATACAGGATTATCTTAGATGGGTAAATAGAAGCAACATAATACAGTGGTACCTCGACATACGAGTTTAATTCGTTCCGCAACCTTGCTCGTATCTTGAATTACTCGTATCTCGAAGCAAATTTCCCCATACAGAATTCCCATTTAAAATCACAGATTAATATCTTCAACACTACCGAACCGAACTCGTATCTCGAATTTCGCTCGTAACTCAAAGCAAAAAATCACTTGCTCGTCGGCTCGTATCTCGAAAAACTCGTATGTTGGGGCGCTCTTATGTCGAGGTACCACTGTATGTATATATACAGAAATTGGAGAATAACATTAAACTTTCTTCAAGTTGAGTCACTCTTCTTTGTTGAGTCTTTATGAGTGTGCTATTCTCCACAATTTGTGAAAAGCTTATATATTGTTTAAAATATAATAACAAACTATTTACAAATTTTAAACGCCGATATCATGTGACTGATGTTGATTCACCGAGTACACAATCACAGATTATTCTGTGAAATTTAATACATCTTGCAACACGCCTCAAGGTTAATTCACCATGTCAATTATTTATTGTTATTTCAGTAAATAATATATACATTTAAAAACTGTTATTCCTATTTGTTTTCACAACCTTTTAATTACAACCAGCTAAAATAACATTCTACATCTTATTCGTACTGTAAATTAATATTAAATAAACAATAAAATCTAACAAAATTACATTCAAAAGAAGACATTCAAAGGCGAGAAAATTAAAAATAACTAATTAAAATTTTAATTTAGAGAGAGAGAGGATATAAATCGATGATCATTTTTAAAAATATTTTGAAGAGAACAGAGCCATTGAAGTAAATTACATTCTTTAAATTAAACCTTTAAAATATTAATCTTTAAAGATTTTCCAAATAATCACAGAGAGCCAAATGCCATTTTTAACATCAAATATTTATTTTAAAACTTTCTCTCTTCCAACCTAGTATATAATTAGTAAACTAAAGTTATTAATCATGCTACTTTTTCAAATAAATTTATTTGAAAAGATATTTATTAAAATAGTTTTGATTTATGATTTACTTTCTTCATAACTATTACGGTTTTGTGAAATAAATTTCTGTTGTTTGAAGAGTTTTTTTAGAATATTATTTTTTTTATTGATGGGTGTGATAGAGAATTGTTTATCTATATATTTGTGAACTGAGTATAATATAACAATACTATATATATTTTATCAAAATAAAAAGTAGTAATAAGTTAAATAGATATTGATTAGATTATAAAAAGGCATATATTGGATTGAATAAAATATTTATTTGACATTAGTTCAGGCAACTAAATATTTGCAAATAAATATACAATAAACTCTCCTATAACGCGAGTTTTTACAACGCGATTTCGTACAATGCGATAAAAAAAATTGCGACAAATTTATTTATACAACGCGAAATTTCGTACAACGCGATATTTTTCACTAACAATTTACCCTAAAAATATTCGCGTTATACAGTTTTATTTCGTACAACGCGAATTCCTATAACGCGATTTCATACAACACGGAACACATTAATCGCGTTAAAGGAGAGCTTATTGTATTATCCAATCCAATATATGCATTTTTCATATTCAATTAATTCAATATGGGTTGCTCTATTTTCAGAAAGAAAATATATATACATTTATAAAGTAATATTTGACTGGATTAACTGTAAATTAAGAAAGTTTACTTTAGTATGTTTGCGTACTGAAATATTGCGTATGTTTGCGCTATATATATTTATATATTCAAAGAGATCCAACTATCCATGCTTCTCAGGCTGTTGGCCATCGCCAGTATGAAGTAGGTTGTAAAGCTATGAAAGAGTTTACTGATATGTATAAAAAAAGTTTATTTTATAATACAATCAGAAGAGAATAATAACTTATTATTTATGCCGATAGATGGCGCAATATATAAGATTCTTTTGAAACACCATATACGATATGCTTCTTCTTAATATAACCATTTAATCCCATTCTAATTTTACATTTTCGTTCAATTTTTATATATAATTATATATTTATCTCCTTGAATAATATTTATTTAGAGATGTTTTATAGAATATAAAGATAATAAATATTGTTATATTGGACAGAGAGAGCGCGCACTCTAGTTTTAAAAATCCATTTTCTTTAAAAACATAATGTGTAAAATTATTTAAAAAATGGTAAGTATTTAATTTAATATTAATCACCTTTCATGTTGAAAAATAGTAAAAATAAAATTATCTCAGATGTTTATATTAAAAACAAATAAGGCATATTCTAATCGCACACATTTAGATGTCAAATATGCTCATATAAACGGTCAGGTTATTCCTTTTTGTTTTTTATTATTTTTTTTACAATTTGAATATAATATTCATGATATAATTATTATGTTTTGAACTCAAAAATTAAAAATAGAAGCTTAATCGATATTTCAATTGAATATATTCAATAGAATATGATATATCTTTTCCTATGCTAAAATTTAATAAAATTTGACGATTTTGTTTTGGACTTATAGAACGAAATTTAACAAGTTTTACCGCAAATGTTTCTTTTTACAGAATGAAAAATCGTAATTTTCATTATTTATAAAAAAATAAAAACTATTCCTATTCTTAGGGATGAGGTATCTTCTTCTTCCTTCTTATATCCACACTGGGTGAAGTAGAATGCCTTTGTCATTAAGACTGGGAGCACTACTCAGTAGCAGGCCGACTTAGCTCCAAAAGAAATGGCCACCTCTGATATGAGGAACAGACGACATGTGCGGCAGCTCCTAACATGGAATACAAACGCTACTCATCCTGTATCCCTGGATCACGAGCCCTTACAGGGTACTATAAGCCGGGCCAGCTGAGCACCGGTTTTTTAGTAAGTTTGTTACTGCTCCCCCTCCTCCATTTTCATTCGGGCTTGGGATCGGCAAAGGCGGAATTGGGATGAAGTATGAAATGATGAATTGTGAAGAGTATTGATGAACGGAAAAATTAAAGTGTCCAGGGATGAGACGTTTTGTATTTATATTGAGTTTTTAACTGTAGTTATAAATTGATATAACAGGGGTACAAACACACATTTGAGTAATAATGCTGTGTCTTTAAAATATGTATATTCAATTCAAAAAACTAATAACACCGGGAATATATTTCTTCAATTTGGATTCCCATTGATATGGAATAAAACGAATATTTTATATTGAATATTTCATAAATATGAAGTTTGATATTGAATATGCTATGAAATATATTGCACCTACGGTTGAATATATGTATTTATTATATATTTTAGGTCATATATATCTTTCATATATGTGAATTTAATATCCTATTTATATTATATATATATTCTCTTCTCGAAATATATATATATAGATATATTGGAGAATATATTAAAAATAAATCTAATATAGAAATTTTACTTTTATCAGAGCGCTTTATATATACATATATGTGTTTAGAACGGAATTATTTGAATCTGGATTTATATATAACATAAAATATCTCCCAATATATGCACTATTCTTTGATCATATATTTAGTGTGTATGCATAAGATATATGTTTATATATCAAAAATAAAAATGGCATAATTAGAACAGGAGCACATGTGCTTCACAGAAGGCAGAACGCCATCTGATGGAACAGAAATCAATGGCTTTCTTCAAATGGCTTTTCTTGATTTATCAAGAAATTGGGTTGGCCAAATATCAGGGAACGCGCATGTGCTCCTGGACAGGATATGCCATTTTTATTTTTTATTTCAAAACCTGATCTTTTTATCTTTTATTTTTTTATTTCATTTTTTCATGTTTATATATGTGTATTAAAAGTCTTAAATTTAAAAATGCATTGTTTTTATGCATTTCAAGGGTAAAATATTTCAATTTCTCAAGCAACACCTTATGAATAATAATTCAAATATATTTCAATATATTGTAACCCAAAAATTCATAATTTTAAAAGCAGATTATCAATTATTACACGTTATTTTTCATCAAATTTCTCTCAATTGTTTTTTATTTCATATGAAAAGAGCTTTTAATTGTTTTATTCAAATTGCCTTGATTTTTGAAATCTTTGTATTTTCTTATTTGCCTACGTGAAATTCTATGGAAATAATGGAAAGGTTAGCGTATAAGCGCGAAATTCATAGATGAAATGTTTATCTATTTATGAAAATTCCGCATTTTTACATATATTTTCTCATAATAAATTGAAATATATTGAGTAGACCTTGCGGTAATATATATAAATATATATTTTTTTTTTTTCACTGATTAAAGAAAGCTTTAGAATAATTTGAAATTGAATTGAAAGTGCAATGAATTGAATTGATTTGCAAGTATAAAAGGCTATTACCAAACAATAATTTTAAATTCGTGTTAATTCGATCATTTTTGATAATATATATTTATGAAAATAGACAATCCATATTTAAACCTTTAGATAATATTAAAAGGAATATATTAGATTAAATTAAAAAAAATATTTGTCAATATATTTTGCTTAGCTGAACTCCAACCGAAAAATTGTTAAATACTTTACAATTCTCTAAATATAAATATATATATGGAGAGGAAAGTTAAGTAAAGGTAAGGAAAACTTATATAAGAAGAAATGAAGATAGTTGAAGGGATTTTATACTTTAACAATTTCATGCTCAAGACTCGGCATTTACCCGTCAAATGCTTAGGCATCTGCGTGAACTTGTTATATCCCTAAATTGTTAAAAGGTTTAACAAACCTTTTTGTAAACTTAAATTACAAGCTTTATCGTCTTTCCCTTTAACATCTATTTAATATTCATATAATTATATTATCTGATTATCAATATTAATTTTCATTTATCTCTTAATCAATTATTGTTTAATTATAATTTATATACTCAATACAAATATTTTAAAATATAGGATAGACTTTATAACCATTCTCCTTTGATATTATAAGATAATTAACTTATTCTGATTGTATTTTTATAATAATATTTTCATGCACAAATTTCCCCCATCTTCTTTGTATTTTTTAAAAATTATATCAACTGTAATATTATAACATTATGTGGCCCTCTGAGTTTGTTATATACAAAAATGTAATGTCTTGATAAATGTTGGCGTTCAGCCAACTGAAATATTGGCAAATAAATCTTATATTCAATTCAATATATGCCTTTAAAAAATCTAAATATGAAAAATATAACGAACAAAAGGATATGTTCTCAATAAAAGAGGTTTGAAGAAAAGATACTAAAGTGAGGTAGGCCTAGCTATAAATAGCTTTAAGCTCGTCCAGAGCGATAAGCCTGGCCATAAAACACAAACATGGCAAGGAATGCCAACTGCTCCATTTTCTACTAACCCAACCTCTTCATTCTTCATTTAGACAAAATAGCTATAAATTAATTCCTTTTTAAATATCAGAGTGGAAATATCAGACTTCCAGGATTAAGTTTCTTTTAAAACAGTTTAAATCATACTTTCATAGATCCCGGGCACGAAATCCCTTCTACGAAAGTAAACACTCTACGATGAATTGTGAATATATATATATATATATTTATATTTTGGCATATATTTTTATTACAATAAATTTCCAATATAAATATATATATATATATATATATATATAATGGCATATATTTTATTAAAATACATTTCTAGCTTTTTTGGGTACGAAGGCCTTTCGAAAAGAGTAAACACCCTACAATAAATTAACAATTTCCCCTCTTTAGATAGTAACCATTTAATATAGAGTGGTTTTTTTTTCTTGTAGAAAGGTTTTATAGCTATTAAGCTAGATATTTATGAAATAAAATGTTTTTTTTTAAACCTATCCCTGGAAGCCTGATATTTTCACCTTAAAATTTCAATATATTAATTTCAAATCATATAGAATAAAGAAATCGAAATAGAATATATAATTTACTTCTAAAAATCCGATATTTAGACCAGCTTGACATTTTATTATCTATTTGAAATTCCAATATTAATCCTTATATCTATAAAAATGAAATCTAAAATCGATGTTTGTTATCGCGTTGCGCAAAATCTACAGAATAAATCATTAAGAACTATCATATGTAGGTAGCTGAAGATTTCGTTTAACATATAAGCTATTCAAAAAACTAAAAAGGTTAATGTGCTTCTTTTTTTAAATATAAAACCAAAAAGCGTTAGTTCAGGCCTTTTACCGCTTGGGCGCTGCACTGGTCGCGACGATAAATGGATTTGATTGGTTAATAATCTACACGTGGTTTGTTTACACGATGAATGTTAGTTTGTTTACACGATGAATGTTTTTAAACGGCAAGATTATCCAATCGCCGTGAAACTTTAGGAAGTTATTTACTATACTACTGGGAAGGTTTCTAGTTTGAATTTGATTTGAAATAAATATTCTTTGCAATTTTATTTGCAAATTCTCTACTTTCAATCGCAAGCAGCGCCTCTCGCGGCATCTGGTGAAATCATATTTAAAAATTGTAACAATGCTTAAAATGTGTTACAAATATAATAAATTCAATTTGAAAATTTATTAATATAATATTCCAATGACGTAAAAAAACTTGGAATTTTAATATTAATATATATTTAAAGAAAATATTGTAATGTTTTTGTGTTAAATGTTAAAATGTAATGTTAAAATATATTTTTACATTGTTAATTTAATTTGTTGTTGTTTTATAATAATGAAGATGCAAATATCATTGTTGTTGTTGTTCATTATCGTTTGTTTATATAAAAATATTACATTGTATGTGATGATGATAATAAAAATTAATTTTTAAATTAATATAAAATTCATTGAGAAAAAATAAATAATTAATTATCAAATTCACAAAAGTGACAATATCTTATTTAAAATATAATAAATGTTTTAAATAATTATGTGTTTCAAAAAATATTTAAACGCATAAAACAATATTTATATAGGTTTATAAATCTATATATAGGTGGATTGGATGTTTCTAGAATCGTTTTAACAAATGTTCGTTAGGCAAACTTTTACTCGGATAAAAACCGGGCGAAGCCGGGTACATTCGCTAAATACAGTTATTTACAAATCTTCGTTTGTGGCAAGATACTATTCCTTCAACTTCAAATTACCGAGTGGACCAATTAATACTGATTTTTTTCAAATTATCGAGTATTTATCAAGGGACCAGGAATTTTTTTTAAATTATCGAGAGTATAGACAAGTATAGATTCAGTAGGGTTTGAATGTTTGCTAGAATAGTTTTAACAAATGTTTGTTAAGCAAACCTTTACTTGGGGCGAAGCCGGGAACATATAGATATGTTTGTCGGCTTAGCACGCCCTCGAAATGTAACTAATCTCGCTGAAATTTGAAAAGGACAAAGAATTAAATCTGGAAGAGCTTTTTGTCGCACTTTTCCCCAAGAAAAATTATAATTAACCAAGTACTGAGCAACAATTATTTTTCAGTCAGAAATGATTATGACAATATTGCTGTATCATGCTTGATTGACATAAACAATTTTTTTTAGGGGAATATTCACTAAAGCAGACCGCGGGCGAAGCCAGATAATAATTTTTAGTAGGCAGGAACAAAATCTACCAGCTAAACATTCACTCGAGCAAAAGACACACGAAGCCAGGTCATCTCTATATATAAAATATCGTTTCTCGGCCTTTTGGCTAAGATCATATAGTATATCTCTAGATATTTTTATTTTTATATATCTTTTTAAAAATCTATTCAGTAGAGAGAGTGGATATGTTTGTGCGAAAAATATATTTTATATATTATATAAATATATAATGTAACGAATATTATTATCATTATTATTAATAATATTCGTTAGGCAAACTTTCACTCGGATAAAACCCGGGCGAAGCCGGGTACACATCCGCTAGTAATATATAAATCTTATTTCAAAAATAAAACATTGGAGAGTTAGATAATAGAAAAAATTCACATTTATAATTATTTTATCAGAATTTATATGAAAAAAGTAAACCAAGATATAAGAAAAAAATTTTTTTTTTTAATATTTCGAGAGATAACTCTTTTTTTTAATCAAATTATTGAACAAAAATTAAAAAAATAATTAACATTTTTTTTAGTTTGAATGTAAAAAACTTAGATATTGGCCAAATTTTAAAAAAGGATAATATATATCGCGGATGACTTTTCTCGATTTATCAATAAAATAGGTTGGCCAAATAACAGTGAACAGACTAAATCAATGTTTAGTTGATTTCTGTTCCACTAGATGGCGTTCTGCCATCTAAAAAGCAGATGTGCTCATGGTCAGGATATTTTTTCATTATGTGTGTGTGTTGTAATAGCTTGAAAAAGGTAGGCATTCAGCCACATAGTGGCCAATTGGTGAATAAATTATTTTTTGATTACAATATATGCCTTTGTAATAGAAATAAAATATATATTTATAAATATATAGATAATTTAAAGGCATATATTGGATTGAATGCAATATATATATTTTTTGCCAATATGCCTTTTTTAATCTGAAATTATAAATATGGATTGCTCTATTTTCAGAACAAAATAATATATATGTATGTTCTTGAATATTGAGCAATCCATATGAAATTATTAATTAAAAGGCATATTTTGAATCTAAAATCCAAAGCAGTTCAAAAACAAGAAAAGCCCTGATGAAGTTAGGTGTACAGCCTATTAAAATATTGGCATTTTATATTAAATAAAATGTTTGTTTTATTTTAGATCCATAATATGCCTTTTAATTAATATATGTATGTGTAAATACATTTTCTTAAATTAATTGGATTATAAATAATTTTTATTCATCTACAAATAGATATAACGTGTATATGAATAAGACCGCTCAAACTACACTATGATTGTTATCTGTTATGCATCAAATTAAGAGAATCGTGTGCTATTAAACTCAAATAAACATCTAAATTTGGTATTTGGCATTTTTCCATAATCAGTCAAACCTGTTTATTAGGCTTTATGGAGTGTTTAACTGGAACATAATCTCTCTATATTTTTCTTAATATATTGTTGCGTGCTCGACCTTTCGCAACGCTTCCCTACTGTGGCTGACCCCTTGGACCGTTTGTCTTTCTTACACTACCACCTGGGAGCCACGCCAACACGTGAAACTCTCCTAACCTCTGACAGTATCCGTCAGCCTTACCACGGGTGGGGGGACAGTCAGGACTGACCAGAGGCGCAGCAATGTGTTGTCGGGAAGAGAGTCACGACCGCACAACGCCGAAGAACAAGCTGTTTATTAAAACATTTTATCTACATCTATAAATGGTCGCAATATCACACAACCAGTACTTTACACAACAGAGGTGGCAGGATGAGGCCGGAGGAGGAATCACACACAGAACCATCCACCACAGGGGATGGCGAAGGAACAGGACCAACAACAGAGCCAAGAGAGAGAAACGCCGCATAACTTCATGGCGCCACCTATTGGCCACCTTTAGAACTATTCTTCTAAGGCCATGCATGCCACACTGCCCCCCAATCAAACCTGATCGTCCCGATCAGGTCCACTCTGATTGCTCTCCCTGGAAGAGTGCCAACCGGCTCAAATGGACGACCCTTGGTTTTGCCTCCGAACCTTTCCACCATTCCATCGTTGTCCATCTTTTTCTTCCACAGAAATCTGAGGTAGTCCCAAGCATTGTTCTTAATGGCCATCATCCGGAAATATCTTTTCAGGTCGGCCAAAACTCCGAGCTTATTCTTCCGAAGTTCTATCCTTATTTCAGGTATTCTTCTCTGCAGACTGGGTCTCCTCCTCAAGTACCGCCTCAAGGCAAGTCCGCAGTTTCCTCGACAGGAAGCGTCGTCAAATACTGGCCTTATAGGCGTCGTTTCGGACTCACACCCAAATACAAGGCGATCAGGAAACCAGTATCCTTTTCCCTCAGGTGGAATTTCATCAACTCTATCGACGAGCCCCTCCTTCAACCAATCTTTTGGATCAACAATCTCTCCTTCCACCTTTGATTCAGTACCTTGTTCTGCATCTAGGTTTTCTTCTACCTCTAAATCAGTACCCTGTTCTACATCTAGCTTTTCTTCCACCCTTAAATCAGTACAATGTACTTCATCCATATTTTTCGCTTCATTTGCATCATGATCTTTTCCCTTGTAATGTTCTGCCTGCCTGTGTTCATCCTCCAGCTGCATGGACATCTCCTTGACCTTCTTGTCCAGCTTCCTGTTGGCCTTGGCGAGAGCTTGTCTCTCCTTGCCCTCCGCCTCCAGCTGTTCCTCCAGCTGCATGGACATCTCCTCGACCTTCTTGTCCAGCTTCCTGTTGGCCTTGGCGAGAGCTTGTCTCTCCTTGCCCTCCGCCTCCAGCTGTTCCTCCAGCTGCATGGACATCTCCTTGACCTTCTTGTCCAGCTTCCTGTTGGCCTTGGCGAGAGCTTGTCTCTCCTTGCCCTCCGCCTCCAGCTGTTCCTCCAGCTGCATGGACATCTCCTTGACCTTCTTGTCCAGCTTCCTGTTGGCCTTGGCGAGAGCTTGTCTCTCCTTGCCCTCCGCCTCCAGCTGTTCCTCCAGCTGGCAGGTCTGGCTCTCTAGGCCGGCAATGGTGGCCTTGGTACGGGCTCTCTGAGAGGTCTCCCACTCTTGCAGCTTGGCCCGCAGCTCCTTGCCCTCCGCCTCCAGCTGTTCCTCCAGCTGGCAGGTCTGGCTCTCTAGGCCGGCAATGGTGGCCTTGGTACGGGCTCTCTGAGAGGTCTCCCGCTCTTGCAGCTTGGCCCGCAGCTCCTTGCCCTCCGCCTCCAGCTGCTCCTCCAGCTGGCAGGTCTGGCTCTCTAGGCCGGCAATGGTGGCCTTGGTACGGGCTCTCTGAGAGGTCTCCCGCTCTTGCAGCTTGGCCCGCAGCTCCTTGCCCTTCGCCTCCAGCTGTTCCTCCAGCTGGCAGGTCTGGCTCTCTAGGCCGGCAATGGTGGCCTTGGTACGGGCTCTCTGAGAGGTCTCCCGCTCTTGCAGCTTGGCCCGCAGCTCCTTGCCCTGTCCCTCCAGCAGGGACCCGGCGTTCTCCAGCTTCTGGCAGGAGGCTCTCTCTGCTGCCACCTCTGTGGTGAGCAGGTCCACGGAACTCTGGGCGCGATGGGCCCTCTCCGCCAGCCCCTCCGCCTTGGCCTGTCCCTCCAGCAGGGACCCGGCGTTCTCCAGCTTCCCGCAGGAGGCTCTCTCTGCTGCCACCTCTGTGGTGAGCAGGTCCACGGAGCTCTGGGCGCGATGGGCCCTCTCCGCCAGCCCCTCCGCCTTGGCCTGACCCTCCAGCAGGGACCCGGCGTTCTCCAGCCTGCGCTTGTCATCCTGGAGCATGGTCACACGACTTGCCTTGCTGTTGGCCTCTTCTGCCAGGTCGTCTCTCTCTACCTCTGCGCTGCGTCTCGCACGCTCTGCTGTGCTCGGTTCCTCCTGCAGGGCAATCACCTCGGACTCCAGGCTCTTGATCCTCTTGTCCACATCCTTGTGCTGGCCCTGTGCTTCCGCCCCTATCCTCGACAGCATTTTGGCCCATTTTTCCTCTCTTCGCCTCCGCTTCTCTTCCTTCTCTTGTTCTCGTCTCCGCTCTTCCTCCTCCTTTTCACGCTTCAGCTTCTCCTCTTTTTCTTTTCTTCGCTTCAGCTTCTCCTCCTTTTCTTGTTCTCGTCTCCGCTCTTCCTCCTCCTTTTCACGCTTCAGCTTCTCCTCCCTCTCTTGTTCTCGTCTCCGCTCTTCCTCCTCCTTTCCACGCTTCAGCTTCTCCTTTTCTTCTCTTCGCTTCAGCTTCTCCTCCTTTTCTTGCTCCTTTTCTTGCTTCCAAAGGCTCATGAACTGCTTCAAAAGTTCTTCTGAGGCCATTTTCTGTCCTCTGGTCTCCACAGGCATACAACCAAGGCGGCAACTATCTGGTTCCCTCCAGAGCCTCAAACCCGACTCTCCACCAGATACTGCCGGTCAGTCCACTAATAAGGATCCCACTTCTGACACCAAATGTTGCGTGCTCGACCTTTCGCAACGCTTCCCTACTGTGGCTGACCCCTTGGACCGTTTGTCTTTCTTACACTACCACCTGGGAGCCACGCCAACACGTGAAACTCTCCTAACCTCTGACAGTATCCGTCAGCCTTACCACGGGTGGGGGGACAGTCAGGACTGACCAGAGGCGCAGCAATGTGTTGTCGGGAAGAGAGTCACGACCGCACAACGCCGAAGAACAAGCTGTTTATTAAAACATTTTATCTACATCTATAAATGGTCGCAATATCACACAACCAGTACTTTACACAACAGAGGTGGCAGGATGAGGCCGGAGGAGGAATCACACACAGAACCATCCACCACAGGGGATGGCGAAGGAACAGGACCAACAACAGAGCCAAGAGAGAGAAACGCCGCATAACTTCATGGCGCCACCTATTGGCCACCTTTAGAACTATTCTTCTAAGGCCATGCATGCCACAATATCAATAGAATTGAAAGTTCAATGTCATTATATCATTATATTTTGTTTGATAATTAATTATAATTTAATTCTTATTTTGTCTTTCATTAATGATAATTATACTCCTGCTTATATTAGAAATTTGATATACACCAATCCCTCATGTGTGTGATAAAATATTTAACCTTAATATATTAAAACATATATTTAATAATAATGAAAAATGAACCATTTTATTATTTATTATGAATAGAAATTTAGACTTGAGAATATTTAGCGATTAAAAGTAGAAGGTTTAAAAATTTACTAGCTATCGGAACTCCGCCTTTGCCGGTCCCAAGCCCGGATGAAAAAGGAGGAGGGGGAGCAGTAAAAAGCTCACTAAAAAACCTGGGTTCAGCTGGCCCGGCTGTTAGTACCCTGTTAGGGCTCCTAATCCAGGGACACAGGATGAGCAGCGTTTGTACTCCATGTAAAGGAGCGGCTGCACATGGCGTCTGTTCCTCATGTCAGAGGCGGCCATTTCTTTTGGAGCTAAGTCGGCCTGCCACTGAGTAGAGCTCCCAGTCTTAATGACAAATGCAGACGCATTATACTTCACCCAGTGTGGAGATAAGAAAGAAGAAGAAGATATATTGAGTGTCTTCATGAAAGGTTTCTGTGTCTTAAATATCTTTTGGTGTTATGGACTATATCGCGATATACATTCTAAAAGGTACAACTTCCTTCTTTTCTCAATAAGTGTATGTCCATGCGTCTATTGTTGCATAGATATGTCCGAGAAAGCTAGTGAAATTTACAATCATAATAGGAAAAACAACTTTTCGTTGTACAAAAGTGAAATTGTTTTTTTCAATCATTTTATCATTTAGCTGAAAGTGGACGGTGGCTTGTGACATCTATCGGTATGAATATCAAATAATCGTTTTTTCAAATGCCAATTTAAATCACTTGGACTTATATGGTTATAATATTTGAATATCGCATATGAAATAAAATCATCTTGTTTACATTTGTAAATTTTCCTGCATATCTACATATTAGAATTTTAGTTGAAATTGTTACCAAGTAATATTTTATAAAACTATATATTTTAAACTAGATAACCCAAATATATTTCATTCTTAATAATGAATCATCATTAAAAAATCAACGATTCTTATATATTTATTCCTATAAATAGCTTTAGCTTACAGTTGTATGAACAGAATATGCCTTTTTAATTAGACTTATTTTTTAATTTTTATTTTTTATTATATACTCAAACAGAA